>JAKCOX010000054.1:4285000-4623152 GCA_022605575.1 Laterallus jamaicensis coturniculus
ATAAAATTTTAATCACGAACTAACAATAAACTGATAATATGCATACTACATTAAAGAAATGAAAAATACCAATGGATGAATTCTCAAGTGTGCTTTCTGGCAGTCACACCAGAACCGTCTATTACAGAGATGACTGTAAGGTACTTCCTATTATAATTTCACCTTTCCATTTATTCATATAACTTCCCAGGGGAGAACTTCTTTTCTACTTACTGTTAAACATATTTTTTTGGCAACCTCCCTTCAGAAAAGGAATATATCGAATCCTTCTTATAAATAAGAGTATTTTTAACATTCAGCGTAGTTCAATATATCTTGAATTGTCACCAAACATTGACATAGATATAGAAGTGCAGGTCTTTGAGAGAAAAAAAACCACAAAAAAACTCCCTGTTTTGCTCACAGTCACACCAGAAGAAGACAGGATGGATGCACTGAGGCTGTGGTGCTGCAGGAAGATGCTGACTCAAATCCTTTCCCACCTCCCCTAGTCACCACTACAGAAACCCCTGGTCCTACACAGCCTTTGAAGATGATGTTGTCAAATGACCGTACTTGCACCTATCACTATATAAGGAATATTTTTAAGATCAAAATTTATCAGCTGAAAATAAATGTAACAAGTCTGCCTTTCACTTGTCAAAATTGGCATAGCCTTCAGTCAATCCTGTCATACAGATTAGACCCAGAGTTCTCAGCCACCCTCAGTCAATTCCCCCCAGTGTCATCCAAACCTCAACAATCACCCTGAAGCTTTGTTTTAAACAAACAATAAGCCCAATACTGTGTTCTAAGGACAGAGATGGGAATCTCTATTTATTTACTTATTTATTTTGCTTTCCTGCTATGTCCTCTAAACTGGCATATTTGTTGCTGCATTGGGTCTGGCTGAGGTGGAATTCATTTTCCCCACAGCAGACCCATGCTGTGTATCAATAGCCAGCAAGGTGCTGATAACATCCCCATGTTCTGGCTGCTGCTGAGTAGGGCTGGCACAGCATCAGGGCTGTCTTTCCAACATCGTCCTCAGCACTGGGGAGTGGGTGGGCAAGATCTTGGGCCAAGGAAGATGACCAAGCTGACCAAAGGGATATTCCATAACATATATTGTTTGCTCAGAAATAAAAGCTGAGAGAAAGGAGGAGAAAGGAGGTGTGGGTGGGGGCATCCATTATTTATGTCATTTGTCTTCTAGAGCAACTGCTATGAGTATTGAAGCCCTGCTTCCTGGGAAGTGGCCAGATGTCGCCTGCAGATGGGAAGTTGAGAATAATTCTTTTGTTTTCCTTTGCTTTCATTTGTGGGCTTTGCTTTATTAAACTGCATTATCTTGATCCATGGGAAGTACAATGCACAACTGACTTTTTAGTAGCTGGAATGCCTTATACATTCCAAACAGACCTCTATGGGTCTCACAGCATTTTACACATGTAATGACACACAAATCCTGCACACTATTGTTATCTTCCATAGCAAACCAGGAAACCAAGTAGGGTGAATGTTTTTAAACCCAGGCTTCTCCAGTTATGTCTAAATTGCCATGAAGCATGAACTAGCATTAAAAAGTATGACTGCACACCTTTGCCATCAGCAACTGAGATGAGAATTGTGCAATGAGGCTGCAAATTAATAGAAATTTACATAATTAAATACTTAAAAGCTGAAATGCTATGCTATGATTTAAATGAAGGCAAAATAAATAGTTATGGAATGATAAAATTGATCTGTATTTTAAACCTTGAAAATAACAGAAGACTCAATTAATGTGGTTGTAGCTCATCAGGAACATTTGCCAAAAGAAAGTAATTTTGTAAATGTATCTTTCTGTAATGAAACAAAATTTTTAGACATTAGTCGTTTAAAAAAATCAGCAGAGAAGCTATAGCTGACCAAATTATCTAACAAAAAACATACATTAGAGAAGAAAAAAGACTATTACATCCCCCAAGGAAATGAACTTGCGACCTGATGGTCATAAGGGAGACTTGTCAGTTAATTAAATAGCACAACTGGCAAATAAATACATGGGTTAATTTGAGAGAATGTACAAATCCTCTCTCTGAAAGCTAATTTGCTTCATAAGCAATCATGTGAAAGATAAGGCAATCATTTTGAGTCTGTTATATAAACAGACATTATATTCTAACCCAGAGCATCTGCTAATCAATTACACAGTCTAGTAATATAAATAGTTTCTCTCTAGCAAAGCATCTGGGAAGGAAAACTTACAAGTACAATTTTTACCATAGAATAGACTGACCAAAACTGAGCTGGCATACTCAGTATAGATTTCAAGGAAGAATTTCGTTAGAATTACAAATTATTGAGCTGTAATACCACAGGTTTTCCCCATTACAATAACAGGTCTTTAGTAAGCAACTATGTCATTACATTGGGTTTTTTTTACTTCATATAGAACTAAAGAATATAGCAAGATACAGCATCAAACCAGATGAAGCAGTACGAGCAAAGAATTATTCTTTCTTCCATTTCTGGAAAACAATGAAACTGTTAAGTATCACAAACTTTAATAAGAATGTCAATAATTAGCTGGCAGAAGGCCTTTTAAGTCTAATTAATCAAAAAATGCAAGACTACTTTTTGCTTTGATAACCCCTATTATCTTGTTCAAATGGAAGACCCATTTCATATTTGTTATAATTGAGCACTTCTGTCAACACTTTTCATTTCCTGTTTTTTCCTCTTTCTTTTTTTCCCTCTTTCTTTTTTTTTTCCCTTAAATGAGAAATAAATTAAGAGACCCAGAAAAAAATGTCCCAGTAATGTCAATCAGTATTTCCAGATTTTAATGACATTGGAAATTCCTGGAGATCTCTGCAGGACTTATCTTGCATGTACTACACACTATCACCAACTACTTACACAACTGGTCAGATGATGGTTAGCTGTCAAATTAAAAGGTACTGTAGCAGGGTTGTTCTCTTCTGCATGTTGGAAACACAGCAGACAAGAAAAGTTAACAGCAGAGAACAACCCTTTGGGTTTGCTTACATAGTTACCTATTTACAAAAACCTTGTGTTTTCACAGGCAGTATTTTTTCATAGTGTCTAATCAAGAACTTGAAACCATGAGGGTTTTGAACAGCTGTGTATTTTTTAAATATCTAAAAGGACAGAAGAACTGTATATTTTATATATGCTTCTGTTGGAAACATGTATATGGTTTCCTTTATGAAAAAAGCACAGTTTAAAAAAGTAGAAATTTGTCTGCCTTTGGGAGATATTATGGCAGAAAAAAGGTATGACATTCTATCATTATGTTTAGATGCATGTACTTGGAAAATACTTCTACGTGTACAATTACAAAGATCCACTCCCTATTTTCATGGGCTTTCATTAACACCTTCCCACTTCCTGGGTGCATGGAAAGAAAGAACAGTCCCTAACTCAGCAGCTCTGTGGGTACCCCATCCTGCTTTCTGCTTCTTAGCAGGAGGACAGATGCCGTTTCCATTTCATTCTGCAGAAATGGGAAACACCAAATGGACTGAAGTCATCCAAAAGAAATAAAGCAATGTTGCCCCAGATCAGACATAAAGAAGGGAGCTCTCCAAAGAATGTTAGTCCTCTATAAAATATACAAGGAATCTTTGGGGCTGTGAAACTTTTCACAATCCTTTGGACCTCTTTGAATCTTTCAGCCCCTCACTTTGACAACCAGAAAGGATGATGGGTAAGGAATTGGCATGGTAAACAGCAAAATGCAGAACAATGATATAGATCCTGGTGCATGTTCTTAATAAAAGGAGAGGAGTTGGATGGTTGCAACTGTAATATCTTCAGGAAACTGATACACATTGGTTTATATTTTTTGTAGACTCTGAGGTGGAATACAAGTTTGAAGCATCTGTGGACATCAAAAAAGCTGGAGCCCTGAAGAAACTTCAGCCTGAGAAACCATTGCACCTGAAGAGGTAAGATATGTGCAGAATCAGGACCATTGGACAAGAGGTTTGGCAATCAGAGTTTTAGATACAGGTGACTGAACTACAAACAAGTCTTAACTTCAGAGAAGTCTTTCTTTAGATCTGAGCCAGATCTGTTTGTTTTTAAAGAAAATAATACTGTGAAATAAATGATAAAGACAATGGTAATACTTCTTTCAACCTAGTTATATAGAGAGCATGACAAAAAAAAAAAAGAAAACAAACACCACCCTATTTCCTTATTTCTGTTTCTTTCCATAATAATAAATTAATATAGGTAATATGCTTTTGGAGCACATTAATTCTCCTGTGGGATTTTGCTCTGCAGAAAGCATTCTTTAAAATGTATCGACAAAGAACTCTGAACTGCATTTAAGGCCATTACACTACTTAATTACTTTTTTTCTCTGGCATTTCAGAGACTCCATAAAGCTAAGGGCAAAAGATAAGTTTCATTAAGAATGTTATAAAAAAGTAAAATTGCACAGGATGATGAAGAAGACCAAAAGCATATTAAAGTAAGTCCTTTACAACCAGTTAAAGTTCAGCTAAGGCACTGCCTCCAGCATAGCCCGAGCCAAGGATTCCACAAACTAGCTACAACTGCAGGAGAGAAGGCAGCTGCTCAATCCATCTTCATTTTACATTAAGAAACTGGACTCCAGGAGGTTGCCTGAACCACTGTCTAGTCCTTTGCTGAGATGTACTTACTTCCAATATACTGCTTTTCGTAGGGACCAAGTCTCTCTGTAAAGATAGTAAGGGGTTTTTGGGTTTTTGTCTACATTGTCCTAACTAAAAGGCTACTAGAACCACAGGGGCAGTGCTGCACAATGCAGTTGTTACACACACATACACAACAGAGTGATGAGCTTCCCAATACCTGTACTCTGGTGTCTGCTATCACACAAAACTTCGCAGAAATCAGAGCAAATATGTGTTACCTTGTGCTGGTTGTGGGATGCAAGGGGGTGTCTCAGTTATTACCTGATGCAGTGTTGCTTAAATTAGACCATGTGCTTTTCCATATGTCCTCTCCCTGCATGCTTGCTGTTCAATCTTTTGTCATCCATTAACGTCTCAGTAAGCCTGGAGCAGTTTAGGTTCACAAAGAGGCAGAAAAAGAAGAAATCCAGAACTAATTCTACATTATTCCCTCCACTTGAAAAGCTATCAACAGATGTGTGACACTACAAATTCGTCTTCTAAAGCCTTGTGCTCCTCCTCTGATGATCATTTGCTGAAGAGGAAGACAACTACTTGACAAAGTTTTACTGATTTTAAAAGAAAAATCAAAAGCAAAGCTAATTCTGGCATCGCAAATTCACATTTAATAACAGAACCTACAAAGAGAACAATATTCAGTGGGGACAACATCAAAGGATTGTCTGGGAGGAGATACAGAGCTGGAAAACACTGTAAGTAATTGCAAATCCCACTATGTGACCATTTTACAGAATGAATTGCAAAATAAAATCAAGGATGGAAACTCATCTAAGTTAACAAAAATTGAGGGTAATAGTGTAACAGTTTTGAAGACACTTCAGATTGGATTTAGGATCCTACTTATGCTAGAGTGACTTGAGAATTTTCCTCTACCAAAAGTAATTAACTCATGGCCATGGTATAAGTTCCACAACGCACACCAACCCTTTGGTACTATTTGTAGCTACATACAAAAACTAAGCAGAAATTTCTCATGTTTCTTCGGGACTCCATATGCCTGAAAAGCTACCTGAATATGTTTCATTGTGGTTTTCCTTATTTGAAAGATGCCTATATATGTTCCAACCTCATGAGACAACCAAAATAAGCATGGTTCCTTATCAAACAAGCATTCAGGAGTATGTCATGACATGAGTATCAGGATTTAAGATTGGACCACAATCTCACTGAGATGAGGAAGGGTGTCAAAAAGAAAGTGATTCAAAGTACAGCATTTGTTACAACTAAGAGACCCAAGAATCAGTGTCATGCAAGGCAAAAAATTTAATGCAACAGCTAGGTATTTTCTACGACGGCCATAATTTATTTTCCTTCCACTTCTCCAAACCAGTTGCCTCTTCTGCCTCCCCCCACCAAGATCACACTGACTGTGAAAATAACTTACTACATTGCTGATTAGATACTTGTAATTCAGACTTGAGGAAATGTTTCCTTTTTTTTCTTCTTCTCCAACACAACACTAAAAGCCTTACTTTCTCTTTCTTATGCAGCCATTTGTATCTATTTTCTTAATCTAGGATGAATATGGAACTTTACTTATGCATAGGCTTGGCATGACTGATTTAAAAGAGAACCAAAAAGGAAGCAAACAGAAAAAAACTTGGGTTTTTTTCTCTATCTTCCTCCTGCTGCTGCTATTTACATAGAATCTTAAGTTCCTAATAATTAAAAATCATGGTTCAGCTGCCTCTACCCCTGAGATTAATTTAACAGCAAGTAAAGCTGTGCTTTCTAACTATTAAGTTTTAAGAAGATTCACAGAACACTTTTTTAATTCATTTCTGTATATATGCTTTTAATTTTCTTAAGAAGAATCAGAGTCTAGAGAGGTCTCTGCTGATTGAAAGCTAGCCAACGTTATTCCGAATTACAAGAAGGGTGTGAGGGAAGACCTACTAAACTGCAGACATGTTAACCTCAACTCAGTTCCTGAAAAAAAATATAGAGAAGGTCATACTGGTTGCTACTGAAGGCATTTAAAGAACAAGACAATCATCAGACACAGTCAATAGTGGTACACAAAGGGAAAGGTAACTAATTTGATAGCCTTCTAGGATGAGGTCACATGGCTCACGGATGAAAGGAAGGCAGGCATGTACGTTTTTCTGGACTTCAGTAAGGCTCTTCATACTGTCCCTCACTGCATCCTTTTGGATAAGTTGTCCAACTGTGCAATAAGCAAATACACAGTGGTCTGGGTGAAGAACTGGCTGGACAGCAGGGCTCAAAGGACTGTACATCCTGAATGGAGCTACACTTGGTTGGTGACAACCAGTGATGTTCCTCAGGGCTCAGACTTAGTACTGATTCTTTTCAATAATTTTATCAATGATCTGGATGCAGGACTTGAATGCACCATTAGCAAGTTTGCTGGGCACTGCTGTTGACTCTCTCTTTGAGCATCAAGAAGGATCTGGATAGACTGTAGCATTGGGCTTCAGTGGTCTGACACATAACAAGAACAAATGCTGGATGAGATGGAGTAACTTTGGACACAAGTACAAATCAGGAGAGGCGTGTCTGGAGATCAGCCCTGCAAAAAGGGTCCTGGGGGTGTTGTTTGGCTGCAGGCTCAGTAGGAGCCAGCAGTGTGCCCTGGCAGCCAAGAGGGCAAACTGCATCCTGGGTGCATCAAACACACCTTCACCAGCCAGTCAAAACAAGGGATTATCCCACTGCATTTAGCAACAGTGCAGCCTCACCTTGAGTGGCGTCTGCAGTGCTGGGACCTATGATATAAGAAGGATGTGAAGGTCCTTGAATGCACACAGCGCAGGGCAACAAAGCTGATAGAAAGGCTGGAAGGAATGTCCTCTGAGGAGAACCTGAGGACATGTAGTTCGTGTTGTTTAAAGAAACACGATTGGGGGACAATCTCATTTTTCTCTACAGCTTCCTGAGGAGGGGACATGAAAAGAGGGATGCTGAGCTCTTCTCACTGGCATCCAGTGATAGGACACATGGGAATTGTTCAAAGCTGCACCAGGGAAGGTTCAGACTTGACAGCAGGAAAATGTCTTTATCTAGAGTGTGGTCCAACACTGGAATAGGTTTCCTAGAGAAGTGATTGATGGCCCAAGACTGTCAGTATTAAAGAGGCAATTGGACAATGGCCTAAAAAGATGCTTTAACTTTTGGTCAGCCCTGAAGAGGTCAGACAGTTGGACTAGATGAACGTTGTAGGTCCCTTTCAACTGAAATGTTCTCTTTGTAGAAGGTCATGTATAATCACTTGATGCAGATACTGGGATCAAGACAAAATACAAAATCTCTCTATAAATCCTGATAGTCAGAAACAAAAAAATATCTGACAGTAGTTCTTTATTATTTTGGACAATTAGAAAATAATATCCAATGTTTCAGACTTGTCAGGAGTATGTCTACTGCCTTGAAAGCTAACAACCTTTTACTATAGCCACAGCCTTCCCACAAAAGCTGCTGCCTATTCTTCTTCTACCTGATGGCTATGAGAGGTCCCTCTTTCACGCCTGAGGCCCTCTTTATCATTCTGCACTTCTAAAGCAAAAGAGCAGCTTTATGATATGCTTTTGTAGCCTTTCATATACAAATGCACTGACACACAAAATCCATTTCTAACCAGACTGCCAAGTGAAAAACAACTGGTATTTACAGCTTATTAAGACTGGATTTGTATAATGGAAGATAGCAACTAAAATGTATGATTCTTTTCTTTCCTGACACTCTCAACAACAGTACCCTTTTTAGATAATTTTATACTTGAACTTGTTTCTAGCACATCTAAAATTCAGCATGTCTTTTTCCAGCCACTCACCTTCTTCCCACACACAAACCGTAGCATCTAGGGTGCCACCATTTCACTGAAGCCTGAATCTGGTTGTTAGATCAACAGCACAGACTTTTCCAACTGTATTAAAAAAGTGGTGCACCATACCTACACGGGGACAGCAGAACTACTCTCCTATAAATGATTAACACAAAAGCTGTCATTCAGCACAAAACAGACATGCTTGCAGCACTGTTCTGACCATGGTGAGCAACACAAGCCAAGGGATGCACATACCACAGAGGAAAGGAGAAAAGAGTCCTACTAATGGTCTGCCTTGAGGGACAGTAATGGCTGAGATGAAGCAGGGAGCAGCATGGGCATAAGGTTTAAACCACAGCTATATTATTACAATAATTAAGTTACAGCAATAATCAGGCTCACTGGCTATCAGATTGAAAGAAAAAAAAGAAAAGCCTCTCTATAGCCATCCTTGTCTTTTTCAATGGTGAAAACCCAGAAGACCACGCAGTGATGGTTATACACAAATGCTATCTTTACAGCATGCATCTCCAGAAACATTGACATAGAACTGATTTCAAACATGACCTAGAGAAAATATTCCTCATTAAGCATTACCTGAGTATTTCTATGCTTTGTAAGATATTGATGCGCTATAAAATCTGCTCAATTTGTTTCCTATGCAATAATTAATAATCAGTGATTCTGGTGAATTGCTTCTAAATGTATTCCCATGAAATTTTACTGTGTATACATCATGCAGTTACTAATTAACTGGAATTGCAATTTTAATCTGCACAAACATTGAATGCAAAACAATCCCTTGTGTGATCCACCTTTACCATGGTATTAACTAAGTTTAGCTCTGATCATCAAATATATTACTCACATGAGTAAGTCAGATAGTATGAGTAAGCGTAATGAAATACAGTCAAGAAAAATGCAGGAACAAGATGCAAAAAAAATCCTCCCACTATTTTTCATTTCTATGCTAAGAATTTGTTGTGAGCATATACTCATATTTATGATGAACACACTTTATTTAATTAACACTTAAATACAATATCCCTTATTAATTTCTGGGGTTTGGGATTTCATTCTCTTTGAATTTTCCTATCTATAAGAGGAAGATATTATTTCACCTGTTACATGTAATAGATGATGCAAATGTGCAGTTCCACCAAACATTTTTAAAGACTATCGCTTTATTTACTTACTCCAGACATGTTATAGAAAATAATTGTGAGATAACACTGTCCAATTCCTCATTCCCTAATACCAGGGAAACACCTTCCTAAATGCTGATACTGATCAAGCGTCTTGTTCCACAAAAAGATGATCTTGCATGTTCAAATTCACCTGAGTTCACTTGGGACTTTGCAACTGAACTGATGCAGATGAGCTTAACTCCAGATTACAATCCTCTTGTCTTTAAACGACACACATACATGCCATTCAAGTTCTTTTTCTGAATACCAAGGTGTGTATTTTTCTGCCCTTAGCACAGAAAAGCTGGGGCTGGATAGTCAAAATGTCTTTGTAGTTATGGAAGTTCTGTCGATGTCCTATAAATGCGTGATGCAACTTGTGTCTATTTCACAAAGCAGGTACATGCCAGACAGAATTTAAAGTGCACATATGCAATCTCACCTCAGCCCCTGGTCAACTACTCATCTGAAAAAATGCACTTCCATAAAACATCTAAATATTACATTTTAAGGACAGATTATTCAGACAACTTGTTAGAATATATGTTCAGAGCCTGGCATAAATAATGAGTTTCTATTTTGTAATAGTTCAATGTATTGTTGATTCTAAACTTGAAATTATTGCATATTTATGTAATTGTGAAACAATATAATCTCAACTACTTCTTTATTATATAATATCTTTAACCTGCCTTCTGTTTTGCCTTAAAAAAAACACATAGCAAAGGGCTAAGAGAGTAAGGCACAATGTCAGTGAATGCTGTGGTTTAGCCAGGTGGGCAGTTAAAACAATCACACAGATGTTCACCCACTGCCCCTCTGAGTAGGACGACCGGGATGAGAATTAAAAAAAAAAAAGAAAATATAATTCAGGGGTTGAGTTACAGATAATTATGTCAGGAAGAGATGATGATGATAACAACAATAATAATAGTAATTATAATATATACCAACCAAGTAATGCTCAACACAGTTGCTTACCACCTGCTGACTGATTCCCAAATAGTTCCCAAGCCACAGCCCTCCATGGCCAACTGCCCCCACCTTATTTACTGAACATGACATCATACAGTATGGAGCATCCCTCTGACCAGTTTGGGCCAGATGTCCTGGCTGTGTCCCTTCCCAGCTTCCTGTGTAGCTCCTGCAGAAGGCTCATGCTTCCTTGCTGCGCAGGGCATGGGAAGTTGCAGAGTCCTTGACTTAATTGTGAAAACTGCTTAACAACAACTAAATCTCATTGTGTTTTGTCAGAATTATTTTCATAGTAAATCCAAGACACAGCACTAGGAAGGAAATTCACTCCATCCCATCCAAAACCAGGACTGTGAACTACCTAAAAAAGGCATTTTTAGGTGAATAAGCAATGATATCATACATATAAAGATACACAAATTTTGCACAGGTGATTTTCTACCAGTATAAGCAGTATAAGAAAGCACAGATGCGACAAAATAGCATTTTCGTGCCATCTGAAGTTAATAAAATCCATCCGATTGCTTTACTTAATCCTTTAATAATAAGGCATTTATGCATTTTAACAGAGTAATAATATAATAAAGTCCCTACGTGCCCTGAAAGATGGGGGACATCAAGTTCACTGCAGCTAGGATGACTCCACAGAGTCTACTATTTATGCGTAAAACTTAACAGAATTTCTGACCTGTACATAAGTGGAAGTAAAAAGAGACCATCAATCCATACTGCCACCACGAAGAAAGGAGTATGCTTGCATTTCTAAATTTAAAGGACTTGAATTGTTTACAGAGCATCTTGTGTTCATTCCTTAAGCTTGTAGGCACTACATTAATGATAGCTAAAAAAATTATCAATATTTTAAGTATTTTTCTACTTTGAAAATATTAATTTATATTCCAGGATTAAAATATTCAAAATGATTGTCTCAAAATATAATTATATATATAATTTTATATATATGTGTGTATATATATATATATATAATTATTCCATCAGATAACTTAATAAGTCGATTAAACTTTAAGATTACAGAAAATGAAGCAAAGTATTCCAGAACTTGTATGCTGCAATACAGTGGCATGAAGAAAATCATATTGACTATTTAGAGATTTAATATTCAGGAGGAAATGTGGGTTTCTGTTTATAGCAATAGACTGAGACTTACAAAATTCAAATTGATTTCAATTCACTGTTCTCTTTTAATACCCTCTTACAACATTATGCATTTTGTTCATTTATCTTCTACATTTGATACAGTTTCTTTTCTTTCCTCCAGGGTGTTTAGACTTTTCATTGCTAGAAAAATTGGCAATGGAGGCAAATGATTTGACTCTGTGACTTCCATATGGCAGAACTTGAAATTAAAAAACAAAAACAAAAATATGCATTCTCAGATCACATGTAGGCATATGTGTTAAGCAGTGGCACTCAGCATCTTGTAGAAGTAGTTGGCATGGGAACTACCTGTTTGCCAAAAACATAATGTATTTTCCATGGAAAACATTCAGGCCTGCATCTTACCTCAGAATAATAAGCATGGCCTTTACGTCTTTTCAAGCAAGAACACTGAATCAGATGCAGATCTATGAAGTACTTCACCAGGTTACGAAATCATGTCTGTTACGCTAATGCAGCTAGTTTGAACTTACCATATGACAAATAAGATTGCATGGAAAAATACCAGCTGTTGACTGGGGGTTGAACCACCCCTTGCTTTCAAAGAATCAGACTAAAACCATAAACAAACACTCTCCCACCCCCAACACAACTGCTGAGATAATAGCTCTCTGCAATGTAATTTATACTTTTTTAGCACAGAAAGTGTAGGTTTTGCTGATTTCTAATTATTACTCTTAAAAACTTGCTCATTGCTTTACACTACATTATTGCCAGGCACTATTATTTCTGCTGCTGCAGCACCACTGCAACTGTGACTGTGTGACTCGCTTTGCAACCATGTTCAAGGGGTAATACAGAGGCGGTCAGAGTGGATCTCCTCCTTGGAAGGTCTGGGGCGTATGGCTTCTGGAAAGAAATCTCAGAAATTTCTACCTACTCACCACACCTTTCTTGCTTAATAAAGAATTTTTTTCAGCTCCCAGAGTGGTGTGGTTCTGTTCTAGATTCCCTCATGATATCTGTCCGTGCCTAGATCATATACAGTAATAAAAGACAATCAAAGATTTTCAAAATCTAGAAGAAATTAATGTCTGTGATGCAGTCAAAACTACAGATACACTATAACTTATGAAAATGAGATACTGCTTTCCTTGCTTGTAAAGCAGGCAGCAGACAATTTTCACTAGGCTCAAGAGAAAGGTGACACAGTACTGACTGATGTATGAAAATATCTTCGCTCATTGAATTGAAAAAACATGTTAAAGAACTTTGAAAAAGTCTTTTTGGCATGTAGGGTCAAAAAGGGGCACTTGGCATTTATTTTCATCAAATGACTCTTTCTAGCAGAAACCAGTCTTATGTTTAAGTAAAGTTTTTGATAGGATGGAACACTGTTGCTGCTGCTTTTTGTATCTCGCCTTAGTCTAGGACCTCTTGATCTTTTCAATCTTCCTGAGAAAAATTATATTAATGTAAACTTAAATGTCTACTAAGAAATGGGGAGTTTGCCGTATTTTTTTTCTTTACTTTTCATATACAAGCTTACAAACAAGTTCAAAACCTTTACGGCTTGGTAAAATTAAATGTGGCTGCACATATAAAATAGTTCCACCAGGTAAAGAAACACATTCACCTGTGCCTATCACAACACTGAACAGAACCAGAATGGCTTAATATGGTTTGACTAGAGTTTCTTTCAGTCAAAACTTTGAGAGGATACTCATAATTTTTGAGACAGTGAGAAAATAAGTAGTGGGAGCCACAGAAATATTTTTGAGAGAAATTGTAAGATTTTAGTATGTTATGGAGCTGGACTAGCAAAATTTAAGACATCTCTATTTTGCTGAGCCAAACCAATGGACTGAAGGTTACAAAACACATACACAGGGTCTGAAGTAGGTATCAATCATAAACCAAAGAGATAACACTTAGATTATAACGAGCTAGAGAGCATCAAAGCACAACACACTACTTTTTAGGAAACTGGAGTTTTACTATGCAAGTGGAATTTTTAACTGGGTATATATTGCTATCAGAGAAAAACTATTAAAGGATCATGTAAAAAGCAATGGCTCTTAATATGCATATTTTATACATTTCAGTCCACTTGCAATGAATATGGATTCACATGGATGCATGCACACACACACACGCGCACACATATATAGGATGTATGTACTACTTGTACTTTGGGGAACATACATACATCTATATAAAATGTATATATATTAAAGTATATCTATGCATAACAAAAACTATAGTAAAAAATTTTACCACAGAGTACTAGTAACACAAAGGGAATTTTTTATTTCAGTTATTGATATCAGACAAATCTTCCCCATTGTTCCTTTTGCAACTCATGTTCTTTGCCAGTAATAAAGCCTTGAGTTCCCCCAGGACACTTCTTCAAACAATAGTTAGTATGTGTTTGTTTGTTTGTTTTTTCCATCATGAAGCCGTAAGGAATACACTCAACCCAGGATTTAACCCACGATATCAAATCTTACTCTAGACTTCAACTCAGCTAGACTGGCATCCTTTTTCAATGTCCTTAGCTACAAAACAGAAATAAAGATGTACTGTTAAGCAAAACATCCTGACACTTTCTGAAAATGGTCCTATTGACTAAATAGATGATAAAACATATCTAGGAAGAGTTATCTTAATGTGCATTATTTGGGAAGACTGAAGGTCTATTCTAAAGTTACGGCTAAACACAGTAACAGAAAAGAATCTGCCCAGAAATATTGTTAAAATCAGCATCTTTTTAGTGCAATGAAGAGCGATTGCTACATTTTCAATCATAATTACATTAAATTACCACTTGTGGAGCTATTTCTATCAGTCCAAGCTATTTACAGGTATTACCCAAGTAATCAACTTCACATGGATTTATCAAACCGTTGCATTAATCAGTACAGCCACATTACCTCAGATTGTTTAAAAACTCAGGGCGTAATTGAAAAGGTGCTATACCATCTCTACCAATGCTGTAATTCTCAAGTTAAGGTTCTAGAAGTTCTGATGCCACACATTTTTACAGCTTAGGGATTCTAGTTTTCCTGAAAAGGCAAAGCAACAGACCTACTTCTTCAACTGTTACCATACTTTATCATTATCAAGATCTTATACCAAGTCACATTTCTTTTCAAGTCTCAGCTCCAATGAAATATAAACATTATTTCACAATCTCTAGCAAATACCAGATTCTGAGCCCTGATTAACTTGCTTAACTTAGACAGCTTAACTTGTCTTGCCCATCATGGTCTAAACTACTACAGGACAAATAAAAAGCCCCAGAACAGAACTGACTGTTGGTATTCAAGATGCTTGCTGTCTTTTTATATTGGTCAGAGGCAGAGATACTCAGGCAGGCACAATTACTTGACGACCAACATAAGCAGCAGGTTACTGTGCAGGTTACTTGGCATGTAGATGCAATATTTGGCTCAATTTAGGTCCCTATGGGAACTGTCTCATTAACAAAAAAAGCCTGGGGAGGAGGGCAGGCTGGTTTGGGACTAAGTAGACTAAGAAAATCTGCAGGTTTCAGGAAGATAGTGTTGTGACTCGCTAGGAAATCATGTGATGTGAAGATCAGCATACAAAAGATAAAACATCTTGCAGGGTTCCATCTCAGCACCACTACAGTGCATGATATGAACCAAACTGAATTTCACAGGACAGTACTTAGTGGTTACACACTTCTCTGCATGCACAGACATGAACTGTTTTCCACTGTATCCCACTTTAAATGACAGAAGAATTATCGAGCAACAATGAAACTGAAATAATGAAATCTGAAGACAGGAAAGCAGACTACACAAATGAACCTTTTGTGTGCAGGTTTTATAGAATCACAGACTGCTTTAGGTTGGAAACGACCTTAAAGCCCATCTAGTCCAAACTAGATATCCTCCACTAGACCAGATCTCCCAAAGCCCCATCCAACCTGACCTTGAAGAATTCTAGGGATGGGGCTTCCACAACTTCTCCAAGCAACCTATGCCAGGCCCTTACCACCATCACATTAAAGAATTTCTTCCTAATTTCTAATCTAAAACTCCCTTCCTTCAGCTTAAGGCCCTTGCAAAAGTCCCTCTCCAGTTTTCCTGTAGACCCACTTCAGGTACTGGACGCTGCTCTAAGTTCTCCCCTGAGCCTTCTTCTCCTCTAGACTGAAGAAGCCAAACTCTCTCAGCCTGCTTTCCTAGGAAACATATTGGTGGCCCTCCTCTGGACTCATACCTTTGTTGTCCTGGAGAGTGCTGGATACACTACCCTAGGTGGGGTCTCACAAGAGGGGAGTAGAGGGGCTCAGTCATCTTCCTTGACCTGCTGGTCATACTGCTTCTGATGCAGGCCAGGATAAGACTGGTTCCCTGGGCTGCAAGTGTTCTTTGCCAGCTCATGTTGAGCTTCTAATCCACCATTATCAAATCACGATCACAATAAAATTAGTTACAGCAACAGCCTCTATAGATAATTTCAAATATTAAAACATAGTAATAGATAAAAAAGTTTCCTTTTGCATGCATCAAACACCATTACCTCCAAAATATGTTTAAACCAAATTTTAAATCAACAGTAACATAAAGCAGTATAGTTTTATTTAGTTATAACAGTGTATTTCTACTAACAAAAGAAGTCACAGCTATTTATGTTAGTTGATCAATCTGAAGAGACTGATCTCTTTCAAATTCCCTTTCTTCAATTAGAAATTTTACTGATGAACATAGGTAGCAGCTTGCATAATTACACTGAGAATGTTACCCAGGCAATGGATGAGATTCTTGTTAGAGGCACTGAACACAGGAAACTCGAAGTGTCTGAAAAGGATTAGGTCACACAGTCCACAGGGAAAAAGAGACAAATGTACACAGTGGGATAGGATGACTTTTAATTTCAACTTTTCACCCAGATGTTGCCTTGCCCTTGAAAGAAATAAACAGAAATATTTCAAATCCTCAGCTTGCCTTGAAGCTGTAACAGCTGCTAGCCTTTTGACTTTCAGTGCATTGGAAATCTTAGCCTTACCCCTGGAGGATGGCAAGTGGCTGGACTGTAACATATGTTGCATATGCAGGGAATTATTTTAAAATATCACAATCCTGATATCAGGCTGCGATCTGTCTCCAGACTGCCATGTCTCCCCAGAGATTCACAGGCACAATGAATTCCTGGTGTCTTAATTATACCACACCTGAAATCTTGCTGTTCAGTTTCACTGGTATTCATCCACTAGCTCCTACAGTTGTTGCAGGAGGCCCTCACAGGTAGAACAAATGCTTCCTCTATTCATGCGGCTGCACAGCTTGTGTTGTTCACCACCATACAAGACTGTAACAGTGGCAACCTAAGTTTTACTTTACCATGGATAAAAGCAAAATGGGAGGGAATTTCTGTAAAATTATTAGATAGTCTACAGAGCCTGATTTTAGTTACTTGAAACCAGATAGAAATCACAAAAAAAAACCCTTAAGAGACTATCTCATCTATCAAGACTATAAACTTCTTTTACGCATTGTTTGGAGGGTTAACCTTGGCTAGGTGCCAGGTGCTCAGCCTGCTCCTTTGTCTCTCCCCCTCCAGAACATGGACAGAAAATACAACAGAAAATCTTGTGGGTGTAGGTAACAACAGAGAGTTCACTCACCTGTTACTGTCAAGGGCAAAACAGACCTGGCTTGGGTAAATTAATTTACTTAATTGACAATTAATGCTAGAGTTGGACAGTGAGAAATAAGAACTAAACTAAAACTAGCTTTCTCTCACCCCTGCCTTCTTCCCAGGCTCAATTTCACCTCCACCTCTCCTACCTCCTTTTCTCCAGCAGCTCGGTGACTGCAGTCAGGTCATAACACATCATCTCTGCTGCTCCTTTCCCTGTTCCTGCATGCCATCCCGCTTATGGGAATCAGACAGTTCATCAACTGCCCCAGCATGGGTCCCTTCAGGACCATATTCCTCCAGCCCAGTCCCCTAAAGGGTCACAAGTCTCCCCCAGAAAACCTGCTCCAGCATGGGCCCCTCTCCATAGGACAGCTTTCTTCAGGGTGTGTGTACCAGCTGCATCATGGGGTCCTCCACAGCCTGCAGGTGGATATCTGCTGAACCATGGTCCTCCATGGGATGAAGGGGGAGAGCCTGCCTCACCATAGTCTCCTCCACAAAGAGGTTGAAGGGGAATCTCTGCTCTGGAGCCTGGAGCATCTCCTCCTACTCCTTCTGCACTGACATCAGTGTCTGCAGAGTTGTTCCTCTCACGTATTCTCACTCCTCTTTCCCAGCTGCTGCTGTGCAATGTTTTTTACCCTTTCTCACATACGTTAGCCCAGAGGCACTGCCACTTCACTGAAAGGGTAATCTTTGGCCAGCGGCAGGCCTTGGAGCCAGGTGGGATTGGCTCTGTTACACTTGGGGGAAAGCTCTTGGTGGCTTCTTACAGAAAGTATCCCTGCCACTCTTCACTACCAAAGTTTTGCCACATAAACCCAATACACCTTCAAAACAGATGTTTTTTCTGGCAATGGAGAAGCCTGAATCTATTTGGTGAGACACACTGTGCCTGCAAATACTAAAAAATGCACAAGCAAGTAGATGTCTTTACAGAATTGCTGCTCGTATCTGCCAACAAAAGCCCTACTTAAAGGTCTTCAGAAGTGGTATTTCGACTCTAACAAAACCATGAAGTGTTGCTGTGCTTTTGAAATGCAGAACAGCAGCAGCTCTGTGAGCAAAGACAGATTTTAATATGAGCTAAGGCATAAAACAGATTATATACAGGAAGTATAATTTAAACAGAATTACTTAATTATCACAAAATGACAATGCTACTTTGTCCTCCCAGGAACATTGAGAACAGATGATTACATCTCCTTACCACCCAGTGGGCCCAGTAAACACCTACCTCTGTTCACCCAGTTTCACCTAAGAACATCTACCCACCAGAAGTTTTGATGGATCCAGTAACAAAATATTCTCAGCCACTTTCTCCCAAGTGTTCTACACTTTCTACATTGACACAGGTTTCAACAGATGGAAAACCTAGGGAGAAATCATACAGTCAAGATTTCCATATAAAGACCCCAAATGAAGCTTAGAACCAGAAATATGATCTGGTCATGAAATGACGTATTTTATAGCATGGCAACTGACTAATGCACACACATGCTGCCACATGCAGACACAAACACACACACTCAACCCCTGTGTCTTTGAGTAGGTATCCTGAGAATGTCAGAGTATCACATGGTGAGGAGATCTTCTCCCATCTGTCTTCCTTGTGGGAACCTAAAACCGCTTCCTATCTACCTCCGCCTTCCAGTAGAACGAAGTAATGTGTGCATACAGAAATACAAACACGGCAGAATTATTCTGATTTACTTATTTGAAGGACTGGAGGACAGTAGTGGAATGTACTGTTTTGCAGTCTAGGGAAACTAAGAAAAAGAACAGCAGGAGGTGCCATGAAGCATCTCTTTTATTCAAATGTTGCACTAAAAACAAAGGGGGGACTGGAAGTTGGAATTAAATATACACATTTTACAGCTAAAGGAAAAATAAAATAAAATCAAGCCTCAGAACAGAAAACTTTTATTTCAGACACAATAATCACTCGGCTCTGCTATATGGTTGATGTACTCAAGATGCAGAGACCAAAGGAGCAGAGCAGAAGGGGTATATTTTCACTATGGCTCCCAAAAAGCAGTATGACATCAGATGAAAAATTATGCAGTCCAGTGTTCATGGATCTAAGTTTCCACATAGGAGAATATGTAATTATGTATATGATTTTTTAAAAAAATCTAGGTATATATACATACACACATCATGTGGAGATACATGGATAAATATACTTTTTTTTTTTTTTTTAAGAGTCTAAGAACTCAATTTTTATGACAAGCAAATAATTTATGCAAAACTGTGCATTAACCCTAACAACAATGACACAACAGCTGTAAGCACCTGATGGTGTTGGTATTATGTTCCAACATCTGGCATTTAACAGATCCTAAGGAAATACAAGGATTACATCACAGAAAGCTTTAGGCAATTCTTCATGATTATACAAAATTATTATACAAAATGCATTACAATTAACCAGAAAACTGAAGCTAAAATGGCTAGGAAAGTGCAACTGTGTTAAATACTGGAAATACTAATGGACTGTATATATTATTTGCCATACAGATGGGGGAAGCTTATTCAGTCCTCTGCTTCTCCTTCTGTGAAGGCACAATGCATTTCTCAGGAAAATACATCCCAGTGTTCCCAATTATTCATGACATCACAGGCCACACCCCACTGTTACTGCTCCTCTTCCTACACTTTCTTCCATTAATAGTTTTGAACTTCTCTGACAGGGTTTCTGAAAACAAAAATCTGGCCAACTACGACATACGAAAGACACTTGGAGGCTGAGGAGAGACCTCATGGTTCTCTACAGCTACCTGCAAGGTGGTTGCAGAGATGTTGGGGCTGATCTCTTCTCTCTAGTGACAAGCAATAGGATGAGAGGGAATGGCTTAAAATTGTACCGGAGGGGACTTAGGTTAGATATCAGAAAGAAGTTCTTTACTGAAAGGGTTGTCAAGCATTGGAAAAAGCTACCCATGGAGGTGGTGGAGTCACCATCCCTGAAGGGACTTAAAAGGCATGTCGATAGTGTGCTTAAAGACATGATCTAAAGGTGGACTAGTCACGGTTAGTCTATGGTTGTACTCAGTGATCTAAAGGGTCCCTTCTAACTCAGGTGATTCTATGATTCTATGATCTACTAGGATGACTAAATTGGACAAAAGCTTGAGAGCTTTGTTTCATAGGTTTTCAGAGTCCTCTCACACTCCAGAGGGCTTAGATGATGCATATAAGCCAGCATCTTTCCTGCTTTATAGTTATTTTCATACAATGTATGCAAAGTAAGCCACAAGAAGTTATTTTAAACCTTAATTTTATTTGTGCTACCATCTGAGAGACAGTGTGCTGCAAGTTAGTGTAATAGCTGGGAGAGCAGTCACTGTGTGATCACTAGGGCAAACACTGTACTCCCAAGGAACTGTGCTCCAGGGAGCAGGCAGCCAGATGAGAAGTGGGAATGAAAAACACCACTTCTTACTAGCAGAGACTACGCGTCTGTGGGCACACACCAGCACACAAACGAAATGCAGTGCTCCAGCAATACTCCAGGAGAGCACTTCCCTGGAGGAGGGAATTATTCATGCCCATGTATTGACAGAGGTTTTACTGATGATACCGCAGAATATAAAAGACATCACAGCTCCATCAAAACATTTTCCTGTTTGCACAGAGTGGTCAGATTTCTGAGAAAGTGTATCAGCAACAGAGCAAATAGATACCTCCCCTTCTTCAAGCCTACCTTTCCAAGGGAATGGCTGCCTCAGCGAGGCACTGTTTGTTAAGCTCACTCACCTACCTAATCTTTCTTGGACCACATTTACAGTTTTGGTCTCTAGAACACCCCTCTGCAATGGTTTGACAATTTCATTTTGTGCTCTAATTTAAACAAGTAGTTCTTTATGTCTGCTTTAAAATTAATATTGATCATTTAATCTAAAGCCTCTGCATGCATGTCATTCACTCTATTACACAAAAATAGTTCACTATTCACCCTTTCAAAATTAATCATTATATCTGTATCTCTCATGCTTAACTTCAGATTTTTGGACTGAGAAATCCTTATCTATCAATTTTCCTTTGCAAACTGCTTTCTCCTTTGATTCCTCACTGAAGTAATGGATCCTCTTTATAAAGTCTCTTTTTGGGGTGGATGACCATGCAGCACATTTTCATCATACTGCTATATAACCACACAGGCTGAAGGGAACGTGTAATGTTCACGAAAGCATGTCTAGTTTGAGCCCAATGCCCAGTGATTTACCTAGTGAAGTCTTGACCACAACCAGGGATGGAGGTCCTTCAACCTCCCTGGGTCCCTGTTTCACTTTTTGGTCTCACCTTTTTGGGAAAAGTTCATATTTATCAAGACAGATTTCCTATGTTCCATATTAAGCTCATTGTGACTTGTCCTGACACTGTGCACTTCAGCCTGAGGCCTGGGCAGCAACACTGCAGCAGCCCCAGAACTTCTTTCTGGGTTGCTGCTCCTGCTGCACTACATGGCACTTGGCCACCATGGCAGTGTAGTCTCCAGCAGACACCAGGCCCCCCTTACACCACTCCTGCTCCCATGCTGCTGACTCAACTGCTCCACTCTTATAACTGTCCAAAGAAAAAACTTGCTAAAGAAAAAGAAATTAAAATCAAATCACAATCAACAGTAAGTAAAAGCAAACCCCAATAAATAAACAAGCAAACCCCATCTTCTCCCTCAAATGGTGGTGTAAGAAATTTGTCACACTTTGACCAATTACCAGTTTCTGCCACAACAGATTACCAGTATTGCTTTAAAGGTCCCACTGGAGTAACAGTGAAATGATGACTGTATCTTCCAACACATTCCTACTGACAATTTAATGGAAATCATTTTGAATAATCTTGGATGGAACATACATAATGAACGCTGTGTTTTGTATGTTGGCATGGCAGGAATGCTCCTTTAACTAGTATGACATGGGAAATAACATTTTCCCAGAGAAGAAACAAAATTGAAAGGTCATTGTCCTCAATTTTTACAGAGATGTCATCATCTATTGCAGACTACTATGGAAAGTCTTCTAGAGAAACTGTGAGGATAATGAAAACTTTACTGAATGTGATGCTAGGAGATAGTAACAAACTCAAGAAGTTGTAAGGAAGTAAGGAGCAAATAATGAGGGATGATGACATAAAAGAAGAAAACAATTATGGAAAGAAGGGCACTGCCAGCTTTACAAAGGCACAGCTATTCCTATGCATTCTTACGAAGTGTAAAGTGCCCAGCAAAGTTCCTTTCACCTTCAAAATGCAAAACCTGAGCCTTGTACTAATTTTCACACAGATTAACCAAAGTTCCAGTTGATCTTACACAGGAAGTTTCTAGATTCCTCAGCATTACCACACTGGAATGCCACCGGTTTTCTGACCGAAACTTCGAGACGCTGCTTTGTTTAACACAACATTCTGAAGCTTGTTTAATCCAAGCCCAAACTACCAACTGAAGAAAAAACAGTCATCCCTCTGAACAGAATGTTAGTGTGCAAGCTGCACAGATACACCAGCTGTCCACCGAGAAAATTGAGGAAGAGGTGCTCCAAAGATAAAAAGAGCTAAATAACGCAACAGCTCATGCTAGGTGTGATAGCAGCAATCTGGTGGCAATTCATTGCTGTATAATGAATGCCCAGAATATATTGCAGGCAATGAATCAGAGGCTGAATTTATCAGTTGTTGTCCTCAAAATCTGGTATTTTAATTTTTTCAAAAGTAGAAGAAACATTTAAGAATTATATTCAAAACTATATACTTCCTTTAAAATATTTGGATCTGTTGACTAACTAGTCTCAAAACTTACTTTGCCATATCAAAAAACCTAACAAAAGGTAATGCTGTCAGATTACAGCATTTTACTTAGGAGCCAAGCACCAGAGTCCCATACTTTTGGAAAGTATTTTAACACAGTGGGGTGCTTAAGACTCCATAATTTCTTCCCAAAAAGTTTGATAGCTTAGTGGTACTTCTTGTTGATTTTTGTTTAAATTATACACTACCACTTTGTACATTCTTATTTCTCCGATGTCAAAAATTCTATTAGTATACAAATAAGCAACCATTTGTGCCAACAAAGCAAATATAAAAACATCCCCACCCTACCCCACTGTTCCCTGGCTCTTTGAAATTAGGTTCAACAAAACAGTCCTAACACCACAGGAATCTGAACACTGTTTGCAAGATATTTTTTTTTCTCTGTCACCCTGCCAACATAACTGTTTTAATGACAGAACATGCAAACAACAGGTGGCAATATTTTTTTCTGCATGATGATCTGTATCACTTCAAGGAAACCCCAAAAGGGATCTCTCCAAACTGAACAAATCTTCGGTCGTAAATTTTCTTTCTCCTCACTGGGTTTACTTCCCTCACTCTGGATTTCACAGCAGTGGCACACAGAGCAAACACTATGTATTCTCCGGGTGTCATAGCAGGCAAAAAAATTTGTGTAGAGAAGAATGACATCCGGTCTCTGTCACTGTTAAGGCACAGACCTAGCAGCATTATTTTGACAGGAATGATTTTGTTATTTTATTACACTGAAGACCAAAATTTAGCCCAATTTTCCAGGGCTGAACACTTGTCATTAAATCATTCTGCATGACTGTGCTGCTATTCACTTTAATTTGCCCCTCTAAACATTAAGTCTATTTGGCAAGGTTAAACACCTTACCCACAAACATAGCCCTGAGTGTAAGGCAAGACAGATTACCCAGGCAGAGTCAAATGTAACACTCATTGCTTATCTTTCAAAGGAATATATTGAGATATGCACAGTATTCAGTTACGCACTGTACTGGCAGTGTTAAACCCAGAACAATTCTTTCTTTATAAAGCAAGCACACAATTTTCAATTATCAGGTTAACACATCAATCACCCCTCTGAAAAGCTAGCCTTAGCAAATTGATATGCCCGTACAAAACCAAAAGTACGCAATGGCAAAAATTTTATATATATATAAATACAGCATTTAATGCTACTAAATTATTTTAACCATGGAAATATGCATTCAGATTTTCATTATTACTCATTCAAATACTGACATAAGATGAAATCTGATCCATCTTTTGGGTGGATTTTTGGTGGCCTGGCTCTCAGAAAAGAACTGACAAATTCAGGCACCTGAGATAGAACTAGAAGAACAGCCTCCCTCATTTTCTTTTACTGAAGTACTTTGTTTGATGAGAATTCATTTAACATATGCCTTGGGCATATGGACAGTATTCCATTTCTCTTTCCACTGGGCCTTCCTCCAGTTTTTCTGCATAAGTTGACCCATCTGTATGTTTCAGCCACACTATACAGTGATATATATTGAACTACATTTTTTGTTCAGCTATATGCAAGCTGTTTTCTTGGTAATTTTCAAATTTCCTGAGTAGCATTTTGTTGGGTATCCTTAATGTATCTTAGGGAATGTGCAATTTGTCCATTTGGGGCACCCTCTGCTCATGTTCAGTTTTGTGGTGAATTAAACCTCTCTCATCTCAGACATTTAATTAATGTTTCTGACTGTTTCATTCCTTTCTTGCCTTTTTTTTCTTTTTTTTTTTTGGCAAAAATCTTCCTCTTGCACAGATCTAGATGCTGTATCTAGGAAATGTGACATCAGTTCTTGCAGAAATCTGGTCATAAGGAACAGAAGAGGCTGTTTTTACTACCTGAATAATACCTTGGTAACTAAATACTGGCTCTGTGAATGTTGACAATGACCAAGGAAGAAAAAGTTCGTGAACTTGCTTCTCTTCACAGTCAGCCTGTCAAGATCCAGATTCGATGGTGCAAAACCAGAATTAGCCAGTGTTGTCTTTATTATTTGAGGAAAATACTTAAGAGGAATCTTAACATGCTAAATATTTTAAAATTAGTATTTCACTTAATTTTCAGTACTTGGTTATACTGTCAAAAAATAACAAACATTCTTAATATTGTTCTAAGATGCAAAGCAAGAAGCACTTTTTTTTTTCCTGTCCTCAGTGCCTACTGACACCTGGTGCGTAGGCAAGTGTGGCATCATATTAGATTTGGCACTGTGTGTCAGCAAATATTAAAGTAGCAGGAGAAGACTAGTTCAGAACCGATCTGCTCTACAAGATAAAGCATGATTCTGAAAAGAAAGTTTTCAAAAAAGGGGAAAGAAAATACGTCCAGTTTTCCTCCCAGACTACTGCTCCTCCCATACATAATATTTATTCTTAAGATCCCCTGTCACTACCAACAGGGGGGACCTGAAACCAAAAATTACCAGAACTAAATTTGATTTTCCTGCATTATCATCAGCAGCTAGCAGAATCTTGTTAGCATGTAATTTATTGCATTAAGTTGTGAGTTACTTCAGGAATTTTACTGGCACTTACACTGCAAAACAAAAAAAAGGTGAATTATTTATTGCAACACTTTATTTCTAGTAACTGGAAAAAAAATTAGTATAATAAGGTATATTTGTAAATTCTGTGAAATTATCATATGGTAAAAGGAAGAGATATTTCACAGGTTGAGTGGGAAGCTACCAGCAGAAGAAAACGAAAAACATTTTTGCGAAGATTTATTTGTAACCAAACTGCTTTTTACCTGAGAAAAGTACAAAGGTACAGTACTTGTAAAGACCCATAAAAATGAATTGTTTCTTGACAGAATGGGTGCTACTGACAGCTCATTTTATTACTAGAAGACTGTAATAGATCAGGTATACATAGTATGTAAGATGAATGGAAGGCTGACACCTGATTAGAGCAACCTCACTAGCTAACATGCTAATTTAATAGATCAATTTTTTAATAAAGATCTTGCAAAAAAAACCCCAAAAAACCCAAAACCTGCAGAAACCAATGATACAAATTAAAACAGGCGAAACCCCAAATCTATTTTATTGGATGCCTATCAGGACATTTTTTCTTCCTTCACACTGAAATAAACCACAGTTTACTTCAAAGACATTTCAAGGAATATTGACGAGTGTGGGCTAATAGCTCCAGATTCAACCCGTTCCAAGTGTCAATTATGTCCCAGGATCGCTGTCAGTGTTTGCCTAATAATTTTTAGTTGCTTTGACTTTGCTTGTTCTACTGTAGAGTGTTTCTTCCCTTACTGTACTGGAAGCTTCTCTGTTCTGCAGCCTTGGTGCTGCCGTGCTGCGAGCAGCATCTGACATTGTTTTCCACAACAGAGCCAGTGAAATAAACTGAATTGAGGAGCCGTATTCTTTCTTTCTGGCTGGAATGCTGTAGCTGAAATGCTCTCCTAGCAATACACCAGGCACTGCAATTTGGCAGGCTCTCTCCACTGCAGGGGAGCCAAAGAAAAATGGCATCCAAGGATGCAAGGATGGCTAGGAACAGGGTAAATGATACGCCAGCCTCCAGGGCAGCTTTACAGTAAGCACTATAAGCCAGCACTGCAGTTAGACCAACAGAAGCAAGAAGAGACCTGCCAGGAAGCCAGATGAGAACCCAGATGTCACTGCTGGGAAAAAAAAAACCCACAACAAAACAAAACAAACAAGCACCGAGAACAACATCCCCCAAACCACCCACCACCCCCACCCCCCCGCCCCCATTTCTGAGCTTTGTCTCTGGACTAGACAGTTGCCAATTCAGCTGCAACAGGAACTGTCTCAAAATGCAAGATCAGTCATAACAGACTGATAAAGTTCAGTTCTTTGATAAACATCAATAAAAGATGGAAGAAGGCTACAAGTTAAACTGAAGATGCAACATTTGTTTACATTACACACATTAAATTTTTGTGATTCTTTGGATATATTAGTATCAGGCTAAAACATCTATAAACAGTAAATAGCTCTGCATTCATTGTAATTTTTAAAGAGTGGGTGCTTTACTCTCAGTATATTTCTCAAACAATATTTGAACTGGGTGTTTGGGTTTTACTGTGTATTGCAATGTATACCACAAACAGAGTAAGAATGAAGGAACATTCCTTGAAATCCCATGGGCTTCCAAACACTGATTACGTCTAAAAATTTACATTTCATAACATAGAAATAAATGTCCACCTCTAATTCTCAACACTAGTGTTAAAGTGTCAAAAAAAAACCCAACCCAAAACCAACTCCAAAGATCTGGACTGCCCACATGAACACTGCTGTCAGAAATAGTTTACTTCTTTCTACACCAAAATTAGAACTCTTTGTCAATATGGCAGTTGCTCATACTGAGTTTATTACAGATTTTAATTATCCTAAATCCACTATAAGTATTAGCAAAAATCAGCCTTTTATGCCTTATTTTATGGCATATTACTATTCTTTTCAGCCAGTAGTGGAGACACTTTAATGATACTTGCACCATAAATACATTTCCCCTTCTTTTCTCATACACCATATATACCTCCAAATAAAATTCTCATATATGCTGCTGCCAGGTACAATTTTTTTTGTGCTCCCTTCAATGCATTCAAATATAACCTTTCCATTTATCAAGTGTCTTCTGCAATGTCAAACTGAGGTAGCTATGTAAGCTTAGAACCAAAGAAAGTATATGCATGTTACATGCATACACAAGAGCATCCTGATGTGTAAGATAAGGGGAAGTTCTTTTATCAAAAATAAGGGCAATGCAGAATTTGAGTCAACAGTGTAACTACAACATAGCACTTTCTGGTTTAGAGCCACACAGCACCAAGAACTACTAGATATATTCAGGATTATCAATGTGAATTTAGTAGCCAAGTCAGATTCTTTAAGCAATTAAATCAAATGACTACACCTGCTTCCATTAGGACATTCCAGAAAGCTCCATACTGAAGTTGAACTTTGTTGAAGTGAATCCTCTTTAGTTGAAGGGTGGAACGTTAGCATCTGATCTAAAATAGAGCCATTAGGTAATGCTCCATGATTGTTCTGATCTGTGTGAGCTGACCTCCAGCTTGATATATAGCTCCAGTAAAGTCAGGCAATTTCCTCAGAAGAACAGGAACTCACACCTACAGATTAAGTTCTAAAACTTAAGCAGCACTACCTTCATTACAGCATGAGCACAAATACACACAAAAAAACTTTACAGGTTAGGGATCTGAGCATAAACAGTATGGAAAACAGGTCATTTTCTAGATGTTAATCATCTTATTATTTTTTTTATCCGTAATCTATTCAGCAATAGTTCCTCTACTAATAAACATATCTGGTGCAACATTTTTTCTTCACTTCATAGTCCATTTACTTCTTTTTTGGTATAAATATTCACATTCCTAATTGAATTCAGATCTGCAAAACCACATTATTTTAACACTATCAGTTTACAGTATTTCTTTTTGGTGCTTTGTTTACATTACATTTTTCTTAATGTAGCTTTTCACTTTGAGTGTTTTGTTCATTCAGGTGTTAATTTACATTCATTTAGGTGTGTTCATTTTGATTCTTAACACCGTATTAAGTGTGTTAAACCTCGGGAAAAAAAATTACATGTCTTTAAAAGGGAGGAAAAGAAGTCTGACCTTAAAACCATCCTTAAATGCACTTGCATTTAAACTGTCCCAATTAAGCTTCAAGGTTTGTATCTGGAAGGCCAAGTGGGTTAAAGGACAAATACTTTCCTAGATTGCTTATTCCAAGATTAGGTTAAAAGATAACCTGCATGCTTATTAGTATATAGCAGTAGCACACTTCAACTTCAGAAAAGTAAAGCAAAAAGCTGAAATCATTATCTTGTGGCAGCAAGTACAAGAAGTTATTTTTACCTGGGATTCCTCTCTTTTGCTCATACAGTTACATATGTCTTATGGCTATGCAGTCAAACCTCGGGCTGAACACTCAACTTCTAACTACCGCAGTAAAGAAAATTAGTCTTCTCTCTCATTTCAAATTCTCATTTGAATTTTAGATGCTTTTGCTGCATATGATTCAACAAAGGATTTGAAGCTTCCTTCAGAAGATCATAGCTGCAGTTTTTAATAACATCTGCCATATTTTTTCTTCCACCACAAAGTCTATGCCATTCCTCCTGCTGGAAATCAGAGGAAGAAAGAGGTATAGGGAGAAAATTCATTAGCTCCAACATCTTCAGAGAAGTACACCAACTCTATTCATCAGCATGGTTTTAAAAATGCACTATGATGCACACCATCTATTTCTTCCTCTGCCTCTCTCATTTTCTGAAACGACCTTAAGGGCAGGTAAGCTTCAAACATATTTAGCCCAAAACTGTACTATGTCACCATATTACATATGGTATATACTCAACACGCATGACCTATTCAAATAAAAACACATGGAAATGCAGAGAGAAAATTAAAAGAATGTTTATTGAGTATCTCAAATGTTTATGATCTGACTGAAACATTTTTAATCAAAATTTAATGTTGATTAAACAACAAGCTATATAAGGCACTTTAAAAATTAACAATTCCTAGTGGAATTACTTTTTGGTCTTAAAATGAGCATGTGTTTTCTGTTGACTAACTGGTGCTAATTAAGAGTAATTACCCAACTTTTTTCCAGTCAAATACTTCAGGAAAAATTTAAAAATCAAGAAAAAGAGGGAAAAGAAACACAAGGGCTCTGTTAGACACAATTTTTACACACCTTTCTGTGCCTGAAAAATAGCTGTTTAATTATTTTTTAAGACAAAGTTATTCAAACTGAAAACAGTGTTAAACAATTTATTATATCAGTACCAAAGGCCAAAGTTTTTCCAAAGTGTGCCCAAAATGCTTTAAGCACAAAGCTAATCCAGTTTAGTATGCCTAGAATGAGGAGACTCGTGATCTTAGATCTAAACCAACAGTTCACTAATACTGGTCCATGGGCCATAAGCATACCCCCAAATTATTTACCGTAAGAAAGATAAAGACTCGCAGAAACAAAAGAATACAAAAATGTATTTCCACACATATATTGAAGCAAATTAATGGAAGAAAATAAAAATGAAAAAGGCTGAAGCTCAGTCATACATTCCAAAAAAACCCCCAAACTGCAAGGAAGGCCTTGGATCTGATTTAATTTTATGTTTTCAAATTGTTTTGTTAAAGATGTTACAAGAAAGCTGTTTAACTATACTTGGTTAGACCCTCAAATCTGAGAGAGTGAATGTTTGCATACAGACAGAGCGTCCGATTTTCACTAAGCCTTCCTTACTTACAAAAAGATTTTTACTAAATGAATATGTGTGTACATGCTGCTGCATGTGCAAACAGATCTGCTACCAACATACTGAACTGGAACCTAAAGCTGAGTTCTGTAGTCCATAGGATCTTACAATTAGTTTTTCCTTCTGCTACTGAATATTCTTAGAACAGACACAAGATGCTGCAACAGATATGATGATTGCCATTCAAGGAAAATTATCATATTCATAATTGTACAAACAAAAGCTGTTGATGACACTAATTAACAAGTGCCATTAGACAATTAAGTGACTGAGGATTTTAAAAGCTAATGCATTATGTACTTTATGGTGTGCCTGACAATACATACATCACATTTAACAGATGTCAAAGAAAGTGTAAACTTTAACATTCAGAAAATACTAATTTTTTTTGCTGCCTGTTAAAGCAAAGATTTCCTAGGACCAAGCCAAGCCAGAAGCAGGCATTTAATTCAACAGCAAAATACTAAGGTATTCTATATTCAGATGCTGCAATGTTTTGAAGGCTTCGTAAAAGAATATCATGCCTGCAACAAAAACCTAAATGAGTAAAATGTGCGATGATATTCCCATCATTTCTAACTCACAAGCTTCCACTGATGCTCACCATGAGTATGAATTCCTGTGAGAAATACTAAAATAAAAATTAATAAAAATATTGCACACTCTCTCTTATATAGCAATGGGAAAGGAAAGAGCATGCAGTCCAAAGGCAAGCATTTCCTGCAAATACCACTGCAGCTTACAGGACAGGGATCTTTGTTGCAAACAGTTGAACGACAATTCCCTTACTATCTCTTATCTTGCAGTCTATATATTAACCAACAGCTATTATCTGTTCAGATTCATTCTTTGGCCATTTACTTGTATTACCTCTGCTATCAGAGAGAAGCACTAGCACATACATTACTCAAAGGTTCATAGTAATCACTCACAAGAACTCATCAACTACTCATTTACTATAGAAAGTAAGCAGTCACTGAACACTATTCTTATCTTTAAAAGAGAAAAAAATGCAAAATATAGTTGTGATTTACGTCTGGTTTACTGTATGCATTGTGTACATTGTATATATTGCATATTACTTTTACTTTATGAAACATCGATATACAACAAAAATATTTCACACAATTTTAGAGTGAAAAATTATATAAAATCCTCAAATTTGAAAAAAGCCAAGAAGTTCCAAATTAACTATATATTATTTTGTCTCCTCCACAAAATAAGGGAAATTAAAAGCAACAGAACACAATTGAAACCTTAAAAAAGACATAAATTAAACCTACAAGCATGACTCTTACATAACCTACTCAGCTCAATACAAGAATGACTCACTTTATATAATTACTATACTGCTGATCGACTTTAGGAAAACCTCCATATTCAACAAAACCTTAAAATACCCTAAACATGTAACTAGATCAGGCCCTAAGCACTGACTCAGATTTAAAAGATTTCTAAAGGTGTACAGATATTCAGTACAAAGAAAAGACTTGCTAGTATTTGACTAAACTGGATGAGAAGTGGCCAAGCAATTTTTTTTTTTAAATGAGAGTTATTCACAGAAACATAAAGTCATGCAACACTGAGAACAAAGCATAAATTAAGAACTTTCATCTGGGGGAAAAAACCCAGCCTTAACCCCCTCAGAAGCAGCAGAGGAATTTGCTCTAATTTACTAGTGTTGCCTTCAGTGATACTTATACCTCTAATCACGAGATCATCTATATGCTATATATCTCTTGGACTTTAATGATCCAGGACAATGTAATAAAGCTCATTTTCTCATTTCTTCACTCAACATCAAAATTTAATGCTCTGCCAGTAAATTAAAAAAATATTTTTAGATAACCTCAAGATGGATGGCAAAAAACTCTCTCTGAGGAAAAGGCAATTACTATATTGTCCTATGCCATTAAAATATATATTTTTTTAAAATTTGGGTATTTTTGTATCATTTAATAACTATTTTTAAAAATGCATTATTAATAGACTTTAAAATATATGTTCAATAACATTAATGAAGGTAAAAATACAGAAACAAATCAGTCAGTAGAAGTTGCAAGAGAACCCCTACCTCTAGTATGTATTTTTCTTCTAGAAAATATGACTGGCTCTTTTGAAAAGAAGTATGGGAAGGAGGTCATCTGTGCATCAAAAGGTTTGAAATACAGTTTATATTAGCTTTCCAGTTTATTTTACAATTCAAATCAAAGCATGGGCAGGGGGTGTGCAGGGAGATAGCTGCTATTGCTGGTGGCCTACTCTGTGTTGGAGAAAATTTGAGTGTTCTCATTAGAAATTTCAGTTTGATTATTTTAATTCTTAGTCAAAGATACATTAAATATCAATCTTTTTAATGGAAAAAAAAATTTCTTGTAACATCACAGAAACAATCAATACCCTTTAAAATTTTCATACAGTAAAAAGTTTGTTTATATGAACCAAAAATGCATATTAAAAGCTTTTGCTTTTTCAAGGGGGAGATAAAGGAATGGAAAACTATTTTCTGATTTGTACCTTTCAGCCCTATCATGAACCATGTCAACTACCAACAATTCTTATCCACTTTAATGAAAATTCATTTCAGAGGGAGTAGCAGGTGTACAGAACAACCCATAATCAGTCTACAGAGTCCTTATTTTGGTCAGAACTGAAAATGAGTAAGAGTGTGATTCATCATTCAATAAATATGAGAACCCACCTGTGCCCTACACAAAGAACAGTACTCTGCGTGCTTCTCAGCAGACTCAGTGCGTTTGACTACACTTCTGTGCTTGTAATGCTCAAATGGATGCGACAGAGATATTTTGGCCCTCACAGTGCAAACAAGACCGTGAAAATAAACTGAATTTTCTCTGTATTCATAAATACCTAATTCAGTTCTTCTAGCACCTCACCAAAGTCAATAAAAATTAGACCAGGATTCAACCTGGCCTCAGGCTACTTATCCCTAAGAGTTCTTTGAATGTACAGCCTAAAAGTGTCAAATACTTGTTCAGAAAAACAAAAGCAAAGTGATACTCTTCTCCTTACATAACAGAAGTCCAGTATTATGATGACTCAGGAGTGGATCCTTAGAGATGTAACATAAAATCAAAGTTTGTTCAAGCTCCAAAAGTGTGCACAAACTGCAGAACCACAGCTCACTTTCGTAGGGAGAAGAGACTCTTAATGCACACTTCTTACCCTTCATAATAAGACAGATAAAAACCTTGAATCACACACTTTGTGGCTTAAGATGTTTATATTTGGCATCCTACAAATCACAGATATTCAAACTTTTTTATTTCTTTCCAGTAAATTCTTGGGTTGATCTGGAAAGGAAGACAGGGGAAAAAAAAAAAAAGTCAGCCTTGGGTTTAAGGATAAGTACGTGCCCATGATTTTAATTAGTTAAAGTTTTATTCCCACATACTTCCAAAACTCATCTTCAGTGACCACTTTTTATCTTTCTAAATACTGACTGTCAGGAAGTATCACCCTGTCACTTCAAGTCATGAGGCTCCAGTACCGTGAGATAAACACAGGATTGACCAGATCAGGATTGCTCACTGGGTTAATTTCATAGCAATCTCCCTACAGTCCAACTCCTGGCTCCGCAGAGGACCAGCCAAATCAGAGCACAGGACCAAGTGCATCATCCAGACGCCTCTTGAACTCAGCCAGCTGGGTGCTGTGACCACTCCCCTGACAACCACCTCCCTGGACCAGCTGACCATGCCATGCTTGATGCATCCCAGGATACAGTTGGCCCAAAACAGCCCTTTGGTCAGTTTGGGTCAGGTGCCTTTACTGTGTCTTATCCTGGCTTCTTGGGTAACCCAGACTACTTGTTGGCAGGGCAGTATGAGAAGCTGAAAAGCCCTTGGCTGCATGGCCACAAGTGAAAACATCCGTGTGTTATCAAAATGATTCTCATCCTAAATCCCAAACACAGAACTGCACCAGCTGCTAGAAAGAAAAAAAAAACCAAAACCAAAAGAAAAAACCCCAAAAACCCAAAAAAACCCCACAAAAAATCCTTAAAAACCCTCTAATTCTGCTGGAACCAGGACATAAAGACATACAAACAGTTTATAATAATCTTTTTGATTTACAGATGTAGAACAATAAAACAAATTATTTTCCTTCTGTAGAAGGAAACAGTTAAAATAATCTCTGCAGTGCAGATTTCAATAATCCACAGTCAGAAACCAAGATGTGGGCAAGCAACTACTTCTTTCAATATGCAGACTATACACTGAGGATATCAGGAAAGGATCAAAGTACTTATGAATAAGACTCAATAGACTTGTTTCCTCTAAAAAAGGGAGAATTTTCCATACATACTAGTTAAACTTGAATGTTGATTACAGGAGTTGATTGGTATATGGAAATGTAATGACTGTAGTTTGTTTTAGTTGTCTTATTCAACAATTTCAATTGTAAAACAGAATGAAATGTCATTTTAACACACTGTTGATGGTAATCACTTTCTGCATCTTTGCATTTTAGAAAGCAAAGCAGACTTAAGCAAAGCAAATTTATTCATCAAAGGTGCTCCTTTAAAAATAAGTGGGGCTTTTTGTCTGCATATTTGCATTCCATAAACATCCAGTAATTATAATCACACAGGTGTCAGTCTTTTTAAACTGTTCAGTTCGGTGTGTCCAGCTGAATTGCCTTAGAGTATACAAAAGAGCAATATGAAATGCTCACCTCAAACAACTATTACACCAAAATTTAATGGAATGTAAAAATGTCTTAACCTTCTTTGAACTATGTGTCAAAGTTGGTTTGACTCAATCCTGGGAATGAAATCAATCTTGCTATTTTAAAGAGACCTAGGAAGCACTTCTCAATGTCAAAACAAAACTCTTATTGCATATTTCCTATTTAGGTATTTTCTTCCAATTATGATACTACTATTTCCCTTTTTATGGTAATCTATTTCCCTGAATATGGTAATCTTATTAAATTCTACCTATTTTTGACAGTTTTCTATCATATAACTAACATATAACTATAGGCCAGTCAGCCTTACTTCTGTCCCTGGAAAGGTGACGGAACAGCTTGTTTTGGACGCCATCTCCAAACAACTGGAAGAGAAGAAGGTCATGAAGAGTAGTCAGCATGGATTCACCAAGGGGAGATCGTGCTCGACCAATCTCATAGCCTTCTATGATATCATTACCAACTGGGTGGATGGAGGGAGAGCAGTGGATGTCATCTACCTTGACTTTAGCAAAGCTTTCGATACTGTCTCCAACAACATCTTGATAGAGAAGCTAAGGAAACAAGGGATAGATGAGTGGACAGTGAGGTGGGTTGAGAACTGGCTGTCAGACCGGGCTCAGAGGGTCGTGATCAGTGGAGTAGAATCTGAATGGAGGCCTGTGACTAGCGGTGTTCCCCAGGGCTCTGTGTTGGGTCCAGTCCTGTTTAATATCTTCATTGACGACCTTGATGAGGGAATAGCATCTGCCCTCAGCAAGTACGCCGAAAGCGTACCTCCCAAAGCTGGGAGGGGTGGCTGACACGCAAGAACACTGCGCTGCCATCCAGAGAGACCTGGACAGGCTGGAGAGCTGGGCAGGGAGAAACCAGATGGAATTCAACAAGTGTAAGTGTAAAGTCTTGCACATGGGGAGGAATAACCAACTGTATCAGTACAGGCTGGGGGATGACCTGTTGGAAAAGAGCTCTGTGGAGAAGGACCTGGGGGTCCTGGTAGATGACAGGCTGGCCATGAGCCAGCAGTGTGCCCTGGTGGCCAAGAGAGCCAATGGGATCCTGGGATGTATCAGGAAGAGTATGTCCAGCAGGTCAAGGGAGGTGATTCTCCCCCTCTACTCTGCGTTGTTCAGGCCCCACCTGGAGTACTGTGTCCAGTTCTGGGCTCCCCGGTATAAAAAAGACAGGGACCTTCTGGAGAGAGTCCAGAGAAGGGCGACAAAGTTGATTAGGGGTCTGGAACATCTCCCCTATGAGGAAAGGCTGAGTGAGCTGGGTCTGTTCAGCCTGGAGAAAAGAAGACTTAGGGGGGACCTCATTAGTGTTTATAAATATCTTAGGCATGGGTTGCAGGGGGAATTGGCCAGCCCCTTTTCAGTGGTCTGTGGGGACAGGACTAGGGGCAATGGCTGTAAGCTGGAGCACAGGAAGTTCCGCACCAACATGCGGAAGAACTTTTTCACAGTTAGGGTGACGGAGCACTGGAATAGGCTGCCCAGGGACGTGGTGGAGTCTCTTTCTCTGGAGATATTCAAGTCTCGTCTGGACGCCTATCTATGTAATAAGAGATAGGGAGCCTGCTTTGGCAGGGGGGTTGGACCCGATGATCTATTGAGGTCCCTTCCAACCCCTAAGATTCTGTGATTCTGTGATATTCAATCTTCTGAATGAGAACTTTTCACTGGATTATGCTAATGTAGTTCATCTATGAGCAATTTTGCCAACTCCTGGTATCAATAATACCTCAAGAACAGCTGTATTTCTTTGGTGAAACATAAGTAAATGATGAAATAATGTAGCATTTCTAGGACTGCAAAGAATATCATGTATAATCAGTTGCAGGAAGTCCAGCTGGAGGCTAGTCATTACTGCTGAACCCCAGGAGTCCATATGGAGGCCAATACTATTCAGCTTGTTCATTAATGACCTGGACAATGGGCAAAGCACACTCTCAGCAAGTTCAATGATAATAGAAAACAGGCAGGAGTGACTGATAGGCCAAATGATTGTGTCTTCATATGGGCCTCTTCAGGTTGGTGAAATGAGTCATGAAGTTAACCGCCGGATTTGCAAAGACCTGCACCTTCAGAGGAATGACAGACTGCAACAGCTGATGGGTAGCTGTCTGGTCTTCAGAGGAGGACCACAGATTGAACATGAGACAGAAGTGTGCACTTGAGGTAAAGAAGCCCAACAGCTGCCTGGTGTGCATTAGGAAAAGTGCTGTTAGTAGTTGAAAGGAGGTTATCCCTCTTCTGCAGCCCTGGGAGGCACACCTGTACTGCTGGTTCCAGTCCTGGGTTTCCTAGGACATGCATGTCCTGCCACTCTCCACAAGATACATGGACACAGCGGAATGAGTCCAGAGAAGGGTCACAAAGATGATAAAATGACCTACAAGGAGAAGCTGAGAGAGTTGGGACTGTTCAGCCTGGAAAAGTGTCAAGCAGGGCTCTTAGCTGTCTGGAAATATACTGGAGTGAGGAGGTAAAGAACACAGAGATAGGCTCCCAGTTACACAACGTATCCAGTGATAGGAGACAAGTCAACAGGCACAAACTGAAATGTGAAAAACTATTCAAATCAAAGAAAAAGACTTTTTTAATGTAAGGGTGGTTGAAGACTGTACAGGATGCCCGGAGAGTTTGTGGACTCTTCATCCTTGAAGATAGTAAAAAAACAACTGCTTTAGCTTACCCTGCTCTGACATGGGGATTTGGAAGAGCTTACCTCCAGAGGAGCCTTCATCCTCAGCCATTGCATGATGATTGTGACAAGGTCCCGCATTTGGCTCTAACAAATTACAGAAGGGAGTAATGGGAAAAATATAGCTACAGACAAATTAAATGTATATGCACACTGTCTGAAACCAAGTATTTATATGAATATTCTGCTGTTTAGGATTGAGGTCTCCCTTTTATATGTTTCTATAAACAGCTTTTCACATAGGAGTCCTATCTAATGACATTTTAAAATAGTAATTTAAAGACATGATGTTAAAGTAATCTCTACCATCAAAGCCATGCTATTGTCTCTTTAGAGGGTATTGTGAACTTTTAAGAGTTTCATGCAAAAGCGTTTTGGAAAACATTAAAGACATTCAAATAAGTAGTTGATTAGCCACTACTTATGTCAAGAGGACTCCAGAAATTGCTATTCTATTCAGGATGTACTGAACACAAGACATGCACTTAAAAGCAGTCTCTTTCATATTTATAAAAGGGAGACCTCAATCCTAAACAGCAGTCCTTGACCTGCTGGGTAATAGGAGACTGCATTAAAGAAGTTATTAACTTTGTTTAGATCTCATAATTTGAAAACAGTACACATAGATCAGAAGAGTAGATATTTATTCTGTTTGTTACTATGCTCATGCTGCTTCCCAAGCGAACAAGGAAACTCTAGAGGTGGGAAAGAGATTGCTTTTGCCTTTAACAGATATGCATCCTACAACAGGAAACATGAGTCACTACAGGCAGATTAGGCTGGTATCATATTTTACAAAAAAAATATTTCCCATTATCTTCTTTATATATAAGTGCTGGGTACAGAACCCATACAGTTTGCAGAAAACAATGCTGAAAACCAGTACATTTCTGGAAATTCTTCTACAGAAACTGTTCAAAGAAGGAAAACACTATCTTCTTCCCATATCTTTATGAAACAAATACTTTCTTTTAACTATTAACTTCAAAGTTATATACTCAACTTGGATAAAATAATTTGAGAAATAGAAATTGTCATCAAAAAAGAGAAAACTATCTAATAAACTGCTCCTCTTATGCAAAATCAGAAGTAGACTGCAAGTTTTAGTTGAAGCTCTGTCTAAATTCAGAATTGCAATACCCAGGCAATTAACAAAGTCAATATACAACAATGAAAATCTAAATTCTAATGGCAAAGTAAAATTAAATACTGTGAAACTAATACTTTTGCACATCCCCCCTTTATTTTTGCCTTTGTTGTTGGAAAGACTTCTTGTGTACAATTTGTTAGTATGACACCTCTTTTAGCAGACAGAAATCTGCTAACTCTGAAGGAAAAAGAAGGAAAAACATTTTCCAAAGATGAATACTCCACACACACAAAAAGGAAGGGTCCCTATCTAATGACACCTCCACAGGTGCACACAATAGATGCATATATATCCGCAATAAGAGTTTAGAGAGAATTTAATCAGGGTTTAGCACAAAGAGTTGTTAGTCTTTCCCCTTCTTGTGCATGTGTTTCCAATCCTATGCAGCATTTACGTCAGTATTCTCATAAGTTTAAGAGTATCAAAAAGTTGAACTGCAAACTGATTTTATTTCTGTGCTTCTGTTCCAGTAGCAGACCAATTAAAAAAGAAAAGCTTACTTCCAAGTTCTAACCTCAGAGTACACTTTACCAATTTAGGGCTGGAGAACTTGAGAAATAACACAACCAATAGACATGATAGGAAGTAACAGAATTTCTCTATTTGATGTCTCCCCAACTTCCCTTTCATTCACAAACACTTTGCAGCAAGCATTAGTATGTGATAACTAGCCTGACTGTCCCATTATATCCCATATACCACTGCATTGCTCATGACTATTTATGCTGTATTCCACCCGCTGCAATTCTGGCTAGCAAAGACAGAACTCTAACCTACTTTTGTACCTAACAAAAAATCCATTGTGTCCTTGCACTTCTAAGAACCAGTTATTCATTACACAAAGAGCTATCCTTGATCTTTACAGTTAATTAATTTTCTCTGCATGATCATCTGACTTGAAACATAAGAGGTGTTCAAACCACAGAAGCAAATCCTAAAGTCAGTAAAAAATTAAAGATTTTCTGGGTTATATTCTGGATAAATTTATTAAAAGACAATATATATTGTACTGCATCTGCCTATGAATACATTTGCCATGACTGGCACCTGAATGTTAGTAATTTCACAAACTGAAGATGATAATGTTAATGTGCTATGTGATCTGCAATGCCAGTTGTTTATTGTGGAGTGTGTGGAGAAAAGGGTGATGCAGAACAACAGTGCTCTCCCAGATCCTGGTTGCCCTGTGCTGAGCACACAAATGATCATGGCACATGGACAGCAGCACCTGATGCTCTTTTAACTTTTCTGAGAGGCTACTTTAAATGAATACCTACACTTTTTTTTATTTATTTTTATCAACAGATTAACCAAACTTTTCAACCAGGTACTTAATTTTCTTTATTTCTCTTCTCCTCACTTCCACTCCAAAAAACCCCCAAAAATGGGAGGCATTTTTTGTTATTGCAATTTTGAACATAATCATGAGCATATTATAACAACAGAAATCTAAAAGAATTTTACACCTTTTCCTCTACCTTAGGGCAAAATCAGCTATACATCATCTGAAAGGTAGTGGTTCACCCTCTTCTTAAAAATCATGATGATAAGCCAAGCACGATCTCTGTAAGCAATGTTCAGTCACCCTGAGCATAAACCTCCCAGCAGTAGATTAAAAGAACCACTCCAATGCAAATGGACACCGCAAACTACAACTGACATTTTTTCCTTGAACAAACAAACAAAAAACCCAAAATAAACAAAAGCCCCCCCCCCCAAACACCAGGAAGAAGTTAACATACAACCCCTTTCTTTCTAACACCAGCAATTCCATTTCTTTGATCATTTCTGTCAAAGAGCATGCATCTTAAATGTCCACTAACCTTGAACAGACTTTTTTCCAATTTATTGACATGCAGAACCTCATTCCTTTAGGGAAATGAATACCTGAACTACAGTGCACTGGGAAGTATCTAACTGCATTTCCAAATTTGAATTTTCACTTTATGTATTTGCTCACTATGCTTCTTATTTTTAAACTTCCCAGTCTCCAGGTGTTCCGTTTTCATCCCAAATTGACTTTTTCAATGGATATGATGCTTTTAAGGGTCACTTTAGGATGACTTTGGGGATTATTTTAGCAGTAAATGAAGATTGCCAACATAACAAGACATTAAATGGGAACTTTAAAATTACCTCCAGTTACTACTAAAGTGGTATTCTACTGAACCGTTATAAAAGCCCATCTGATATATCTGAAGACACATCTATGACTCTAGTAAGCTTATAAGATATGTTATAACAAAGCCTGCACAATTCTTCCCCCTAGAAAGCCAGGCTGTAAATAGTTGTTGGAGGCAACACTGATATCAAACTCAATAATCAATACTAAAACTTAAAATCTTAGACATAAGTTAAAAGATAATATATCCTCAGCAACATTAAAGAAAAAAAATAAGATCCATAGATATACGGATATTCTGGCAGATAGCATCCCATTAGAACCAAAGTTATGTTAAGTTACAAAAGAGCATTAGAAAAAGTTGTGCATGCCCCTGGGAGAATTTTAGGTATCATAATGTCAGTAATAATTAGATGAATCAACTGATTCATCTTCCAGATTAGTGCAATTTGTCTGCTTTTTGTCCAAAAGCAAAAAAAAACCCCACAAAAAAAAAGGAAGTATCAGGGAAAGCAGATTAAAATGTAAATTTCACTATCTTTTCCATCTGTTTCTTCTAAAATTGTTTCTCTCAACTGTGCAAGTGTTAGGGCTAATCAAGTAAAAATGTCTGGAGTAGCATACATCATTGCCTTTTTAAGCTGAAGAAAGACTACGGAATTTATACTAGTATAAAGTTAAGTACGATCATGATTCAACATGTGCCTTGAGAGGGACAAGCGGGAATGTTCAGGCCTCTCAAAACAGAGACCTGAAGAGTACAAAATTGCCACACAGAAGAACTAAAGTACTGAGAAATCACAGAAGATGATGAATTTGTCATCACAGTACAAGAGAGGCGGGGGGTTTACTCTGTAAATCTATAGAAAATCGTTTTTTCATTTTCACTGGTACAACTCCAGTTAATTCCATACTGCCACTCTGGATGTAAAAGAATCAGCTGAAGAACAGAAATTAAGTGTACAGGCTATTTTCTCAGCAGATAAATGTGAATTTACCACATTTGAGAATGTTACTCCACATTTCAAACTCAACATTTAATCATTAATTTTCTTCAACACCAAATAATTCTAGCTCTTGATCACCTGAGCAGTACAAAATAATAACATATTGCAAAATGTTTTGAAAGTGCTTTCTGGGTTGGCAAAGGAATTTTTAGTTAACATTCATTTCACCAGCTATTTTAAAAAAGACTAACAGTTCATTAAAATGTATTCTCTAAATACTACTGGTATCATTTGCATTTTAAAAAAAGGCTAGTTTTCCCCCCCTTATCTGGTCCCTTGCACTATTTTCTCTCCTTTCTCACACCCCTAATGCTTTCCCCACCGTTTCTTGATGTCATAACAAACAAACAAGCAAAAAAAAAATCAACCCCGCAAACAAGTAAACAAAAATTTGTGTCTGGAAAATATATTGTATTACAAGAAAGTCTGTCAGTAATCGCGAAAGTCAACCGTGTAACATGACTGCCAAGAACAATTAAGCTGAATTTTCAGTTCAAAGAAATTCAGCTAAATGGAAATGGTCTTGCCAAAGATTTCACTATGAAACTTAGCATTATCAAATTCCAATCTCTGACTTAAATTCAAACTAAGCTGTGAAGCACTGGTCTTTCAATTTGTAGTGTGTGCAAATGCCAAGTAGTGTGGGTACTCCTCAACTGTTGCCTCATCAGCCAGAGCTAGAGCACATCAGCCACGCTGATCGTGTATCTGTGAGATCATATTTAAGAAAGGGCAAACAAACCACAGCACAGGAAGAGAGGATTGAGGAAAAAATTTTGAGAAACAGACCTGCAAGTACCATGGACAAAGAAGGAGAGCAGGAGGTGCTCCAGGCAACCAGAGTGAAGACCACCTGCAGCCCATAAAAGCGCCCACAGGGGAACAGGTGAGTATTTTTTGAACGATGTTAGCCCACAGAAGGGACAGCAGGCTAGATCAGGTGAGAGGGAAGGACGGGCAGAGGACCTGCTATGGACTAACTACAACACCTATTCCCCATCCCCCTACACAGCTCAGGGCACTGGATAGGGAGTGAGGCCGAAGAGCTGGGAATGAGGGAGTGAGGATGACCATGGGAAAAGGGGGTGGAAATGTGGGAAGAAAGTGGGTTGGGGTTTTTTGTTTGCTTTATTTTTGGTCTTTTTTCCTCACTATCCAAACATATTTTAATTGGTAATTTCCACGACCCCACCCCACTCAGGTTGAGTATGTTTTGCCTATGACAGTACAATCTGTAAGTGATCCCCTTGATATCTTAACCCAGAAGCCTTTTCATCTTTTTTTCTCCACCTACCCTGCAGAGTGGGGAAGCAAGACAGCAGCTGGGTGGAGGTTCTACCAGCCAGCCCAGGTCAGCGCACCACATCATTACACATAGAAACCCGTACTTACAGGAATGCCACGTGAATTTAACATTGTCCTTTTGTACTGAGGATTTTCACTTGAGTACTGAACAAGGCAGGCAGTCACACATTGACTATTTTCCGTGAGGTCAAAACAACTTTCTCTTTTAAGGAGCAGAATGGTAGATATAAATTTTGCAGAAGTAAGCGCCGTAATCTTTTCATATTTAAAGCAGTATGGGTGGAAGCCATCATGCTTTCACCTGCCATCATTATTACTTCTTAAATAAAGACCCAAAGAAATGGCAGTATCTCAATGGAAAAAATACATCCTTTTATGACGGCTCTGACCATCATTTAAAAATTTGACTTTTAGTCCCTCCATATGCAGACAAACAACATCCATATTTCAAGTAGAAACCGGTTCAGGTACAGGGTAATGCAAGAAGTGAGGCAGGTGGAACTGAGAGAGGTGGTGCAGTTCAGCATTCAGATATTTTAGACAGACTGCTCAGGAATTGGTTCCAAAATTTTCTTGGCTACATGTGTATATGCGTACACACTATACATAGCTAGTCTTATGGGAAGACAAAATAACCACTGTTTGGGGTCTGTAGTCAGCCCATGTCCATCAGTACCTAAAGTGAAACTAGCTGCTACCAAAAATCAGTGCTTGTCCCCCACAATTTTTTTTTTTTGTAAATAAGGGTGAGAGTGTCCTCAACCAAGCTTAGTTTGGCTAGTAACTTCATATGATCTGAGCTAATACCTCTTATGAATGTCATATATTACTAATGTCCAACCATATCTTAGACTTTACAGCACAACATGGCTTTCAAATGTAGACTGTCCAATATTATCAGCTGCTACAGGTATATAATTATATATGTATGCCTATACATAGAAGATTTATTTATTTATTTATTTATTTATTTATGGCAGTCCTACTGATTCCAATGTCAATAGGTAATAGCAGACTTTAAAACATGCTTTTCCTTAATTCTGACATTACTGGCTCAGTTTTCAATGCCATATGGTTGCAGGTTTAACCTATAAACTTTGGTTTAGTATCAAGATCAATGATAAGGTCACTTGTTCATCTCCCCAACTCAGATGATGCTCCAGCAATGTGAAACAATATCCTGTGTGATCTATAATAAAAAATTTCTCATTTAACCGTACTTCAATAAATCAATTTAGTTTGCCAGGACACAGCTCTCCTTGTCCTTTGAATGCAAGTAATACAGCTGTATTCTGGGAAGTCACAGATTGATTTTTTCCCTAGTGCTTATTAATTATTTTACCTTTATGAAAAAGTGGAAGTTATCAGAAAAGCACTGATGTACTGAAACATAAATGGGCAACTCATTGTTGTGTTCTCTCCTAGTTTTACATTTGCAGCGCCTTCAAATGCTTTTATAGCTTCTAAAAATGTTGTGCTTAGTATGAAGATACAAATTGCACACTATAATACTGTGCAAGCTTAGAATGAATAATATTATTTATCAAACTATCACAAAAGGGACAGATGGGAAAAAAAATCACTATTTAGTATTATTGCTAATGAAAGTTTATCCAATGGGAAACAATATAAAGCTAGTCTGAATAGTATGAATGAATAATGAGACATAATGGCACAGCCAGAAGTCAGCCATTCAGAGAAATGAGTGCAGTATCACAAATCTTACAATATACACTTCATTGATCAAATGTTATAGTTGTAATAGAGTATAATTGTTTTGTTAATGCTATTTTTGATATTAGGTTGTACCTATGAAAGAACATGATGACATGATTACTGGGAAGTTTATGTCTGTAACAACTGAAAGTCAAAACAGTAAATGTAAGGTTACTTGAACTCTCTCTGCTGTTCCTGAGGATTTATTTTAATCCAGTATATTGTGGGGGTGGAGGAATTATGAAAGAGACAAAGGCACAAAGCACAAAATTTAAAATACACTTTAAATAGTAACTATAAATGTGACGAGAAAAAATGAAACATGTATTTATTAAGTACTACATACATGTATGTTTATATAACACAGCCAGTATACAGAATGATTCAGTGACTTCACCTTCTCAGCACAGGATTAGAAGCAACACTTGTATGTGTGCATGCATATTTAGAAGAAATTGATGTCAACCCAGGAAAATAAGTACAGGATTGAATTTATAGAAGTGATTATGTTGAGGTGCAAATAAATAAATTAAAACTAATTATGCTAATTAGAAATCAAGTGAAACACCTAAGAAGAGTTTTATACTGACAGCAATTAGACTGCAAGAAATCTCTGAAAATAAAGCCGTAAGATGAGGCACTGGCCAATAAAATAAATTCTCATTAAAGAACATATTTTTATTTCTCCAATGCAGGCCTTAGAAGAACTCCAAAAAAAGACTTCTCATACACAACAAAAACAATTAATTTATGGTGTTTCTGAATTACTACTCTGATTATGAAGTGTGGTGGTTTAACTTCAGCTGAGACCTGGGACTCACAAAATCACCTGTCCCTTTAAGAGAGGGGGGTCGAGCGGAGAAGCCATGGGGTAAAGAAAAGAAAATCCAAAAACTCCTTGGGTTGGGATAAGGATAGTTTACTAAAACAGCAGAAAAAGATACAAAGAACAACGAACAACAGTGCTAACACTGCTTTAGAACACAGGGTACACAAAACTGGTGATACTCAATGCAACCTCTCTGCAACCCGCAACTAGGCCGTGCCCGACCCGCTGAGCCGACTCGGGGCCTGGCTGCCACCGCAGAGAGTCCGCAACTCCCAGAAGCCGCGCCGCTGAGCCGACCCGGAGCCACACCTGCTGGACCCGCGCTTTTGGCACGCTTCTTCTCCTTTATACAGAACATGACGTAATTGGCACGGAATATCCAGGACATGAAGCTGCAATACGGATTAATAGTTAATCATTCTTTTAATTAGTCTGATTAATGAGGTAATAGGTGACATTCACATGTTGACAGATTTCTCTGCTTTATCCTTGTCAGTTAATGGTTTCATATATGTCAACCATTTGTCAATGGCTTCCCAGGTCTTACAAAATTTTTTATCCTTGAAGCTGTATTCCTCAGTGTATTCAAATCACAGACCTCAACAAAGGTCCCCAAGATTATACTGCAGGGACTGTTAAAGCTTTGTGTGGTCTTTGTTTCATGATATATTTTACTTCCTGGCAGCAACATAAACATTGCCATTATAGATATTACCGTTAACAGTAGTACCCTTAGGAGAAAAAAACCCCAACACATTAGAATGCACCTATGTTCCTGCTCCATGTACGTACACAATTTAGGCAGTGATTAATGCTGGCTTGACTTTTTAAAAGTTACTACCTAGATCTTTATAACAATTAAATAAAAAAACAACCAAACCCCAAAAGCAAAAAAAAACCCAAAACCAAAAAAACCCCTCCATATTCCAGTTGTCCAAAGCATGTCCAAGTGTAGTAGATACCTACAATAGCCCCTGCTATCAGCAACTGCTCACTCTGGGGACAGAGATTTCCAAGACATTAAGTTCATAAAGGTTCTGTGAAAATCAATAGCCACTAGGTATGTGACTTCACTAAGGAAAGAGTTGGAGACCAAACTCTCCTTTCAAATCACCAGAGATTTCACAGGGGAAAAAGAGATACTGGAAAAAAGCTATCTTAGCTGCAGGCTAACAGGTTAAATTGGTTAAAAATACAGGAGAATTGACAAGTTCTGAGACAGTTTTGTCTACCTGTAAAAAGTTACCTGAATATCACAATATCTGGAGGAATACAGTATGCCAGGTTAGTCACCACTGTGTGAGTGAGCATCACCTACCACACACACATACGTACATATCGAAATGAAAGTACACTCTAAGTTTTCTCTCGTACCTTGGGATCTCATTAGTAATGTTCTCTGCCACCATGTCTCCTGTTTAGAAATGTGATTCAGCAATCACTGGCTCACTGACACATCAGCATGTAAAACAGAATAGCACAAATTGAAGATATTAGGATTTCATTACTCTTTTCTTATTCAAATGCTTCATCATCTGCCAAAACATGAATATGAGCGTTCAGAGAAGGCTATACCTTTGTTATCCATGGTCTAAAACATTTTCGTGAAACTCAAAATACTGTGTGAATTTTAGACATCTATCTTTATTTCCTTATAGGAGTGAAAAAAGTACTGTAAGAGCTCCGAGCCTATTATCTGCTGGCAGGATTTGACTACCAGGGCTTAAGGGCAACTGGTCTCCATACACTGCAAAAGGCCCACTCCAAGGGCTGGAGCTGCCCAACATCTGCCCTGCTCCATGGTGGGGCAGTGGGATGGTCGACCTGCTCTGCCATCCCCATGAGGATATACTTTGTTATGCTTTAAAAAAGAGTAATTATAAGTGGGCTTAGCACAGACTATGAGGAAATTCAGGTTGAGCTGAGCAAGTCTGATGAAAATGGCAATTTTACATGTTTTAGTGCTGTCACCAGAAATTAATTTTGCACATTCTTCAGATGCAAGAAATCCCTCTGAGATGAAAGGAAAAAGAGGGGGCATTGTCTCTGTGCAAGCTAGGGGAAGCTTCTAGCAGCTTCTCACAGAAGCCACCCCTGAAGCCTCTCTGCTTACCAAAACCTTGCCATGCAAACCCAATACAGATTCATCGGTTAGTGAAGGAAATGATAAACCACTGTAAATACAAATACAAGCTCTGTGGATAATATTCCTCCTACTCAATACAACGAAGCAGTGATGTTTTGAAATGAACACATTAAAATTAATTTCTCTCAACTTTAAATGACTGTTTACAAAGCCCAGGACAGGCATCTTTTCAACACTGACATCCACGATGTACAATATAGCTACATAAATTTCAGGGGTTTTATACTCATAGTGGCACTGATTATAAATCTAGAGGGGATATCAGTTACCACTGTAACACTGCTCTTCACTGCAGAAGATGTCTAACACATTTTACCATTCCCTTGGTAACAGAAAGAGCAGTGTACACTCTGGATAAAATGTTGCTTGTACAGTTCAAAAATAACTAGGTAGTTTTGCCAACTTGGAAATTCTATGTAAATACTCAATATTAATAATCCTCACATTTCCAGATAATCAGGAGTGAAATAATTTCTTTACGTAAAATGTACAAATGCAGGATCATAGCAGTATACTCTCTTTAAACAAAATAATGTTGTTTATTGGTCTCTCTAAAACTACCATGTGGTGATTTTCATCTCCAGAAGAGGCAATGTACTGTACATGTGTGTCTCTTTTAGCGTGACAGTTAAAACAAAATATGAGATTGGTCTTAAGAGACACACAGCAACAAGCATGTTAAGCACCTTAAACGACAGCAGAGAAACAGACAACAGATACACTCGTTAGTATAGGGATCTTTCTGATTTTCCCCTTCCTGACCTTTACACCCTGGCAGCATCCAGCTTCACCATGTACATTAGTACACATGACAGGAATTTTCTGAAGCTAACCTGCCAGAACAGTGGTCATCTTGCCTGCAGATAGAGCAGGGTCAATCTATATCTAAGTCACTGCCCTGAATCAGCTCACTGTGACAGCTGAACGTAAGCTTTTAGGAGCAGCTAACCTGTAAATTGGTGAGGTATGTCATCTAGCCACATTCACAATCACTGAGATGCAGGAGGGGTGAATACCTTGCTGGAAAAGTAATAGATGAGTGAACATAGGAAATGATACTTGGTAACATAAAGGGATTTCACGCTTCCAAAAAAGTGCAGTAATGTTCCTTATGGTGAATGGCCAGTCTGTCTCCAAGATCAGAAAGATAAGTTTGCATCAGAGAAAAGATACTAGTCAGAACATCTAGAAGGCCTCAAAGGAAGATGAGATAAAAGCTAAAAATGCTCCACTGAGAATGGGCAATCTCTGACACCCTGGAGCATGAAAGTACAGAAAGGCAAGACTCCCAAACAGGAGTGACTACAGGATGCCAGCTGAACAGACAGAGGAGACTTTAGCATTTAAACTCAATTTTACACACAACGAACATGTTTTTTTCTTTTGGTTGTTCAGCTAATTTTTTTAGAAATATTCCTAAATATACTGTTTATTTCAAAGGGTCTCAATAAATGCTAGAATTTAATCACATTGGCTGAAATGGAAGTGCAATCCCAAGATATTGAGAGAATAACTAGGAAGTCTTCAACACTGTAGGACATGTTCACAAATGCTGTCACTCCCAAGATTTTATCCACTGACAATTTTATCCAACCTGGACATTTCCAGGTTCATGGAGACCTGGAAAAACAGTATCAGGGGGGTCACAGCAGGACAAAGTGCCTTCCAGTGGGCAGAAGAGGAAGGCTTTCTGGCATATGAAAAATAAGGGGGAGGGTATGCACAACTAAATTCAGATGGTCCCCAAGGTATCTTGGGGCTCTAGTATAAATGGCTCTAAATTTAAAGTGTGGGTTAAAGAGTCTTAGAAGAAATGACTGGATTTAACTATTTAATAGCATGATTGCAATTTTTTCATGCAATTCTCATATAGGCTTCAGAAGCAATTTGTTAGTATCTGACAGCACGGATGATGAGGTCATCTACAATAGAGAAAAAGAAACAAGAAAAAACCAAAAATCACCAAAAACTTTACTATGCAAAAGTAATTAGTTGCCTTTTAAGTGCAGGGGATACACCACATAGTCACCACCAACTAACTAAAGTATGGATACCCATATTAAGGAATATAACCATACGCAGCCAAAAAAGTTGAAGAAATCTTAACAATGACTATACATCTCAAAAAATGACAGAAAAAATGCAAAATTCTAGTAATTAACGTTAAAAGGCTGGATTTAAAGAAAGTATGAGTTTGCACACATTAAGTCAGGAGACAAACTGGTAGTTATAAAGAGGTCTTAGAAGTTTATTTCTCTCTTTAAAAAAATAATTTAAAAGTGCCATGCAAATTAAATATTTATAAAGGTTAAAAAAACCCAAATCTAAAATAAAAGTCTTTTAACAATGCAGGCACAAAATTACTAGGCTGCAGTCAAAACAAACTAGAAAAAATATTCTTTGGACAGGATTGCCACTGATGACTGACCTTTTTAGTTTTGCTGAGATGCTGCTCCAAGGTACACTGAAAGCACACTCAAAGCAGTATGCTGCCTGTTCTGCGACCAAGTGAAGGACTCCCATATGCAGCCCTACCAGGATATCACTTTTCACTAAAACTAAATTTCCTTCTCCCAGTAGGTGACAGAAATTCATTCATACAGGAAACAACTTTTCCTCTCCCAGATACTATTACAGACTGATTGACTGAGGAGCCTTACTATTTCCCATAAAACTACCTGCCTTTTCCTGGTGATTACATGTTACATCTCATGTTATCATTGCAGCAGGAGGGCAAGTAATCACAAGAAACAAAAAGGAAACTATTTTTGATGCAGTTTCTCATGATGATGAGAATTTGCCCCTGAATACATTAAGAAAGACAGATGATATTCAAGATTTACAATTAACATTCTTCACATGAAAGATGCACACATCGAAGTCCACCAGGGAACTGGCACCATGACCTCTGATGCTGTTAAAAGAGACAACATTGTGCCTACCAAACAACCACCAACTGTTTCACAATTCTAACTTGCAATTCATCACACCTTTCTACCAGCTCTTTTTTGGTGTACCTCCAATTCACAAAATGAAATTATTTTCCCCATTATACTTAGCAATTTCAATATTCTCTGAAAACACCTCAACATGTAATCATCTTTCAGAATTACGGAAAAATTGATGCACCAGTCTTGAAAAGTTCTCATCCACATTTCCAGAGGCAAATAATGGTTACTGAATACAAATCCTCTGAAGTCTTTGTAAATGAGACTAAGTAATTTCTGCCAGCTTCTCTTCTGCTTTGAACAATTGAGGCTTTTGAGATTAGATAAGCTTCTAAACTGTTCAGGTGCTCCTTTACATCACCTCAGATGCTGGTCGGCAGCTTCAATTTTTAAAGTGAGAAGTTATCCAAATACAGTTGCATCTCTTTCTGTGCACCGAATTTTAAAAATTTAATCTGATTTAAAAAAAAAAAAAAGGTGGTTAGCTAAGTCTAATTCAGTCAGCATTTCTACGCTTTAGTATGGTCCTCAAAAAAAAAAAAAAAAAGAAGAAAATAACAGGAGCATGGATCTTAAAACAATCACTTAGCTTTTCTGTTACAAAACATCCCGTGGTACATAATGACTACTAGAAAAAGACACAAACCAAAAAGGAAGGAATTATGAAACTGAACCACTGTCAATGAAAAGTAACAGAATAAAAACATAGTTGTTCCATCAGAAATAATGGAAGGACTGATACATGGTAATAAACCTTAAGAAAGTAGATAAATAAAAAAAGGAAGAAACCTGTGTTGTCTTCCTACTACAAGCCAGATAGGAAGCAGCACAAGTAACAACAATTTTAGAGCAATGGTAATACGTGTTTAAGTAATAAGAAACACCTCATAGAACAGCCAAGTACTGGAGTAGACTGCTTGAGGAAGTTCTGCTGTTTCCATCACTGGAGATGAAGTGCTTCCCAAGAATGACTGAGATACAGGTGGCAGAATCACAGAATCACAGAATTGTAGGGGTTGGAAGGGACCTCGAGAGATCATTGGGTCCAACCCCCTGCCAAAGCAGGCTCCCTAGCTCATACTACACAGATAGGTGTCCAGATGAGTCTTGAATATCTCCAGAGAAGGAGAATCCACCACCTCCCTGGGCAGCCTATTCCAGGGCTCTGTCACCCTCACTGTGAAAAAGTTCCTCCCCATGTTGGTGCGGAACTTCCTGTGCTCCAATTTGCAGCCATTGCCCCTTGTCCTGTCTCCACTGACCAAAGAAAAGGGGCAGGCCAATTCCCCCTGCACTCCATACTTAAGATATTTATAAACATTGATTAGGTCCCCCCTCAGTCTTCTTTTCTCCAGGCTGAACAGCCCCAGCTCTCTCAGCCTTTCCTCATAGGATAGATGTTCCAGGCTCTTAACCATCTTTGTAGCCCTTCTCTGGACTCTCTCCAGGAGATCCCTGTCCTTTTTATACCAGGGAGCCCAGAACTGGGCACAATACTCCAGGTGGGACCTGACCAGGGCAGAGTAGAGGGGGAGGATCACCTCCTTCGACCTGCTGGCCCCACTCCTCCTGATGCACCCCAGGATCCCATGGGCTCTCTTAGCCACCAGTGCACACTGCTGACTCATAGCCACCCTGTCGTCAACCAGGACGCCCAGGTCCTTCTCCACAGAGCTCTTCTCCAGGAGGTCAACCCCCAGCCTGTACTGATACATGCGGTTGTTCCTCCACAGCTGTAAGACTTTACACTTGCTTTTGTTAAACCTCATCTGGTTTCTCCCTGCCCAGCTCTCCAGCCTGTCCAGGTCTCTGGATGGCAGCGCAGTGTTCCTGCGTGTCAGCCACCCCTCCCAGCTTTGCATCATCAGCAGACTTGCTGAGGGTGGATGCTTTTCCCTCTTCAAGGTCGTGGTTGCAGGTATTAAACAGGACTGGACCCAACACAGAGCCCTGGGGAACACCGCTAGCCACAGGCCTCCATTCAGATTCTGCTCCACTGATCACGACCCTCTGAGCTCAGTCCGACAGCCAGTTCTCGACTCACCTCACTGTAAACTCATCTATCCCATGCTCTCTCAGCTGTTCTATCAGGATGTCATGGGAGACAGTATCGATAGCCTTGCTGAAGTCAAGGTAGATAACATAACCAGCTCTGCGATATTTTATAATAATTTAATAAAAATCCTATTCTATGGTTTTAATTACCATATTTCTGGCTATTTCTAAGTTTTAAATTAATCAGCTTTTCTAGTATCTCTTCATCAGCTAGTAGAAGGGTAAATCATCTATAATATGTTTGGCTTTTGCTCCATAGCCTTTTGTGTTAGTGTCAAGACATTGGCACATTTTCAGCACATCTCAAAGGGTATCAAGTTGACTCCTATCAGCTTCGGGGAAAACAGGGTCAGATATTTAACCTTACTAGAAATTAAGTTCATACAAAGTGCTTCCATGCAAATCTAAAGAACTGGAAACAAAACTGCACTGCTTTGGAGAGCAGATCCTTCTAATGAGTTTTCTGATGATCAAGATCTATTTGTGTTGAATCACAGTAGACATAACAGAGAAGCAGAAATGTGTACATAGTTGAAATTCAAAGTTTGATTTGTACTAATGCGTAAGAATGAGAACAGGATTTAGATCTTTCAAAAAGCAGACTGCCGAATAGGAAACCTTTTTCTGACTAATAAGTTCTTTCACAAAGCATGAACTACTTTACAGGTGTGCAGGGCAATGCGCAACAGTCTTTCAAAGTGACAATTTGAGTCTGATGTTCATACAAGATGTCAAAACTAATCTTACATACAAAGTTATCCAATCAATGAATAAACCTTATGAAAGGTCGATCTCATTTCTTGGCAGAAATACTGTCTCTGGGTTTGTTAATAATAAGAGCAAACATGATACCTGGTTTTAGGCAAATTTGGTAATTAAGCTGGCAACAGGCAGCTCTTTCAGCATTATTATAGAAATGTAATACAATGGAGCATTTTTTTGATGTCTAAATAAAGGTAGATGTAATTCCCAAAAGAAACTCGTTTTGCTGAACCTCACAGAGTGCATCACTTTTCTACTGGCCAATTGGTTTATGACAGTTCATTCTATTTATAGACTTCCTTCTGCAACTGTTTTCAGCCTGTATTGAAAAGGATCCAACAACTGAAATGAATCAGCAACTTTTGTAAAAATAAAGAACTTTTCAAAATAAATTAAAACAGAAGTCTCCAGCAGAACAGCACTGTATAGAAAGTCTCTAGGCAATTATTTTCTTCATTAGAGTAGAAGCAAGAGCAACACCAGTGGCACTAACTCAAAATACAGTGGCCTGGAGGGAGAAAAAGTTACCAACAAGAATGTTAGGATAAACTAAATAACAATCCAAGAGGTAAAGCAGAGTGAGCACCTGTGTGATTAAAGCTATAGTAACCACAAAAGCAATAGCACAATGCTGACACTTGAACTATAAATTCAGATACGAAAAGGGCTGGGGAAGAATGAATGTTACCAGTCAGAGTTGACAATGAAATAGGTGTCTAAAGACATCCATAAAGATTTTTAAAAAGCCTGTTCTTTTCCTTGCTCTCTAGATACACGTTTCTCAAGCAATAAGGTAACATACTGCAATATTTATAGCTTTGAAGCATTGCTTAGTCATGGAGATGTCATCTGCTAGGTCCTTACCAACAGAGAGAAAAATGGCCCTGCCTCTAGGAATACACAAATGTTAGGACAATTCACAAGGATAGATTCTGACAATAGCAATGGAAAATACTGGTAGCCAATATAACCTCAGCTTTGGCTCCTGTAAGGTTACCTCTTCCCACAATCCTGTGTCACAAAAAAGGAGAGTTTTAGGGAGAGATTTGAAAGAATATAATAATGTATGTTTTTGAGAGCATGCACACAAGTGTTTCCAAACAAAAAAAGTAGCATGAGAGTAAGTGTGAAGATACTTGCCTCAAGAGAACAAGCAGGCATAAAACTTGGCAACAATGCAAATCTTGTTGCACATCTAAAACTGTTTTTCAAACTTATCAGATGTGTAAATTAAGTATCTCAAGGAAGGCATGCTTACAGTAACTAAAATTACTTTTTGCTTTTTTCCATCTCACTCCTTAGAAACACGCCAGGTTACCATTAGCACTCATATAAAAGCATGGATACTTCATCTAAGTACACAAGTACTTTCAAGGTCACACAGTTAGGGAGCAGCTACCCCATGCTATGCATATCGAGTGTTAAGGAATACCATAAACATCCTCTTTACATTGTGAGGTTCCTCACCTTACTTTCATCCAGTCTTTCATCTGCGGATCAAGGCCCTTGAACACTGTGATTAGCTTGAAAAGCAGTCTGAATTCCATTCACTCTTATTCCTCGTCTCTAACAGGCAGTAGCCTTTTTAACTGATGAATCTTCCTCTTAAAAAAAAAAATTGCCTTTAAAAAAAATGCCTGTTAGTAGAAGTCATTAGGGAAAAAAACCCCGCACCACAACCTGAAACTATGCTTAATTTTTTATTTGCTCATCTTAAAATCCATTTTCACTTAACAGGTTTGGCTTTTTTATCCAAAACAGAAGAGAACATAATTACATCCCCATAGCACAAAGCAGATCCTCCACCATCTGGAAGGCTCCTAATCTTATTGTTACTTACTGTGTCACATTGTTCTATATGTCAGGATATCCCCTATAAAAGTAGGGTAAGCCCTTAATACTACAATTAAACAAAAGAGCTTTCAATGTTATGAAGTCCTACTTTCATCTTGCTTTAGGAACTTTTACAACATCATGTGCGGAACTTGCAAAACTGTCTCAGTTATGCACCCAAACACTGATCATCTCCATTGGGAATGGAGTCTTTAAAATAACTTCAGCATAAACACAACATTGGCAAAAAAGGACCTGTTTTTTAATGTTATGAAAAAATGAAGGAAAGAAGAGAGAACTGTGGTAAAGGATCTATAGAGAGCAGATTCCTAATTTAGAAAAAACATGTTCTAAGGATGAAAAAAAATCAGTACTGACAATTGAAATTCATATTATCATAGGATATACTGAGTTGGAAGGGACCCATTAGTAACATTGAATCCAACTGGCTCCACACAGAGCTAGCCAGTGTTAGACCGGAAAGGACCTTGGCAATGTTTTCCATTTTCCTCCCTTAAAACAGGATTGTCTGTGCTCACATAGAGTGTCGAGAACAGTATGACCTCTCTAGGTACACCATTAACAGTACTTTGTGAAAGCTTTGCACCTTTATGTGTATTTCCCAAAACCAGCATATCATATCCCACCCAAAAATGTTTTGTATATTGGACAGCAGGATTATTTATATCACTAGCTGGTTATTCTTCTGCTCATATATCAAAACAGCTATTTTAGTAATTAATCATGATCAAGCAGATGATCCACCATGGGAAGAACTGTCCCTTATTTGTGTTTGTGTAATGGGTTATTCAGTATCCCATTCTGTCAAACTGCCCTGTATTTCTTCCAAGCAATTTCTTAAGAATAGTTGCAAGTTTAGTCCCAGCACACCTGTAACATTTCCCAGCTTCTTGGTCACCTACAGATTTAGAAAGTATACCTTCTTGTTCCATGAATTACAGTATTAATCAAAGCACAAAGCAGAACCAGAATGAGAACAAGCAATACACTCTCACCTGTAGGGCAGCTTGTCTAATACTGATGTCAGACTGGGACAGATGAGACTATCTGCTTCCAGAGGAAGACTGCACTTAGCTTCTTTTGAGTTACCACTCTCTCCTCACTAGTGGTGGGAAGTTCCTTTATGGGTCTCTTCTACATGTTCATAACTGACGCTTTTGCCTGCTTACCCATTCCTGTTGCCTTCTACCTATTTCCTAAAGAATTTTACCAAATATATCCTTCTCATAAGTTATCTCCTCCTCCTCCCTCCAAACGAGCTTAAGCACATTGATGTACAAGACTCCCAACAGATAGTTCAAGTTACAAATTTGAAGTCAAAGAGGAACTGGTTAAATCCTGCTGATTCTCCTTAGATGTCTTTCCTCATATGACTTTCAAAATCATCCTACAACATCATCCAAATTAGTAACTGCTACTGGCCTAGCAGAGCTTTGATGTCTCTGAAGGAAGCACCAGGAAATTCAGCCTAAACAGTATACAGGCAGTATCTCAATGTGTCCAGTAGCAAATGAAAAAAGCTGGTCAAAAAGGAACGGGAAATAGGGGCCAAGTTTCAGGTTTTATTGTGGTTTTTCACCAATTTCAGATAGTGAAAATGTTGACTTGAGGAAGTTGTGAAAATGCACTTGAGGAAGGCTGGGCTAGCATTCTTTTATATTTAGATGAGAAAAATCATATATATCTAACATCCAGTAATGGCATGGTCTCTCCTGTGTTTAGGGTCAAAGAACCAGATTGCCATGTTGATCCCTTAATGATTTTTCAGAGATTTCTTGTGTGCAGTATTATCTACTGGGAAAAAACCAAAATTGACAATAAAAATCCCTCTTGCTCCTCTGGTTTAAGATGTCCCTCCTTCCCCACCCAACAGAATCCCTTCACTGCTGAGCTGGGCAAGATTAGTGAATATACAGTACTAACTGCAGTATGGTATACTGGACCACTTGTCTCCAGAGAATATAGTAAAATATTTTGAAGCTAAGAAAATTAAAACTGTGTTTCTCTCTTACAATCATAGAATGGCATGAGTTGGATGGGACCCCAAGGATCACAGAGCTCCAACCTCCCTGCCACAGGCAGGGACACCAACCTCAGGCCTGGATCTACACAAGGTTGCCCAGGGCCCCATCCAACCTGGCCTTGAACACTTCCAGGGACAGGGCATCCAACACCTCTCTGGGCAGCCTGTTCCAGCGCCTCACCACTCTTTCTGTAAAAATCTTCCCCCTAATATCTAATCTAAACCTTCCTTCCTTTAGTTTTAATCCATTCCCACTTGTCCTGCCATTGGCTATCCTTTTAAAAAGTTGAATCCCCTCCTGCTTATAAGCTCCCTTCAGGTACTGGAAGGCTGCAATGAGCCTTCTCTTCTCCAGGCTGACCCAGCGCAGCTCCCTCAGCCTGTCTTTGTAGGTCAGGTGCTTCAGCCCTCTAATCATCTTCGTGGCCCTCCTCTGAATCCTCTCCAACAGTTCCACGTCTAAGTCTTACAGGACTTACAGGACTGAATACTAGCCACACAAAACCTGAGGTACTCAAAATTGTCTTTTTGAGTATAATCAACTGCATTTTCTCAGATACAACTGTGATAGACTTTGATTGCCTGATCTCTTTGCTGAACAGGCTGTATTAAGTACAATAGTGTTAAAGAACTCACACTGCCTTATCCAAACATCTTCTTCAAAATTATGATAAAAGCCCACTTTGCACAAGTTCATACCCAAGATAATTTTAGTCATTGTGATATTCAATTTATATCTCATATTTGAAATGAGCAAAGTTGAGGGAAAAAAAGTCCTTGTCTTTTCTACCTTAAGTAGTTTAGGAAACGGGAGAAAGAAAATTAATTAGTATTGAAATTAATGATGTAAAATTGATTGCATTATAATCTGTACAGTTACTCATACTCGTCATAAAATACAAGGAAAGAGCTCATAATTCTTTTGAAAACTCCTTCTGTTGAGTCCCATCATTGAAAAGACTCTTTGGTGAAACCATGAGTTTGTTTCTGTCTCTGATACTACTTAGAGACTAAATTGTGCAGAGATCCAGAGGTGCTTCTTTCTACCCCCGTGGAGGACCTCACTCAGGTGAATTCCCTTCAGATTTATGGGACTGGATCCTCACATAGCTCAAAAGGAAGAGCACAGAACATACACCTATACTTTCACTAATTTCCTTAAATGTTTTTTTAGAACTTAAACCATGCATTGATAAGATATTAAGAACTGGTATGAAATAAGTATCAATATTTCAAAAAATGGCAAACAATTTCAAAAATTCTTGTATAGTATGCATCTTCAAATCTGCATTTTTCTATCATGCAGCACTACAAATGTGATTACTTATAAGCTGATAGTGTACCTCAATACTATAATTAAAAAAAGAGATATGTATCAACAGGAGATCACAAAAGAAGATTCCATATAAAAAGTACATTGAGAAATATAGTAGATTTTGCAATATATATTCATAAAAGCAATGTTTAAAGGCAGCTTTAAAGTTCTGGGGATTTTTCTGTGGGGCATAATTGTTTCTTTGATGCTTTGTGTGATAAGGGTTGATTGCTGTTATAGAAAGGTCTAACATTTTTTCTTCAAATTCATACCCATTTCCAATGCATCACTGGTATTCTCAACAGCATAGTCTCACGGTATTTTAGCTCAGTTCAATAAAGAATTTAAGTAGAAAAGAACAAGACAACTTTTCTTGAACTCTTGGTGTTGACAGAAATGACAAACCAGTACATTTTAATCTTGGCACCTAGTTCGTATTGGAAAGAAGAATGAAACTATGATATTCTTCTCAGCTCAGAATTTGGATCAATACTTCAAATGTTACAGCTTCAGGGTGAAAAAAAGAAATACCATGAAAGGCTAAAAAAGTCTGCAAGATTTTATGAATGGCTTGGATATTCTGCAACACCATCAATGCTTCAAAGCTGTGCTTTCAGACATAGAAAAATTCTGTCCACCTTCTACTTCTTTACAAAGGAACAAGTATGAGACTTAGCAAATAAAAATCAAAGATGATTTAAAAACTTTTCCTTTAGCATTCCATGTCATGCAATGTATATCATACAGTCTAAGTGTCCAAAATTTAAAGGGTAAAATAAAATTATTCTGAAACCTTGCAACAGAAATCCAGGGGAAGTTAAAAAAAAAAGTTTTATATTTTGTGGGATATAAGAAAATTAAGTCTTCAATAAATATCTCCTAATCTTCAGTACAATACATCAGAAGCCAGAAACACTGAGGAGACAATATGAAACAAGCCAATGCAGCACTACAGGCTTGGGGAAAGGTGGCTGGGAAGCAGCCCAGCAGAAAAGAAGCTGGGGGTGTTGGTCAACAAAAGATGGAACGTGAGCCAGCAGCCTACCCAGATGGCCAAGGCACATCCTGCCATGTATCAGAAATAGTGTGGGCAGCAGGACTAAGGTAGTGATTGTCCCCCTGCACTCAGCACTGGTGAGATCACATCTTGAGTAATGTGCTCAGTTTTGGATTCCTCACAATAAGAAGGGCACTGAGGTGCTGGAGTGGGTCCAAAGGGCAACTACACACAAGTCTTATGATGAGCAGCTGAAGGAACTGGGGTTGTTTATAGTCTTGAGAAGGTTGAGGAGAGACTTTGTTGTTCTCTACAACTACCTGAAAGGAGTTTGTAGTCAGGTGGGTGCTGGTTTCTTTTCCCATATAACAAGTGATAGGATAAGAGGAAACATTCTCAGATTGCATAGAGGTTCTACTAATCACTTTAATGTGCTTAAGTATTCTGATTTCCCTGATTATTCATTTGTGAATAAAAAATGCAAAATGGTAACAGAGTATTACTTCTATATTTTTGATTTTTCCCAGTTTTCTAGTTACCAGATTTATTAGTTAAATCAGATTATATTCCCAGAACAGTCCAAAAGTATTAAGAGTCATTTCTTTAAAACACATACAAATAAAAATACTTTATACTCTTGGTAAAAATGTACCTGAATCTTTGATTTACAAATAATGCTCTTAAGAGACAGCCAGGAAATGAATTATAAGATTTTATTTTTTTTAAAACTGTTTGGCTTCAGTTTTGACATTAAGTCACCATATCTCCTGTGTAGTTCTTCACTGCATAGGTTGATGTGTAGAGAGAATCCAAGCCTACTGATTCCCCCTTCTTCAATTAATTTATACCACTCTTCTACAATAATTTATAAATTTAATACAGATATTTCTCCTTGCAAGATTTTAATCAGGAAACCCTGAATCTGGTGCTGATTTAGAACACATTTTCAGTCTTCCATGCCTTCCTCATCTACCCTCACCATGCTCGTTAACTAAATTAGGTATTTAGATGTGATTTGTGCCTCTTCAATTCTATCAATTCTCAGAAACCATTACAATATGGTAATGAGTAAGGGAGATACATAACATCAGTAAATCCATACAAATATCTCTAATCAAATACATGAAGATTCTGGGGGGAAAAGCTCATGCAGTTCACTATAAATCCAAAGAAAGTAGTCACAGTTCATTAATGCAGTTTCAGTGTGTCATATTTTTATCCTATGGATCACCTATAGAGAGTAGTGAGGGAAAAAAAGATAATCAGAAGGGAAAAAACACTATGGGATTGCATATCTTCATTTTTCTCCTTGACAAACTGGTTTATCTGTAAATGTTTCATAATTTCAATTAGGCTTTTATATAACTTACGAGAAAAAAATCTGAAGTTCTAGCAGCTGTAGTTCCAGGAAATAAATCACTCTAAGCCGTTACATGTAATTGTAACTTCATATTTTTCCAACACTATTCATCTCTCAATCTTGTATTCCAACTGTGCCATCCTTACGTTGTAACCCTGCAGTAAATCGAGAAGGTCCATCTGGCCATTTTATCTCCTTTGCAGATATGGTTATTTCAACTCTTACATAAATTTGCATTAGAATATTTTCAAAATAAGTCTGAGCTATATGACAGCTCTATAATTTTGCAACATAAATTAGTGTAATACATTATTTTAGGGTTTTATTTGTATTCTCAGTTGACATTTTTTGGGCAGTAGTTTGCTTTAATGCCATAAAAAAAATTATATATATAGAGTCTTGCAGTTTTGCACTTAAATGCTTCAGGATTATAAAAAACCCACTGCCCTAAATTGAACAGAAAGGATAAATCATTACATAAAAGGAGAATCCAATGGAAATCAATGTTTTTAGGTTAGACTTGAATCATAACGTTTCATTTTCATGTAAAGTTAATGCAAGAAATAGAAGGGAAGAATGGTTTCCCTTTCAATAGCTCTATTCACACAACTTTACCACTATTATAAGAAATAATTAAAAACTAATGGTTTCATTCAATGCTTAAATCTTAAAAGACCTAGTTTCTCAGCACTGCCACAATTTCCTCATATATTTGCATCTCACTCACAACTGCTTGCACTGTCATCTCAAGGCTGTAAAGTAAAATAAATAAATTTTGCATAGTTTATTTCAGTTGCTGTCTTTCTAAATACAAAGCCAATGCCTAATTAAAAATATTGTAAGTGGGTAGTGAGGTAGAAAACATAATCTTAAGGATTAATTTATCCAGCGCTTATCTCAGTGCCTTCTTTTAAAAAATGGATTGAATGTCACAGTTTAGAAACCAAAATTTAAGCAGCCCCATACTGAAGTGCAATTTCACAAGTATCTCTGTACATTGTTTTTCTAAACACACATTATAATGACATACTATGCCATGGACCTATCTTGAAATACAGCTCCACAGTGCTAGTCCTCACCATGACAGGCTAATTATGAAAGCATTCTAAGAGATTTAAAAATTAGCCAGTTGTCCTTGGTGGAATGGCAAGAGAAAATAAGCCTTCTATGCATCAGAATACACTAATTAAAAAGCAATGTTTCAATTTCATTTTAATGATTGACAACAGGGATTCCACACGATAAACTAGAAATTTGAATTTAATTTTTCTTTTTTTTTCCATTTCTTTACATTCAGTATATAGCTGTCAATCTTAAGGAGCTGTGGGCAAAATGAAGATAAAGCAAATGGTCTTTCTTTAAGCTTGCAGCTTTCTTAAGCTGAAGCAAGAGGAAAATGTGTCTTGTTCTGTTATAATATCTTGCTTCTGCAAGTACAATTCGAACCCCTAAATAAACCAGCAATCTGATGTGTATCATTGTATTCCTCGGGATCTTTCTTTGATAACACTTAAGTATGGTCTTCCTACGCTCATTTGTATTCTTGGTTAGGTAATATACCTACAGCAGTTTGACAGCTAATTGAGAACTAGCCTAATTCTTCATTGTATTAGCTTTTAGTTAGATTATAGGAGTATATAAACTAAATAGCTGTTTCACTAGTTCTATGTTCCATTTCACCAATCTCTAGTTATACAGTCCAAGACTTTGGGATGAGTCTAAATCCTCAAAATAATTTCACACATCCTGTATTTCACTTGCATGATTAGCCAAGACAGTTTAGACATATGAAGAGTTTAAAACGTATGATTTGTATCATGGGCCAGACACAGACCAGAATTCCTGGAAAGTTTTATGGAAATTTACACATTTTGTAATGTCCTCTATAATGAATAGTGTATCCCATTGACTTCCACAGGTTTATTATTGTCTGTAACTATTTCTCATTTAAGAGTGCTGAATCATGTAGTCTTAAATAGTTGTTTTATACAGTTGTGAGTTTCTGTGTAGGATGATCTTTACTGTTCATAGATGAATCATAACTCTCAGCTGAGATGGGCAAAGCCCAGCTATGTTTGAGGGAAAGTGTTAGTTTGGCCACCGTTCTTGCTCCCTTACTACAAATACTTTTCACTACTATTAAGCACTAAGATTAGATATTGTTGCAGCATAAAGGAGATGGCAAAGAAAGTCTAATGCTGATATATTCCCAGTCACAAAACAGCTTCTGTTGGCATCAGTGCTGCAGCTTAAAACAAAAAAAAATTAATATGACATTCAAAGAGTTTTAAAAAAAATAATAAAATCCACAAGTAATCTTAAAATTTAGGTAGTTAAAAATGAACTACCTGATTCTTTCGAGGCTAAAACACTGATATCCAACAAAGCAATTATGCTGTGGATGAACATGTAACCAAGCCACAATGATACTTGGATACCTGAGCTGGATAAATTTATCATCTGAGTAAAATGGTGCTATAAAAATTAATCTCCTGAGATCACCGAAGGCATGGGAATTAATAAGCTTCCTCTGACTTCAACATCATCAGGTTTAAGTTGTACATACTGCCTATATTACTTTAACAAGCACTGCAGTGAATCTGAAGAGGGTTCCTCCTATATGTCAGGGAACTTCACTTCAGCTTTGGTCTTATCTGCCCCAAGATCCTGACTGTCCAGACAAGGATGCAATTCACTTCAGTCTCACTCAGGTCATCTGCCATGAGACTGCTATGCATAGCTGGGCTGAACCAAAGAACAGCAACTGGAGACAGCTATCAGATTTGCTTCTGAAAAAAAATTCACTCTTACATCAAACTACTTTAGGGCAGACACACCCCATGATGACAGAAGGCAAAACTCATTAGTGATCCTGGTCCAAAGAAAAACTCTGATTCAAGTACATTTAAATTATTTAAGGGTCAAACATGCACTAATGAAGATACGTTGCCTACAGAAACTAGGTTCTAACACATATATATTTATAAAATGTCAAATTATTTTTATAAGATTCGTAGTAAACACGTTACTGAAAAATGCAGTATTCTGTTGTTCAAGACAAGCCATTACATTGCTGAAATACATCCAGAGTTTATAAAACATGGAAGCATGATATTAACTACCTATTAAGGTTCTCCCAAATGGAGAACTTGGTTACAGATTTAATTCTTCAAAAAGTCCTGCAAAAGACTTTACAAAGTCTCTGCACATCATCTGCATTAGTTAGGGTGCTCAATTTGCACAGAATCAGTGGCAGGTAAAAATATGGCACAAAATGAAGACTTCTAATCTTTTCTGAATGCATCATAGGAGAAAAAATATTCACTGTTCTAAGATAGGTACTGTGTTTCCATATAAACTATAAGCAGGCAACACGTGTTTTTAAGGCTTCTGCCACACACCATAGAAATGGAATGTGTTAGTTTCCCATAAAAGCACTATTTTCAAGGTATAAATGAGATAGACACAGTACCATTTATAACAAATATACTGACATCTTGTTTAACCAGGCCATTTTGAACAAGAATTGTGTAATAAATGTTATAAAATTAACCTGAAGCACATTAGAACAGAGCCACTTAATTATGAAACAACACTTTACAATTTTTTTTCATTGTATTTTTGCATTCTATTATTTAATAAAGGCATATTTTTATAATTTCATTGTGCAAGGACACACAAGGACCTAACAACAAAGAAAGAGTATTCTTGCTTTTAATTTTATGTTGACGACATATCCTATCAAATATGCTTGAGAAGTATCTGGCATATTTGATCTCCATCCTCTGAGAAGACCAGTGATTACTGATCATAGTTAGAGTGCACTGACAGTTTTTAAGGCATTTGAATTACCTTAAATTTAAAACTAACTTCATAAAAATTGCTTCCACTATCTGTAATTTTAATTTAATGGAAACAGAAAATCACAGAAACTGGTAATAACCAATACAACATTATGCCTTACCAAATCAAACTAAGCAAGCATTGTATCATCATTGTAAAATGATTAAATCTATTTTAATGATGAAGGAACTAAAGAAAGAAAGAATACTAATGTTCACCAAGCTGAAAAGCACTTGCAATTAGGGGCAGCAGAAGAAAATTAACTCAGAAATTTGGCATGGAAGGGCCTTGATGAAGGCTAAAAGTGTGCTAGAACAAAATCTGACCTGCATTTCAAGGTTCCAAGTAAAAACACTAGATCAGTCTACCTCACATGTCAGAAACAAAATTTTCATCTTGTACAAACTACGCAGTAGAATGGTGACAAAACATCATAACAAGATTGCCAAAAACCATATATTTTACTTTATTCTGATTTAGGTCTGATTTCCAATTCATCTCAAAATACAATGATGCGGACTAATAACCTGGAACACAGTAGGTGAGTGCGTAAATTGAGATTTTTCTAAGTAAGTTTTAGGTCAGAACTCCTAAAATCATCTTTTTACAACTACTGCTGCTTGTATCATCCCAAGATACCATCTCTCCCTAGGATAAAAGATAGGTCAGATAAAAATTATACTAAGCCATCCTTAAAAATCACACTGTCAATCATTAAAAGATACTAATTCACTAGGTAAGAAATGTCCTCCTTTTGACATGTTATATGGTAATTTGATTTATCTGACTAGTTTAGATTAATATAATTATGCAAAAGGCAAATGTTTTGTTACAGAAATCTTTCAATGGGATGTCATTCTGATAATAGGGTGAAAAGTTAGCACTTCTACATGGTGTATCAGAAATTATAAGTGAGAATGGAATATTTCTGCCTACATCAAGGAGAAATTGCTCAGCAGGGTTTGGCATTGCTTCCACAGTGCTCTGAAGTTCTGCTATTGCATGCAAATTATCCCTAAAACATTTTAAAACAGTATTCATTTATACAGCGAACAACATTTGAGTGATCAGGAAATTTATTGCTTTTTCTGTGGAAAAGAAAAATCGTAAAGAAAAGTAATGGCTATGTGCAGAATATTAGCCATGATTTACCACATCTCAAAACAATACAAAGAAAAATATTCTATTTTGGTGCTTATGCATTTTTCCTTAACAGTGGAGTACCACACATAGGAAGACAACAAAAGAGAAACTTAAGGACTCATTATGAACATCCCACTTGGCTTCACTGTGTTAGTTTCTCACGTTAAATTGCAGCTTATCCACCAAAAAGCAAGCATCTCTTGCCAATCCCATATTCAAAGGATGTATGTGAGGCAGGAGAATCCTCACAATCATGTGAAGTAGACTGCAATTTCTCTTACTGAAGTGACTTATTCTAGAGAAGGTTAGCCACATGACATAGCCAGCACACTCAGATATTCATCACTTTTCTTCATCATTCAAGTTTTAATAACTCCGGTATTTAAAAATAAAGCCAGGGTTAACCAAACCTTTAAAGTAGGCTCATAGCTGAGTAGCCTGCTTATTGGTTCCTGCTGAACCTCTGTGTTACACTGGAAAGAGGAAAGACAGAATATGTATGCTGAGTTCCGACAGTTTACCCTAATAACACTTAAGGCTGTTATCACACCTCTAAATTAAAATTGTGCAGGTTTATAGACTGTGGACTGTTGTGCCATGTTGTAAACTCCAATGACAGGGTCACAACCCCAAAATTCTCAAGTCATCTCATTTGTACTACTCCACCTGCATAGCTTGTTTCCAAAGAGCTTGCAAATTAAACAGTAAATATTCCGGATTTTTTTCCCTGTTGTGTGTAGGGAAAGGGAAAAGAAGAATTTACACCACCACATATACCATTTCTTTACTGATGTCTTTGCTACAGAGGTGCATCATTCCACAAAAACACCCATACACAAAATTAAGAAGTACGCTCCAACTCAGCCACTGCAGGCTGAACAATGCATTGTGTCATACTAAAATACTATTTATTATACTGAAAACATTAGTGGTTTAAAATTTTTTCCATCAATCCAGATGTACACATTCTAGACTGGTAAATTTCTGCCTAGGTGTACATTCCTGTTTTCAAATGTGTGCTTGGCGTTCATACCAAGTCTGCAAGCTCAGAATCTGACTGGGCCTGTGTATGTTCTGCAGGAACACAGCTTGGCAGAGCAGATGCAGAAATTGATTTACAGAAGCAAGCCTGCCACAGCTTTATTTTTTGTATTCCCCAATGGCATTCACCTTTTTGAATGGTAAAATAAAGGTAATTTCTGATGGAAGAATTTGTTCAAAAGAACAAATTCAATTTACGTGGCAAGGCTTTGATAGTGCAGGGGCTGCAGGGGTGGCTCCTGTGTTAAGCCACTAGAAACTTCCCCCATGTCTGAAAAAGCAAATGCCAGCTGGCTCCGAGACAGACCCTCTGCTGGCCAGGAACAAACCAATCCAGCGATGGTGGTAGCACCTGTGGGATATCACAGCTAAGGGAAAAAAAGTGATGTGCCACAACAGCCGGAAGAGAGGAGTAAGAAGACGTCAGAGAAACAGCTCTGCAGGGTCAGTGAAGAAGGCAAGGAAGGAGACACTCCAGAGATTCCCCTGCAGCCCATATGCAAATAAGCCACGATGGAAGCAGGCTGTCCCCCTGCAGCCCATGGAAGTTCATGGTGGAACAGATACCCACCTGCAGCCCATGGAGTGTGAGGAGCCCTCGCCTTGAAAAGATAGGAGCAGCAGAGACAATGTGTGATGAACTGACCCCAACCCCCATTCCCTTTCTGTGTGGCTGGGAGGAGTAGGTAGAAAAATGAGGACTGAAGTTGAGCCCAGGAAGGAGTGAGTGGTTGAGTGTTCAGATTTGGTTTGCTTTCTCATTATCATTTTCTGATTTGATTGCAATAAATTAATTTCCCTACATCATGTCTGTTTTGCCCATGATGGTAACTGGTGAGTGATCTCTCCCTGTCCTTATCTCAACCCAGGAGTGTTTAGTTGTATTTTTTCTCCCCTGCCCAGCGGAGGAGGGCAGTGATAGAGCAGCTCTGGGGGGTACCTGGCCTCCAGCCAGGATCAGTGCACCACAGAAACAAAGGCATCATCCTCCTTAGTTTTGCAGCAAGTTTTTTTTATTTCTTTTGCCATTATTTGCTACAGTAACTGAAGGTGCACAGTGAGTGACTCAAAAGTCATCTCCCTTTATTTAGTTACCTAACACAGCAAGCTGTCCTTAGAAACCCTTATTTGTTGATTCTGGATTTTGTTTTTGCCATCTTCTCTAAACATTCAATTTCCTAACGAGAAAAAAAAATGAATGAGAGAGAACACCACTCAAGGATTCCACACAGATAATTTTGATCTCCAGATTTCCAAAACTACTTGCAATAATGTCTCCAATCCCCCGGAAGACTATATAATACCTCAAGTCTCCTAGATCACTATTAGTTTGTATGCCTTAATTAAAATCAGAGTCCTCCTTTGGAATGTAATTCCAAGCTTCCATATATATTGAGGGGAGCTTTTTTCCCTGGGAAGCAAAATGATGGAGCGGTATACCCGAATTTACACAATATATTCCTACCAGAAAGGAAACAAGGTTTTATGAGTCCCAGGCAATGTTTTGTTTTGGGTGGGTTTTTTTTCTGTTTTCTTTAAATTTAACCACCCATATAAACACAGAAAGTACTGCAGAGACTTTCAGTTATTCCCTCTTAATGTAAAAAAAGAGAGGCTAAACTACCCATACTACAGCAAGGTATGCCAGTAATGTAACTGACTCCTTTAGGTTTTACTGTACTGGACTTACTGAAATCAACAGGAACGATTCACCAAATTCAAGACATGAAAAATTATTGCAAATTCATGGCCAGTAATTTACAGATTTTATCTGTATTTTTTACAATTTTAACTGTAATCTTCTGTGCAGTAATTTATGTCTATTAATCATAACAGAATAGTTAAATTTTCAAATCAAAATTCTCTGCCAGATACACAAGTTACAAATGGCTTAAAAGTTTGCATGATTAAGACTACATTAATTAATAAGGAATACAGAAACAGTCCAAATTTGTATCATAGACATAATAATTTATCATTATACTCTATTATGTTTTAAATACAGTAATATTTTAATAAAATACTAATTTGGGGGGGAAGTTGTGGAGGTTTTGTTGGGTTTTTTTTTTTTAGTTTTATAATACTAATATTTTTAACAGTATTATTGGCCAGTGGGTCACTATTCAAATATGTTCAAACATTCAAATTTACTGTGGAACCTACAGTAAATAATTTCAGGTTTTACATTACCAACTAAACCTATGTAACAATGCCAGTTTCTAAAAACAGCATTGAAAGGTCTTCATGAGTAGGCCTGAATTCTAGTTAATCAGAATTTCATATCTAGTTTGGTATCAAAGGTATATTGTTCTACTACATAAATTTTGACTAGGTAAAAAATATAACTGGTTTTAAGAGATCAAGTGGACACATGACCTGCAAAACTGAGTGGAATTTTTTTGTGGGGTTTGGTTTGTGAGTAGCAGGGAGGAAAGGAAGGCAGGTGGGATTGGGGTATTTTTCCCCTCAAAAAAGTAGCAAAAAACAGTGGAAATAACTTTTGTTATTTAATATAAAGAATATGAGAAAACCAAAATTCTGCATCGCATTAACCAGTATTCTGAGTCAAAATTACCATAAGGTTATACTGAGAATGTCACAACTGTACACACAATTAATGCATTTTAAGGGGCTTTACTTTTATTCCTTTTTGTTTTGAAAGTTCTGCCCAAAGAACTTACAGGCTTTCCTGTAGAAATGACCTGATGATGCTGAGAAACAGCAATTTACTTGACAAGGTCTCCAATCGTAAAACAAAGCAACTGTTGAATTAGTCATGATCTGTAGAGGCTAAATAATACTGCAAAGAAAGTAAAAAGCTGTAATTTCTGATTTAAGTAAGCCTGAGACATGCCTATTCTGTTTTTTAAGATGGGGAACTTACTTCTTACTTACACTAGTGAAGTAAGAGCCACTGCCTACACTGGGTCTGAAATTAGAACTACACGTTAATAAATTAGAAGTGTCATCTTCAAGTTTTCGTAATAAAAATGTCTTTGCTAAAACAGCATGCTCCTGTTAAACACATTAACTGGCCAAACTACTCATGCTGCTAACAAAATTAAGGTTTTACTAATTTATTTGGTTAATAAGGATGCAAAATAAGAAGAGAAACACATAGGCTGATCCCTGTTAGGTAGGAATTCCTCCATTATATTAAACAACATTAACTGACAACACAGGTCCTGAAACCTGTTCTTGTGTATCTGGAACATTAGTCTTGGAAATTAAAAGCTCCAGCACGTAATATAATAGTACCATCATTTTTTTTCCTAATCTTTCTAAGTTTATGCAAAGCTTGCATAAGATCATTCAGATCCATTTAGCTCAAGTAAACCATTTATTAATACAAATAGACTTAAATATATCTCCTTAAATATCCAGGCTTATGTGCTTTGGAAATCATGGGACACTCATAGTGTAGTGGCTTGACCCTGGCTGGAGGCTAGACACCCACCAAAGTCTATCACTCCCCTTTTCAGCTGGACAGGGGAGAAAATTTATGTCGAGAGGCTTAGGAGTAGAGATAAGGACAGGGAGAGATCATTCCGCAATCAGCATCACAGGCAAAACAGACTCAACACAGAATACAGGAAAGAAAATGATCTCATTTATTACATTACACTGCACACCCAGTGCCATCAGAGTCAGATGAGAAGTGTGACCAGATCTTAAAGCACCTCCCCCCACCCCTCCCTCCCTCGCAGACTTCCCTTTAGTCATGATTCCGCTCCCTTCTTCGCTCCTATTGTGGCACGGGAATGGTGTTTTTGGTCAGTTCCTCAGAAGCTGTTTTCCTTCTTAGCTGGGGGCATGGGGGGAGCATTCCTCACACTCTTCCCCTGCTGCACTGTGGGGTCCCACCCACAGGAGACAGTCCTTCACAAACTTCTCCAGTGTGAGTCTCTTCCCATGGGGCTTCAGCTCTTCACCAGCTGCCCCAGCGTGGGTCACTTCTATAGGGTGCAGTAACAAATCACAGAATGTCTCAGTCTCTCAGGCCCAGACAGCTCCAGCCTGGTCCTCCATGGGGTTACAAGACCCCCCAGCAAACCTGCTCTGGCATGGATCTCTCTCTCTTCTCTGTGTCTCTTTCTCCCTCCACTGCAAGTGGAGCAAGTGCTGGTGGGTGCTTGCTCCAACACGGGTCACAGCGCCTCCTGTATGCATCCACCTGCTCCAGCGTGGGACCTCTCCACAGGCTGCAGGCTGCAGGTGGGGTCTCGGCCTTTAACATGTGCTGCAGGGGGACACCCGCTCCACTGTGGATTTCCCCACAGGCTGCAGGGGCATCTTTCTCTCTGCCACCTGGGATGCCCCCTTCACTGGCCTTGGTACCTGCAAAGTTCCTTACATCTTCTCACTCCCTTCTCTGAGGGAAAAAAGCAGATGCTTGTCATTTTCCTTTTTAAATGTGATTCCCAGAGGCGCTGATGGGCTCAGCCTTGGTCAATGATGACTCCAGCTTTCAGTCAGCTAGTGTTTACTTTGTGGGGCCTGCAGAGAGCTTCTGGCTACTTCTTGCAGAAGACACTCCTTAGCCCCCCTGCTCCACCAGAACCCAGCCACGCAAAACTACATCACATAGTCATGTCCCAATGAATGGTTCTTAACATTTTGCTTTGAATTAGAATTTAATTTTCAATTATTGCCTTTTACCTTGGCCTCTTTCTTACACAGCTATATAATGTGTATGCCTGAATGTATCAATGATTCTTAATCTTATTATTATTAGAGAAAACACTTTGAAATGCCAGACTGAGTACTTGATCAAAGTCTTGGCATGTACATCAACCATGAAGCTACTCATTACTTGGCACTCACAGAACAGCGCAACCTTAAGTACCCCATTATCACAGGGATAGCTGCTTTGCTCTCCAGTACAGCAGTTCTAAGACTACACCACTATCATCTTAGTCACGTTAATAAATGCTGACAAATGACTTATCAGCTTTTTTCTTGGTAGCACTGCTTTCAGGATAGCAGAATGCTTGATGTTTCCATCAGCAAAGGCGGTAACTAACAACTCTGAGCTCTGCCAAACAATGATCCAAATACAGGGACAACAACTGCTGAAACCTCTGCTCCTTTTATGCTAGGTTATTTTTCACCTTCTTCACTTCTTCCTGTGCCTTCCATACCATGGCACTGAGAGACCACAAGACTAGAAAGGAAGCAGTAGTAGCAGAAAAAGCAGTACAAGATGTTTACAGCGGTTATTCATCTGATAAGATATGCATGAATGATTTAAGAAACAACTGGAAAGCAAAAAGAAAGCACTGCATAGTTCTTAATTGATTATCTAAAGCACCACCTTATTAGAATCCAGAATTTGTCTCCATAGCAAATGGCTTTTCTGTAAAGACATGCAGTATAAAGAATCAAGTATATAAAGGAGAATTGGCACTGCAAGGTATTACCTCCATAAAAATCTAGAATGAACAATGACACATGCAATTCAACTATGTAGAAATTATTCTAAGAGCTTAAGATGCTTAAACATTGTAAACCTTCAACCTCCAGTATAAATTTAACATCTGTTGTAATGATACAAAAAGATAATCCAAAAATCATCAATTCTCATTTTCTCTTCAGAACGTCCACCTCAACTCTTCCCTTCAGTGTTCATCTTCCTTTTGACTTCTTTCTGGACATGTCAAACCAACTTTCAGTAGTGCTACAACTGTACTTAATTTTACAAGATACAGAGTGGCCACTTTCTGGCTGAGAGCTCTGACACACATGGTTATTCACAGATCTAGGAACAAAAAAACCCAAAACAAATTGTTTTCATTATACTAAACTTCCTGTAATTTTTCAAGCCGCTATGAAAATTAAGTCTGTGCCTCTAAGTAGGACAAGTAGAGATAGCTGTTTTTTCAAGTCCATGATCCAGAAAATTCTTCTACATGTGTTGATTCATTCTAAAGAATGATTCGATGTTTACAATCTAGTTGTTACTTATGTTGAAAGGCCTTTTTCTGTTTAATAAAACAATAAAAATATTACAACACTCTGAGTAAGTAGCATAGAGACAAAGTTTAGGAATTATTGCTTTGTGTTGTTGTGAGACCTTGGGAATCTCATGAAATAAAATCTTTCCTCCAAAAAACTAATTTTAGTCATGTGATTTTCCTTGGAGGAGGGAGCAGACAGTGAACTGCTTGTTCACCTCATTTATTTTAGCAATGCTCCCATGTTCTTTAAAGGGGTGGTGTCTGAAGGAGATGAGATCAATGAGCCAGAGTTAATGCTGACCGAGTGACACAGAAGCCTATTATCAGTTCATAGAAAATACCTACAGTGCAGAAACAGCACAGTCCCAAAACTTAAAGAAAACCTCTCGTGAAAGGAAGATACTAGAGACTAACCACTGTTCTGAATAAAAGTTACAGACTGAAAAGGCAAAAGGAGACAAATCAAACAACAAAACAGGAAAGGACTAGCTAAACTTTGTCAAGACAGGTGTGCTGCTTTTTGATGGGATAGAGTTAATTTTCTCCATAGCAGCTCATAGTGTGCAATATTTAGGATTTGTGACCAAAACAGTGTTGATACTATGCTCATGCTTTAGCTGTTGCTGAACGGTCTTTGTGCAATGTCAAAGCCCTTTCTGTTTCTCACACTCCTGCAAACAAGTTGGCAGGGTTTGCACAAGGAGTTTGGAGGAGACACAGCCTGGACAGCTGACCCCAAATGACCAGAGTGATGTTCCATAGAGTGTGAATTTGTGATCAACAATAAAAGCTTGGGAAAGGAGGAAGAGCAAACATGTGGAGTTACAGCATTTGTCTTCCCAAGTAATTGTTACATGTGATGGAGTTTTGCTTTCCTGGAAATGGCTAAACATCTGCCTGCTGATATGAAATGGTGAATTAATTCCTTCATTTGCTTTCTGTACAGTGCTTAACCTACTATTATTCACAACACACAAATTCTCTCACTTTTACCCTTCTGATTCTCTTCCCCATCCCACTGAGGGGGAATGAGCAAGCAGCTATGGGGTGCTTATCTGGTTACCAGGGAGGATATTTATAACAGATCAAATTATGGAAACTGATGATAAAAAGATAAAACTAGAAAGAACGGCCATAATTGAATTGGAGAATAAGTGTTATTTTCAAAAGAAAAAATATTTTATCATAAGAGGGATTCTGTTCTCTAATAAGTGTTTACTACAGAACTGAGAGGGTTAATTTTTCATCTAGTGACCAAAAGGATTTTTGGTTTGGTTTGTGTTTTTAAATAATCAGGTAAGCAATCCTGGTGGAACAGGACTGTATAGAAAATGGAGTGATACTGCTGACAGAGAAGATATAAAATCAACCCCCTACTGTATTCTGTAGTCTACTGCCCTTAGAGCACAGTGAGAGCACTGATGGATATCAGAGAGATTGAAGTACACAGGGGAGCTTCATCAGCAGACTTCAAGGAACTATGCCTCTTTTCTGAGGAAACCTAGGAGTGAAGAAGACAGGCCAAGCACAGGATTAGACAGGCACAGGCTCATTAAAGCCTAAGTTATATTATGATAGAACCAACGATTCATTCCTGCAGCATTAAGTACTTACACATTAAAGGAATGATACCAAGGACATACTGATGGATACAACAATAACAAACAAATTAATAAATAAATGCTTTTGGATCATAGACTTATGTAACAGAGTCAGCTCATACTAGCTGTATATAAAGGATAGTAATTCACATTCAGAATCTAATTAGACTTTAAAACCAAGTACAAAATGAATCAATGACAGTATACAAAACAAAGACGTTACATTGTTTTACAATGGTAGCTGTTAAAGGCCTTCTCTACACAGCTTCACTTCTAGATTATCCCTCCAAATCAGCCTGTGTGCAAAATCAGTCATGCAGCATATATAAATTATATACTTTTAAATAACTCAAACCATTCACATGAGATTCAGTAACAAAAGAACAGAGATAGCCATAAGACTTTATGGTTATAATGTACAGCCACAACCTCACTGCCTGTCTTTGAACACATATTAAAGGAGCTACCTGACTGTGTACATCCAGTGTCATTAAAAAAAACCCCAAACTGTTTCTTCATTCTAAATTCTGTATCATCTCTATCAAATGGGATAGGACACTTGTTTTTCACTGTGAATTTCTTCTGGATAGTTGCCCAGGTATTAAGTAAATTCTGCCTATGCCATTGCTAAAGCTTGTCAGGGTAGTTATTATGGCCTATCACTCAAATGAGGCAAATGTATACATAGAAGCAAACATCAGCATTAGCAGATGGGTTTTGGGGTCTTAGTTCTCCTTGATAAGGAAGAAAAAGCTAGAAGAGGAACTGATAGCGACAGAAATAAAACAAGTTTTCAAGTTCTTGAAATCTTCAACTCTCCTAAGATTTTATAGAAACTATTCTTACTTTTTTACTGCCCGAGGCCCAAACCTGCTTGCATAAACAATTCACACTTAGCTAAGAAAACCATGAAAGTAGTAATTTTATTATCCATCCAACCAAAGAAAAAACATGTTACAGCAGTCTAAAATCTTCAACACAAAGAAGGAATATCAGTATTCACGAAGAAAGAACACATACACATAGATATTCCTTGAAAAAAACCCACCCTCAAATAAAGTAAATATTATAAAATGAAAACAATCTCAGGAAGCATATTTTCTGAGTAGTGTAATTTCTTCTGCATGCTGCTAAGGCGGACCAAAATCTCCTGGTACAAATTACAGGACATGAACACTGAGCTTTCAGACTAACTGATCACCAAAGTCTCATTTATGCAGTGGGCAATGATGCGTAGGACAATACATTTACATTGCACAGTGAATCTCAGGGAATTTTTTTCTTGTTCCAAATTTATCATTAGGCCATTTTTCCACAAATCCCCCAACACTCTATCTTACTGTTCTTTTTTCAATTGGACTATGGTCTGGACATTTTTACACACTCATGACATCAAATATGATAGACATGAAGCAGAAAATAGAGCAAGCTAGAGAGAAATACTGTGCTAGAACTATATTCTATCACAAGATACATTTCTTAGAATGTAACTTTTCACAAAATCCAGCTGGCTTTAGTTGTGAGGTTCATTTTGGGGACAAAATGGAAAATATGTTCTGACAATGTCAAAATTATTCTGCTTGCAAATTACTTCTCCTTTCAAATTCTGTTTGTATTATTTTATGCTATAATGACATACATGAAAAGATGAAGATGAAATAGAAACCAAACATAATTCAAAATATTTTGGATCAACTATTAGTTCATTTTCAGCTCTCCCCAGGAAAATAACAAGTTAAGGAAATGTGGGGTTATCTGGAAGGTAACCAAATCTCTAAATTTTAAGCCATAAACCAGAACATACAGTTTTATAGCATTATTAGACTGTACAGCTGAATCCAAAAGCAAAGCAGTGGGCATTATGTGTCCTGAAGCACACTCCTTCACTCAGTTCAAAAAAGGTCATGTCTAGCAAGAAGCAGGAACGGATCTCCCTTTTGAATCTCTATGCAAACTAGGATTTAAAGCTTCAAGTTTGTTCTGATGTCCTCTTCTTAAGGAAAGAAGCCATAATGCTGTTTTTCCCAGAACTCTCAAAACCAAAGACCAATGCCTTCCTCTTCCAGCATCCATGCTACTGCAGATTACATTTTGTATATGGCCTTCAATTTCATATTCCCAATATTAATTACAAGATTACATAAGTGACTTTACCTGCAAGAATGTATGACTGCTCACAGTTACTCTGAAACAAAGATAGGTTAGTTTATTTCAGGGGAGAGCTGAGTACCACGTATCTCCTCTATTTATTATTTCTTTAGTTCATGTGTATGTAGAAAACAATGAGGCATTGAGGTGGAAAATTATTCTTTAATCACAAGACAAATCCTCACACATTTGTTTTTTAAATAAAATTATTTTCGATTTTATTTTTTAAGTTAGTCCCTTCTAGATTTTTGGCTGGGTTGTTGGTTGGGGCTTTTTTTTTAGGATAACCTGAAGAAGTAATCATGTTATTTTCATATAGAATGGATTTGGGGTTTCCATTTAAATAATCCAGTTGAAATCTTCAGAAGACATTTAAAATGAAACCATAAACACTTGCATGTATGGTACTATAGAAAAGCAATTTAATTTGAGAATTTGTGAAATATTATGAGTAAAAAGGTAGAAGCTTCAACAGCTTTCAGAAATAAGAGGTCACCTAACACTTCTGAAAGTGTACTCTGTCCTTGGAAACGGTGTCCTCTTGTGGCCAGTTCCCAGTGTACTGACAGCTTACCCTCTTCTGAGAATCTGATTCTCTCCTTCAGCAGATGATGTTCACTCACCATTAACTCTCTTTCAACTAATTTTATCATGCACAAGAGTAGAATAATCTTACCATTCTCATTTGCTCCCCCTGTAAACAGGAGGGTATAGCTTTATGATGTACCATTTGTTCATCAATTGTGCAACCAATTGCCTCATCAGCCACAAGTCTAAGCAATATGCATGGTTAGATCTTTCAGCCTGTTTTTCTCCAAAGACTCTTACATTCCTTGTCTTTTGCACCTTTTCAACCTTGACATTGTCTATTAAAACCATTAGGCTTTCCAAGGCTGACTGGTCTACCACAGAATATAAAAAAAAACATTTAAAATATTCTAAACTATTGCTGATTATCTAGATTTCACAATTTTGACCTGCAGTTATTGAATCTCTACATGATGACAAATACTTGAAATACTTTAAAGTTGCTAGGTTTTTGGTTGGTTTTGTGTTTTGTTGGGTTTTTTTTTAAAATCAATTGTAGCACCTAGAAAAGTAATCAGAAAGCAAAAAAAATCTTATCTATGCTCACTTTTAAAAAACTACTAAATATGTCCATAATAATTGATATGACCTACTCTTCATTATATTTCAACTGTATTTATTAAGACAATACTCCTCAGAAAATGACCTGACAAAGTCACAGTCCTGAATATATTTAATGCAGATAGGTACTACACTTGGCATATCCTGCTGTACCAAATTAAGCAGGTATCATCGTATCAAGGTGGGGAAGTGTCACTACCACATGACTAACAGTTTACGTAACACGGAAACAGCCTAGATGTGTTTTCATGCTGAAAATACAGTGTTACCTTCATATTTACCAGGTTTACTCCAGATCTGTTGTATATGCTGGGTACTGCAGCACAGAAATACGGTAAATTTCACTTACTACCTAGGGGGTCTTGAATTCTGGGCAATAAACACAGTGAAAAAAGCAAAACAAACAAACAAAACAAACAAATCACTGAAACGTAAATAAAAAGCATTTAGCTCTGGGCACACAGGACACCACTAACTAATCTCAGTTCAGGATCCCAAGGCTTTTCTCACTACCTCTGTGGCTCCAAGACTGATCCCAGTTTGGTTTAAGTCAATCCAACGTTGCAATGCTACCTGAATGAGATTGGCCCTCCTCAGCACTTCTAGTAATGCTGATGTAGCCATGAGGGCAAGACAAAACACATGGCCCGCCTGCAAACCAAACGATTTTAAACAAAAACATTTATCTTTCTCACTTGGATCAACCCAGTCAGCTTGGGTTAATCAGAAAACTATGCCCTGAGGACTATTTACAGAGGAAGTGAATGAGACTGTACTTCACTCAGCCAATTCACCAAGGGTGAATGTGATCAGAATGCATTTACTATTAGTTTTCAACTTTCTCCCCTGATCCCTCCCATTTTAAAGAATAATTTCTTCTTCTAGTTGCAGGAAGTAACACTGTATCCCTAAGAAAATGGATGCTTACTACATATATGAACATCTAAAATCTGTGACATATTAGACACCTAGGTAAAATCCTTGAAATGTTGCGGACCTATTACTGAATCTCTCAAGAAAAACTGCTCTCATGAGACCCCACCTGGACTGCTGTATTGAGCTCTGGGGTGCCCAGTACAAGAAAGACATAGTCCTCTTGGAGGAACTTCAGAGGGTGCCAACAAAGATGATCTGATGCTGGAACACCTTTTATAGCAGCCTTCCAGTACCTAAAGGAGCCACCAGAAAGACGTAGAGGGACTCTTTAGCAGTGAATGTAGTGATAGGACAAGGTGTAACAGCCTTAAACTGAAAGAGGGAAGATTTAGATTAGATGTTAGGAAAAAATTCTTTTCTATGAGGGTGATGAGTCCCTGACACAGGTTGCCCAGAGAAGCTGTGGCTGCCCCTCCCTGGCAATGTTCAAGGCCAGGTTGGATGGTGCTTTCGGCAATCTGGACTAGTGGAGGGTGTCACAGCCCATGACAGGGGGCTAGTACTAGACATTTTCTGAGCTTCCTTCCAACTCAAACCATTCTATGTTTCTATGGTATAATTCTTCTAAGAGACATATTAAAATCTTAGTATCTGTTTCCTTTTTGGTCTCTGGAAAAAGGAATCTTATTTCTGCAATTGTACATTATACAAATAAAGGAGCACAGATAAGGAGACAGGTACTCTGGTCAGTGACAGATTAAAAGTTTCAAGAATCAGAGTTAGACAAAGAATAAAGAATAGCAGTTAAAGAGCTTCATTTTAGCAGAAATAAAAACATTTCTTCTCCCTTTTTCAATAATAGGCCAAATAATGGTTAAACATCTCTCTAGATTATCTCCTACAGTAATGTACTACTATGATGAAGTATCATTTGGCTTAAATATTCAACACAAAGTGCTGGTATCAGTCTCTGCTATGAGGATGAGATTATTTAGTCTGTATGGATATTTTAAGGCAGCATTCAAGCCCTAAATACCTGTAAACCAGGTATTTGTTTCCCATGTAACAGACTCTCAATTTGGGACTTGGAAACCTCTGTACTCAAGTACTGACATCCTTTGTGGCTTGTGCCTTCTTAATCATGCAGCAGAAACTAGAAGCAACGTGAATGGCAAGGATAATGGGAGAACAGGCTACAGACAAATAAGGGCAAATATAAAAAACTGGGAGAGAAAGACTGCTGGGGAGTAAGCTTTTCTATTTTGAACACCAGTCAGGCTATGCCATGTGGAAGAAAAAACCCCAAAACAACACAACTGAAATTTACCTTTAAACATACATCAATGTGATGTGAGCCTGTTGGATCACACAATTAGTATCTGCCACGCAGAGTAAGGTAGCAGAAACAAAATGATCAACACACAGTGGTAATGATTTTTGATTGGCAACCTGAAGAGCCTAATTTGTCTAAATATGTCCGTGTTTACTTGGCATTTCACACATTCAACCACATCTGTTATAAATTTCAAAGGCACTTACCCGGCAGCCACACCTCTTCCTCAGTACCAAGAATCTAATAACACCATTACTCAGCATCTCTTAAACTTAAGTAATCCACCAGCATCACAGAGATGCTGCCTTAATGGCAAGATAAGAGATAAGGACTTATCCCTTCACCTGAATATCATGCTGAAACTGCCAAAACCACTATTTTTTTTTCCCTTCTTCTTCCTCCCTCCCTTCCTTTTATTTCCTCATTTCCAGTAGCAACTCCTGACCACATGGACCATTTCAACTCTAGCTCAGTCTAAGCCTAAAAAGCTTTATGTCTACCATAAGGGTTGATGACTCCTTTTTAAAAATCTCTGAACATTTTTTTTTATCAAATTACCTCAAAAGGCAAATGAGACCGCTATAATGTCAAAGTATCTTTTAGAAGAAAAAAGACAGAGAACATTTGAACATTATCCAAGTAAAATACTGTGGCTATTTTGGACGCAAAGTCAAGCTATCAGTCAAACTCAGCTCAAAGATCATTTGGGGCAAATAATGTATTTGCCTAAGAAATTTCGTTCAAACAGAAAATAAAAGGCAGTGACACATAATGTATCAAAGGAATACATTTTCATGGATTCTTCCAAAGATTTCTTGGATGCAACACAAAGAATTATTTCAAATCTACTGTTAGCTCTAAAATACAGATTTCATATATTCTATTTTCTTTTGTCTATTAATTCTTACACCACCCTGTGCACAGTAGCACAGAAAGTTTTACACATGTAAGCCAATTTTTTGCCTCATAGAAATCACAACAGCATCACCAACAGCAAAAGCTCTAAACAAAGATAAGCCATTTATCACCAAATGAGGATCCACTACTACTTTTTTTTTTTCCCTTTAAACTTGTAACACATTCTACTCCCTTGGGCAGATATACCAATGAATCAGTCACTTTCACCAGATGGCATGCTTCATAGTGAATCAAAAACTGTACTGAAGAAAGAATATAATTCTACAGGCATGACAGATTTCAAACCAGTCCTTTTTGCAGAAATCTACAGAATGGAGAGACATGTCTTTTGAAATCAGCACTTTGTGGTAACAGCAAGATTTATTCCTCCCATTCAGTAACTGTATTGAAAAATAAAATCAGCAAGTATTTCAGACAATACCTTGGAAAAAATCCTTTGACACAAGATGCTAAACAGACATAGTTTTACTACCCTTACTATTTTTTTTTTAATTAGCATTTCTTTTTCTATGAAGACCTGTATTCCTCTTTAAAAAAAACAGCACAGTGATACCAAAATGCACTCACGAAGAGCTTGTAATCATTACATAATTTGGGTAAAATTAGAGCAAAATGAGTGAGCATCCTGAAGCAAAAAAGATATCACAGACTGGGGCTTAAACGAAAACAAGACAAAAACACAAGTTCATCAGTGACATAAAAGTTTGGAGAATAGCTAAAAACCATGTGCCACTCCACTTTTTGATGTTTACACATTTTCTAAAGATAAATGCTTCACGACTTTTCCAACAGTAATACGAACCAACTCTCATGCTAGATCATGTTAAAGAATGCTATTGCAACAATTGAGTAAATCTTGATCTGGTTTACATGATCAATACAGTAATTAAGCTTGTTTAACTGAAGTAAAATAAAAACATGGTGGCATTACTTCTTAGATCACAGATCTTTTTTTTTCTTTTAAATAATACAAAAAATGATTCATTGGAAAATTCAGTACTGCTCATTTACACCTCTATTTTAGTATATAACTAACAATCTGACAATAGGGTCTATCTCCTTCCAAGGACTTCCTTCAGCAACTGTTAGACAGCTCAAAGTTGTCTGTGGAATTATTTTTATTTATTTAGAAAACCTGCAAAAAGTTTCTTCACTCTAATGTCCTTACGATGTTAATTGATAAAAAAAGTAAATAACTGAAAGCTTATAGCTATTGTTCAATAAACTTTTCATTTTCATTATAAGGAACATCCATTTTTCTTTCTTGGTAACAGAAGTTGTAAAGAACTTGTTATGACAGCATGAAGTCCAAAAATTTCTTCTTCATGTTCCTAAAATAAAAAAGAAATTTCACCAAGAAATGCCGAAACAAAAATGAGATAACGTTTTGTATGAATATGTATAGATATGCTTGTTAAAAAAAAAATTAAAAAATCTAACTTCTGCTGTACCATACTCAAGAAAGTAGTACTTAAAGAAGGGATAGATTATAATTAAGATAAAGTGGTATCATTTTAATTTCAAAAAGCAAAAGCCCTACTTAGAGCACTCTTTAATTGTTTTTTCTGTAATACGATCTTTACATGCAGAGTTTACACACCCATTATTCCATGGTTGGTTTGCACAGATTAATTCTGATGACCTGTGGAAATTTGGCTGATCCTTTGGAAAAGTCTCCTTTCCCTAAGGTATCTGTAAATATACATGTTGGGTCTAAGTTCTTCCTGGTTTAGCAGGTCCTTGAGACCAACATGTAAGAGTCTTGCAAGGACTACTACAGTTTCCTCTTATTGTTTCAAGAACACCAACAAGAAGCAAAAAAAGCCAGATGTGCATATTCTAGTGCAGACCTTTTCAGAAATGGGTACTGTAAACAACTTACCCTCTCAAGCTCACTGACAAAACTTTTACTCAATGTCAAAGATTCAGCCTTGACAAAACACCTGTAGAGATGAGTTCACTAAATTACTACCAGACCAAAAAAAAAAAAAAAAAAAAAAAGTAGTACAACACAAAAATATGCTTAGTCAATACAATTTAGCCCACTCATGTGGACAATGCAGCTAGGCCCCTGAGACTTGTATCAAAGTACAGCTTCATTAGATGGACTAAATCATGTGATATAATGAGTGTAAAGTTTCCATGTTTGAAATTCTGGATTACTGTGCAATGTACGAAGTATAGAGTACTAGGGAGCTCATCAGATGTCTCGAAGACATCCCCAAGTGTTCTTTTAGTGTTGTACCAAGCAGTTTTACATTTTATATGGTTCACCATTAAAAGGATTTCTGTTTAGCTTATTTAACAAAGCTGCAGGGTTATCTACAGCTTGGGAATACTGCTTTATAAAATGTAACATAACAGCCTGTGGTAACCCTAAAGATTTGGAAAATGCCTTTGTAATGATATCTGGCAATAATCACAGCACATATAAAACTGGTAAATATTTTTAGTTAAATATCTATAAAGGAACTGCTATATGTGTTGTATTCATAAAGGAAACTAGTATTTTACATATAAATACATTCTATTCTCATACAAAGAATAGCCACAAATTACATTAATGCTATTTACATTGCAAAGTGTTTCATATCTATGCATATGTTCAGAAGTTTACTTGGACACTTTTTATTTTTAATTTTCAAGTTTCTAAGTTTAAATACTAATTATGAAACAATGCGGACAGTTCTCAGTCATTTTGTAATACAAATTAGGAAACATCTGACAATCTTCTAAACTTTGTAAACAAAACACTGATTAATTTTTTTGAAGTAATTAGATCACAACTTCATCAAACAACAAATCAAAAGGTCATTTGCAAAAAAGAACCCAAAAAACCAAAACCAAAACTATACTTTCAGGGTAGGACTTTTTCTCTTTTTTTACTCAAAAAGGGGTCCTTTAAGGAGTTTTCTACAAGGAACTGAAGGCAGAAACACATCAGTCTCATTCTCATGCTCAAGCATAGTATAAAATGTGCCTGCTCCTTTACTGAAAGCAAGGCAGTAAGTGAAGTCAGGGAAAGAGTCTTAGTTTGACTCTTGAGTCAAGGAGAGACAGAACAGCCTTAGGCATAACAATGTTTTCCTGTGTTACTAAAATCACTTTCCTAGCACTAAAAGAAAATGACTCATTTTAAGACTTTTTTGTTGTTACAGTGCAGTCTATATGACAGTTTCTTGTATAATTCGTTCACAGTTCATTCAGTCTCTCTTAAGATATTCACCAATTCAGTGAACTATATCCAGAAATGAATACAGAATGAGGTTCAGATTCCAACCACTGGTGAGACCTAAGGGGGCTGCTAACTCGGGAGCTGGTGAAAAATGGTTTCCTCACTACAAATAACGCAGAGTCTACAAATGTAACTCTTTAAACAAAACAGCTCTAATAATACTTAGACATCAGACACAAACATATTATGAAAACCAGCAGGTGTTAAAAGTCAGTAAGTACTCCTGTACTGATGTGTTTGTATCAAACACTTAGTTTACACATGAAGACATCAACAATAGTCTCAATACCCTGGGCAAATAATCTCCAACCTAGATTCCTCCAGTTTAAAGCTAGCATCATTACTGCCTCATCCTCCTTTCTAATTTAATATGAAACTGTTAATCTAAACTGCATATGCAAACAGCCTTTTGAACAGGGTATTGCCATCCCAACACCACACTCAGGCCTCCCAAAACTTCACATCAGAAATGATGGATTATGAAATAAACTAGGTTCTATGGATGTTTTTTGACAACACTTCATGAAGTTCCAAAATTGTTCACAGATAGCTTCAAAAAATTAATTTTCATCTAGTTCTAAGGCAAATTATTATCACCAAAATCGAATTTGTAGATTATTTAAAATTTTAATTTCACAATTAATCAGACTAAGTGATAATGAAATTTATATAATACTATTGAAAGCAATTTAAGACCAACTATTTCATTTTCATTATTAAAAAAGCCCATGTTGAAAAGTAATTAATGTAGTAATTTCAATATTTGCTTTCAATTAATTTATAGTCTTGTCTTCCAAAAATATTTTCTGAAAGTCTTGGGATAATATTGTTGCCTTTTTGTGATTGCATTTTATTAACAAGAAAGAAAAAAAAACCAACCACAATAACAGAAAGCTTCTGAGAACTGAAAGAATAGCCATTACAGTCTGTATTATAATAAGCACTTAAAATTGTTGCTATGGAAAAAAGGCTTTACTTAAAAATTTCTCAATCTATATGCTACATGAACACAAAGAAGTGTAAATTTAATTTTCACTAAAAGCGAGACTGGTAAATCCTTGTACTGGAATAAACCCCAAAATCACATGTACTGCTCCAACAACCATTATAATTCCAAAGGGTAAAATCCTTGACTAATGACAAGCTTAGAAATTATTGTCTAACTTTTTAATCATTCAAAACTTGACAACAGCTAGTACCTACCGGCTGCCATTACTGACAGTGTTGGCACTTACTTTTGAGAGAATCCCACACTAAGTTTTATGTTAAGAAAATCTCAGTCACTCTCTGGTTAAAAAATACCTTACAATGCTTATAACCAGAATTGAAGACACTCTTGAGACAGCTTTACAGGAGATCAAAAGCAGTTCCATCTATATGCAGCTGTTAGACATGTGTACTCTTTCATACTCTTCTTCAAATAAATGAGGAAGCAGATAGGCCTGAAGCTCCACCATGCCATGGTGCCATAATAACAGAGCACCAAAATCTGTGAGTAAACCAGACCAGTGCACTAAGACTTTTAAGAGACTATCCTTTACAGAAATGCTGCCAAACTTGGTTATCAAAGCACTTTATCTTCAGTGACAGACTCATTGATGGCACCTTAAAACCCGAAAATACACCATACACAAACAACAGGTCCTGCTTCCTTGTTTTGGCATGGCATTGCTGACGATGTTTTTAGGTCTGCTAGGCTTTTTAACTTGGTGGTTGCTGTTTTGTAGCAGTGCTGTTAGGTGATGTGACTTTTGAATTGGGGGGTGGAGTTGTTAAAAATGTCTGTTCACAGAAGTCTGTTGAAGAAACTGCATCAGCCTTACACCTTGCTAGCACTCTGGTGACAGAAGGGATTAAGTGGTCTCATATCTTCCTGTTCATTAAGCATTTGGCTAAAGGTTGCACTGACTCCATTGACAACTGAGCAATTTAAGCCTAGAAAAGCTAGAATTGCCAACTAGCAAATTTAGAATTACATGATCACCTTCCTGCCAAGAAGCAAGAGATCCACTTAAATGATGATTTACAACTGACGATTATATCAGCAACACAGAAATTTGAAAATGTCTTTATTGCGGCTTTTTTTTCTGACATTTTTTATTTATTTATCCTGGAACTGAGACTATCAAATGACTTTATTTCTTCACTTGTTAAATAACAAAAACACCAACATGGTTAGTGAGTTAACCTTCCCCAAAAATTGGTTTATCCAAGTTTTCTCACTATTTGCCATGAGCTCCAGAGAAATCATACCACAAAACCAGAAAGAATTCATTTTGTCTTGTATCAGAGAAGAGAATTAATATTTTGAGAAAAGGAAAATATAACAAAGACCATAGAGCAGTGCCATCTAGTGATTGCCACCATAAATATAAAAGTTTTCATTAAACCATTCTGCAAATAGGGTATCATCAATAACCAAGCTTCACTCCTGTCTTACTTTCTGAGGTGAAACATTTGTGTAACAAGCTGTAAGGGGAATAAAGAGTTATATCAAAGTTCACACACTTACCACTTCAACAGAGCTCAGCAGGCATATTTCACAGTAAAAATGCTACAGGTAGCAGATTCACAGGAATCCCATACCATCATCACTACACTACAAAGTGTTCGGAAAAGAGTCGATATTTCCAGTACTTTAAGAGCAACACAGAAGTGCCAGTGATCAGTATCTCTGTTGTTATCCTTGAATGATGTACTGATAATTATTATGTAATTAAACTACAGGAGAAAGAGGAAAGTAGGTAGTTCATACACAAGCCGAAATTATTTTTCTGACAGCTGCAGAAGTTGAACCTGTGAAATACAAGTGCCTAGTTAGGAACCCCAACTGTAAATATTTTAAATATTGCACTGCTTAGAATCAAAATTCTTATCCAAGTAGAGGACAGAATGCAGAAAGCAAAAATATGGCAAAATTTTTAATTTAACAAAAATTTCACGATCAGCACCAGTTAACTTCTTGGGTTTTGGTGGGTTTTTTTGTAATCCTGTCTTCCATAGTACCTATGTAGCAACAACAAATCCCTGAAATAGCATTTTGGGTCTCAGGATTCAATACTGCACACAAAAATGTGCAGAACTCATGACATTCAGTTTAAACTATGAGATGAATAGCAGGTGATTTCTGTAAGTATGAACAAAGAATCATAAAGCAGAAGTTTCAAATGACTTTTAAGTTAAATACCTGTCTCCTTACTGTAAGCCTTAGTATTCAAAATCCTTCTGGTGAGTTCAAAATTTAACCAATTGTTCTAACTGAAATAAACAGAAAGGACAACTATATATTGCAGAATTACTTTCTGCAGTTTTCTATTTGCTTCAGAAAGAGTGATCAAACAGTAAATTATAGATTCTTGTTAGTTGCATAGCTTCCATATAACAGAGTTTAGTGGTAACCTGTCATGGGCCCTAAGGTATTATCTAATTTTCAAAGGTATTCATAATTAATTTCAAATCAGAAATATGATCATTTTGCACAGAGTAAAATATTAAAGCAAAACATGTTTTACTTTTACAGGTTCTGAAGAAGACATATCCATAATACAGTTGTTCCAACTGACTTTGCATGTCTGACACCATCTTTGAAGATGCTTTAGGGGGTTTCTAGGTACATCCTACTTCACTGTGTCACTGCTTTCTTTTTCTACCACCATGCTGATCCAAGTACAAACCCAAGGTGACAGTACTTGAAGACAATAATAATGAAAACTTTTTCAATCAAAAGAAAAGAAAAGAAAAAAAAAATCTATACACCAGTTATCTACACATCCTTCTCCCTACTGTTTTGGTACAATGTTTTTTCATGTCTCCTTAAAACCTACAAAATATTACTGGTACCAATAGAAACCCATATAGTTAAGATGGATACGTTTAAAACAGGACTGAACTCTTGACATATTACAGGCACTTATTTAGCATCCTTCCATCTACCATTAATACCTAGCAAGCATATAAATAAAACTGAACTGCAATCTTGACTACCCACATGTGTAAAATCAAGAAGCCATGGACACAGTGTTTCTAACAGTTTCTCATGCCTTTAGAGAACACCTATAATGATAAAGAGGATTAATTCTATGGAACATCTCCAGACTTCCAGTAAAACCCCATATTCCAGCTAAACAAGAGTGTCTCTCAGCTGCAAACTACAGCAATAGCTTCATTCATTACTTTGTAAGAAGCAACAGTGAAAAAAGTCATTATCTTCAGATGCACCAAATATTCAGTACTGTTACCCTAAATTAAACGAGCAATGAACTGTTGGTAGCTGCTAGCTGTCAAATGTAACCATAATCTGTTTTCTTCAACTGCAGCTCTCACCTGACCTACATTTAAATAAAACAGAAAAGTCTCAAATACTTGTAACAAGCTGCTTTAAAATTAAATCAAAAAAATGAAACAGAAGTAAAAAATTTAAATTGTGTTATTTTTTAATCTAATATCAAGATTGTGTGTAGGTATAACATACTACATGATTATAACTATGTGCAAAAGTAACATGTTCTTAAGCAAGACTAGGAAGAGTAGCATGTCCTACAGCCATGGAAGTCAAGCTGGTTAGTGCTGCAGTAACCAAAAGAGCAGTAATTAAACTGATGGTCCCTATTGTCTGCGACCTTTCCTTTAAAGCAATCTAAATTGCTTCGGCAGAACAGCTGCTTCAGAGGAACAGCTAAGACCAAACACAGGCAAGCAATTGTATAACATGATGTAATGGAGAAGATTTTTTATAGTATTCAGAGTACACACTCTTTTTTTTCCATGTTTTGGTCTTCTATTGCAGTTAAAAATGGTTCGCCTGGATATAATACATCTATAGCTTTGGAAGAGAGAATGTCTCCAGAACTCTTTTTTCAATACTGTTTGGTTAATGTATTATTAATTTTAAAATATTTTGTAATTCAAATTTCTTTTCTCATCATACGACTTTTTGTTTGTCTAATGGGAAAAAACAAAATCAAGTAAACTAGAATATGTAATATTAAATACCCTCATCGTATCTCTACATTTTCCATTTCAAAGCTTCATCATGTGTTCAAATCCTTATTTTAGGATACTGATGACTACATCAATTTGTCAGAAATTGATTTTTACACAATTTTGAGGTAGTGGCAATTTAACATTTATTAGCAACGTTAAGGTAAATCCCAAGATTATATTATATGATATTTAATGGCATTCAGTAATCAATTTAAAAAAAGATTCAACAAAATTTTGCAACTTAGCCAATTCAAAACTAAAAAGGTTCACTCAAGACTTAAAACAATTTTCTAAATTAAATCACATAAGCACATACACAGAAGCAGATACAGAGGTTAACCTATGATCCAAGATTTTCTCCCTTCAAGAATTGTAGTGAATTACTTTTTTTACCTTCAGGAGCACCTATCTTTGCATTCTCATGAAATCAACCCTGAGAGGCGTCCCAGAAAGATACCGGGTCAAAGCCCACTGTGGGCCTGGAGATCTCAAAGTGCCTCATATAGGATTACTATTTACAGGATTGCAAGATGATTGCCTTGGGCCAGGTTTTGTCATTAGTGCGTTTTGGGATTTTTTGGGGGGTTTTTTGGGTTTTTTTTTCTTTTTTTCATTTGTGCCATAATTCCTGTTCAGGTAATTCTGGTATCTTCTGTACTGAGGTATCGGATCTGGCTATGATCCCAGCAGCAGGAGCTTCAGGTATGGCTAGGAAGTGCCTGACTGACACAACTCACTGCACTTGTAACGAAGAAAAGAATACAATGTTGGGATTGCAAAGCAGCCCAGGGGGGAAATGATTTTCAGTGTGTATGTAGGATTTTAATTGTGTGCTCATCATGGTATTATTTTTTTTTTCTGTTACTTTTGTCTGTTTGGAAAACTAGGAAAGATATTCACATAGGGGAAATCAAAAATTATTACTGAAATAGATCTAAGCAAAATTTCTGTATCCTCCTTAAACATTTTTTGCCTTTTAATGTACAAGGCATTTTAACTTGTTTTTTGTTGTAATTCTTTGACAGGAGATATTTGATGGCTTATTTTGAAGTCCCCAATGCATAACACTTCCCAGTACTTAATTAATGCAATTTTTAAGTAGAAATTATATCTATTTCTTTACAAGAACTTTTTTTTACAAAATATCAAGTCACTCCTGTCCTGAAAACTCTATCCCTAAAAGAGGAAAGACCTAACAACACAACTTCCAGTTGCAGCATGTGATATAAGCAATTTTTTTTAAAATTACATAAGTGTTTGCAGTCAAAAACAATGTCAAATTATTCATCATCTATTGTTTTTATTAAACACATGTGTAACATTGTCCCCTTAATCAAGTTGTTCATAAAAATCACATGAACAGTTTGAAGGAATATATTATCAGTGAGAAAAATGTTTCAAAGGATGACTGCAAATGTACACTCACTACAAGTCATGCTGACAGTGAGATGGGGCTCAGACAGGATTGTTTCCACCAGCATATCTGCCTACTTGTCTCTCTAATGTTAACAGCAGTCTTACTTCCTCCTAACATGTTCATATAGATATTTTGGGATATTTATTTATTTTTATCAATTACTTGTTTGGGGGTTGACATACTTATTATGAATTTCTGACATAATTTTTCTTCCTAATAACTGGGTATTCTCCAGGTCAGACATAGTATTTGAAAATAAATTACAGATTCAGAAGTCACTCAGATGCTCAGCTATGTAATTCCCTCAGAAATCTTGGAAGCAAGCCATTGCACCCATATGATTTACTGCAGTTTAATTTCTTCAATTGTTCCACTGCTTTTTGTCTTATCTTTTTATCTTACCCTTTTATGCTTTTTATCACAACATTTGTAGTAACACTAAGGTGACTACTTTTTCCTCATCCTCTATGGAGGCAAAAGAAACAAGAATTTCTCGGGTTTTAACTTTTCCTGATCCTACTTAACTGTTTTATAACCTAGCCTAGCAAACTCAATTAATTCCTAAATGGAATGAATTCTGGTTTACACTGGGGTCTGTTTACACCAGGCACAGAGAGAAACTTTTATGTCAAACTAAACCGGTCCACTTACTCTTCAAAGGCTTCCACCACCTAAACTTCAATTAATAGACATCTTCTGTCTCCACATGTTTGCCTACAGCCCAAGAACTTATTATGTATGATAAGGGTGTGCCAGTTTGCATGTGGAAAACAGTCAAAAGCTAGCACAAGACCGCCATTTTCTTACCATATTTATGTGGCCATGCTCAGTATTGCACGCACACATTAAATATATATAGATATATAATGTGAAAGACTATAAAGCCTTACACTAATACAGAATTCTGCTCATTCTTCCAGATTATCTCATGCACTGATGTAAACACAACTCATCAACTCACTTCTCATTGGCTCCTCCACAAAATTTAATCGTGTTACTAGTAGTGAATGTAGTCATTTCTTCTACATAATTGCCCTAGCCTGAATAGTTACATGTAGCACTGGAGTCATTCAGAAGAACATCTAAAGTAAGTCTGGTACTCAAATGCGGCCCTTTGATGAGTTAGTTATCTGAATCTCCTGGCACTGTCTAACATCCTTGACTGGAATATCAATATACTTTCTCCTTTCAGGACAATCATTGCTATGTCTAGAAAACTGCATCACATTTTTAAAGCTTAAGTGCAGGTGGTCACTTTTGAGAACATTCAGCCACATTGTTGCTCACGGCCACAGGCTTGGCTAACTCTCATTCCCAGACACTCTGAGGAGCCCACACCATCAGCCTTGCTTCAGATTTCACTATTCCTTTCCTCTTCAGAAATACGGTATTTTGTCACAAGCAACGACAAAGTCTACTTCCTTTTTACTGGGGCTATCAGCTTTAATATGATACAGTTAAGAATCTGCAGATGGACAAGTGGCAAAGTCTCACAAACACAGAATCTCTTTTTTTTTTTTTCCTCCAGGGCCTACAGAGAAACAGACAGCTTGATTCACTCATTGTCTCTCTCCTGATGTTAGCAGTCTTTCTAACCCAATCAGTCCACCTGGTCAACCAGAATTCCTAACTGTTACCTCCCAATCTGACTACAAATCCTGACAACCTCCTGCCTGGTGGTACCAAGAGTGTACTAAACAGTAAAGAGCAGAAAAGAAGTTATAGGTCTCATTAACACATTTAAATACTTACACATTTACATGGTACAGGTATTCATGCAATCTACCTTTGGCTGGCAATTAACTAACGACTTTGATAATCTACATAGGGTTGTGTTTTTTTTCAAAAACAATTTCAAAAGTCTGAATGTTATTATCTCTATGTATGCATAGAATTTCTGTTCATAGCTGTACCGTATGACTTCAGTGCAAAAAACTCAGGCTATAAATTAGTTCATGAGATCACAGACATTCATATTTCCCTGGCTCCATCAACAGTATGAACTACTGTTCTAATAAACTGAAACTGGAGTCACTGGAATTAACTGACCTTCACCACTATTTCCCATATGACAGCCATAACAGCAAACATCCACAGAGACTAAACATCATTCCCTAAGAAAGTGTTTTAAATACATATTCCACTAGCAGCTCTCAAAATCTAACGGGCTTTATTATCCACTGCTGTAACAAATTAATGTGGTCCCATGGTTTATAACAGAGCTTCACTAATTGAGGCAGCTGAAAAACTTTTTTGCTATATTTCAGGGACAGCCACTAACAACCCAGGAATCACATCTAAATTCAAACTAAATACAGAGGTTGAAAAGGAACTCAAAACAGGGTGAGGTCATGGAGATCAGCAAAGAACACTGAAGTATCAATGCCATCCACAGTAAGATAAAACATTGGAATTTATTTCCTAACCACAAGTGAATTTGTATGTTATGACTAGATACTTTCAGCTGGACATTACAGGAAAACTCAAGCCCTAGGAAAATACTCCAAGAACCTGGACTGTTTGATCAATATCACACATCCTTAGCAACCCCCTACTGCTAAGAGGAATGAACACACTTTGTTGCAGTAACAGTAGTGTGCCAATAAACTGCTGGGTATAGGCCAACCATGAGAAAATTTCAGTGCTGAGGACCACGTGTGCCATGAATGGGAGCCTACTTGATGGCTTCTCACAGGAACATGAACCTTTTTGCTTTGCAGGAAACAAAATCCTGAAAAAGCCAAACTCAGCTTTTCCTTAGAAGATCCCCTCTTGCAAAGCTCTTCATGTCATGGCCAGCATCTACTGCTGTTCCACAGGACTTCACAAAATCTTAAGTTGCAATGCACTTTATGAAGCGCAGCAATGAAGAGATAAATACCATCTGCCAAAAAAAAATGTATGCTGTTTTCTCAGAAACAAGACAAAGTAAGGATATAACAAAAACTAATCAGAATTTGGAAAGAGGATGACCACCTAAGCACCCGTCCAGTCCTAAGGCCAGACTATTTGGTTCCTTTAGCAACACGATTCCCTGTTGCATACTGTCAGTTACAACAAACTATCGAAGAAGAGACTCCAATGAAATCCCATGCTTTCCTAGACATGGGACTCTGTGTTTGCAGAGCTCGATTATGGCCTTTGCCCTGCCCCTGTAAATGCCACCACTATGACTCTTACAAGTTTTAATCACTTAAGATAGGAATTATTACAATTATTTTAGGGGATTTTCCCATTAAATTCCTATAGTCTGAGCTGGTGCACACTGGTTGCTCTGAAGTATTAAATGTGAATATCTGAACAACTGCAACTTATAAAGTATAATTTCAAATGTAAAAAATATATGATTGCATGTAAGAGTTAAGATACCTTAACTACTTTTCTATGAGATATGTATTTTTTTTAAATTTAAAAGAAACTGTCTTCACCTGAAGAATATTTTCAAGATGACATACAATTTTTATTTGAAAATGTAAAAACAACATACATTTATTAAAAGTAATAAAATATTGATCAAAAGCTACTGCTGTAAAAATCCTAGCTAAACAAAAAACAATAGGACTCTAGAATTATTATTATTCATTCTGACCAAAGTACAGACATTTTGCAGTTAATCAAACACGGTAATAAAGTAAGATTTTATACAGACAATTCTTTCTGATTAATTTAATTCTGTTTATTCAAGTATATTTAAGTCTTCTAACCAATGATGAAAAAATTTTGCTACTATTTTACTTTTCTTCCTTGCACTGCAACTTTGAGACTGACAGCTAATGAGTTATGTTACTTTATCTGTATAACTAAAACCTAATTTTCCTCAATATTCTTTTTGGGGGGGAAAATGTACGTGTCCCATCAGGTGAAAACTCGTGCCAATTTCCTTCAGACACAATCTTCTGATTTTTTTTTTAAATCACCTTACTTTGACAATGTTATTTCAAATCCACTAAGTAAAGTAAGATTTTGCTGCTTCTTGCAACTCCAAACAGGATTTTCCTGTCTGTCATGAAGGGACTATGGAAAAGATTAGCTAAAACGCTACTCAACAGTAAGAAACTGTTTACACTATTTCCACTTAAAATACTCATTTCAATGCAGCCTACTTGTATTTGTATGTAATTAGGAATATGTCATAAGATAGGTTAAACTGTTCACTAATTCCATCTCACAGAAGAGATGTTCCCTAAGTATCAACACTGACCTACTACGACTTTCATAATAATCATCAAGCTGAAAACAGTGTATCAATATATAACAAGACTTGCCTACAATCTGCTGAAGCAGATATCTACTTCAAGTTTCAAAGGGAATGAGAGATTAGACTTTAATCAAATAACAACTCTGATCAGTATGATTATAAATAATCTCATGAACTACTGCTTCACAGGATAGTTGCTGAAAGAAAGAGGGGGTGAAAAAAATCACAAGATTTGCATTTTATCAACAGAAAATAGGTCACCTAAATGTCATTAGACAACACTGATGACAGTTTATCTTCTGTGTTTCCTCCCTCTACAGATTTTCATCATTAAGAAATGGAATTGTCCCCAGGAATCAAAAGGCTTATGAGATGGCGAGCAACTCAAACATGAGCTCTACCCAGCATATCTCATGGGAATAATATTGATATCTCAGCACAGAAAGAATCGATTGGTATGCTGCATGAACATAAGTCTTGAGGAGCAATGCCTATAAATTTCGAATACTTCAATTTCATTCTTTACAGAGTTATCTCATTTATTTAAATTTTTTTCCTAAGATAACAGAGAAGCCATTCTTTCCCAAAGAGAAGAAAAAGCTTGCTTTTATGCTTTCAAATTAGTGAAGAAAAAAAAAAGGCAAAAGCAAAACTGTTCCTGTCTGAAAATGCAATGAGCTGAAAAGATTTTGGAAAATAAATGGTTAAACTAGTCACTGTACTAATTAGAAATGAGCAATAATTTGTAAAGATTCATAATTAGACACAGCTTAGCCAAATCAGCCTTATAATGACATAGGGATGTCAATCAGTGACTAATTAGAAATAGAAATTTCTTAAATGTCCTGAATATCTATACAAAAAGTGAAGAGAAAGTAGAGAGAATTAGAATGAATTTAACATAATTTTACAGAACTAGTAGCCGAGGAAACTCCTTGGTAAAAGAAGAATGCAGCAATATGCATATCTAGTATTGCATAAATTTACTGAAACTGATCCACTTAATCCTCCACTTTACCCTCACCTGGATTTTTTTAATTATCAGCAACAGCTGGAAGGAAATCTACTGCCTTACAAAGGACGAGCCAATGAACAAACAGATGACCATATACCAAGCCTTTAGAGAGTCTTAACCTTTTTTCCGTTCATTCCCTGAGGTTTTGATAGTCAAAAGGTACACAACCAACTAACCTCTCCCACCCCCCCTGACAAACCAGGCAGCAATCATACCACCATGAATTATAAAATCACCGCAGGAATCCTCCAATCATCCTCATTGATACCCTTGCCGATAACCACACCCACCCTGTGTTTATGTACGATATACAAAAAAGCCACTGACACTGACTTAGGTTTTTTAACTCAGCAGAGTCACTAATATTCCAGTCTCCAGACCTCCTTACCTTTCTGTGTTGGAGGAAAATGATACGGCTTCAGAACTATGAACAGCAAGTTACTTTGGTCTTTTTTCTTAACTGCAGGATACCCAAATCCACAGTATTAGCTCTCAGTGGCATGCCAGCATAGTACTGATCACAGTACTTGTGGACAGCTGTCTAAACTAAACAAGCTTCTGTAATACTTTGTATTCTTTCACCTCTTTGCTGCTACTATGCAGGATAACATTTCCACCTAGAGCCCTTTCACAGAATGCCTAGATTCTAGAACAATAACAAAAAATTCCTGATACCTGTTATACTACCAAACCACACTGTTCATATGTAGACGGTCCACACCTTATTTTCTTCAGTCTACATAGATGGTATCCCTACTTTCTCTAGGAAGAATTCAGAGCAGTAAAAACCAGTTTTTAGAGATCTTCTGTTTAGCTAAAAAGGAATAGTATCACTGTTCTGCTCCACACAGATGAGCTACAGTCCAAACCAGTAAATTTCAGGTAAGAAAAGTAAGACGGTGGCACGGCAGCTGAAGAGTCAATCATTTTCAGTGCTGATCCAAAGGAAAAATCCCTGATCACATTCTGACTGGGATATTTACACACACACAGTAGGAGTAGGCACATACCGACATTAGCACACCCTCCTGTATGGACCGTTAGGTAGCAAAGTAGCCCACACCGCAGCAGCACCTTTACAGGGAAGCACTTCCCAGAAAGGGTGTAGCCCCTAATGGAACTACGGGTACTGTGATTACATACAGCAAGGAAACTGACCATCTCTTTAATTTCATGGTTCTCACTGGAACGTAGAAGCTCAGGAAAGTAAATCCTTTTCTTCCACCTCATATTGGTTTGGGTCTTTTTTTATGTGGACACAGCTGTTGCTTTTCCTGAATGATGAACAAAATGCTATATAATTTTTCTAGTCTCAGGTGAAATCTTCTGAGACACACTTTATATGTAGACCCCTCAATCCCAGATACTCACTGTAGGAAGCCGGGTAAGGCTTCAGAACCTCTGGGTGCATGCTGTACAGGTCATGGCTTACCTCCCTGAACATTACGCAAACTACTATTCAGTTCCATTCCCTTAGTGCTGTAGTTTTGACAGAAATAAAGACTGCGTGGCTCATTTTCATGACAAAGCCACAAAAAAGCTGTGTGCTCCTTTCCCCCACCCAGCACTTGGCAAGCAATGCAAGTTCAAACATGATTTTTGAAATGTTCAGATATTTTCTCTTTAAAATGAAAAGGTTTTACTTCTGAAAGAACAGCGTTTTGAAATAGCAACATATAATGAGAAAGCACTGCAGTTCTCAGCTTGGCAAGGAGAGCTATAGGGGGGAAAATGCTTAAGAGCATTTGATGTTTACTCCAGCAACTATGGGACAGGACTTACAAAACCTTGTAATTTTTTACTCAAGAGACTGGAGAAACAGTATAACGGCAGGTGATTTTCTTGTCTTTGTTTTTTCTTCCAGGTATCTTCAGAAGCACCTGCATGTACTTCGAGCTGCTCCTTTAAACCGGAGGCATTCAGCGTTTGCTTTGCAGAAGGTAAAGCAGCCTCTTTACCTTCTTTAACCACCACCACCCCACCCCCCCGCCACCCTCCAAGCTTCACTTTACTGATGCACGTACTCCAGCAAGCACATCCACCACGGCAGCGGACACAGGTGTGGACGCATCTCTGCGCCGGCGACAAAGCACTATTGTGTTTGTGCCATGTCGCTGGGAGCCCCCGGAGGACTCCTGACCCCCATCGCACGGCTGCCAGCTCGGCGGGGAAAGCTCTTACCCAAGGGAGACTGTGATGCAGGGCACGCCACCTCCCCCCCAACTCCCTACCCCCAACTGGTGCACCGCGACACCCCCCCCCTCCCCCGCCCCGACCCCGCCGCCGGACGGGCTACGCCGTCCGCCGGTCACCCGACAGCCCTCGGGGAAAACGAGGAGGAGGCCAGCCCGGCAAGGCGGCGGGGGCGCCCGCTGCGCCCCGTCCCGCTGCCTCTCGCCCTCTGTAGCCCCCGGGGGGCGCACGGCGGGGCGAAAGGAACGCAGCCCCGCGCTGCGGTCTCCCCTCCCCTCCCCCCCCCCCCCCGCCACCGCCCCCCGAAAGTTACTCTGCCCTGACGGGCGGGCTCCCTGAGGCCGCCACCCCCGACGGCACCGGGGGGGTTTCCCCGTCGCTTACCTGGCGGCTGCCTGGGCCGGCTCCCTCACGGCGAGCGGCGGCGGGGGGCGCCGCGGCCGGGGCTGCTTCTACCGCCACCTTCACAGCCCCCTCCCGAGGTGAGCGACGCGCGGGGCTGCGGCGGGGAGCAGCCGGGAAGCTGTGACATTTAACCGGGCGTGAGCAGGGTCGTGCCAGCCCCGCGGCGCAGGCGGGGGTGCCTCTCCTCCCCGGCGGGCTGGGCTGCCGGTTACCGCCCTCCTCTCCGCGGGCAAGCTGAGGCGGAGGGCGAAGCCCAGTCCATCCCCGGAGACCCAACCGCAGCGCGCTGCCCGACCCGGCGGCGGCTCCTCTCCTCTCGCCTAGCAGTCACCACTGCCCCTTCCCTGCGGCGCGGGGCGAGGGGCGCGGCAACCGCAGCCGGGCGGCGGAGACGAGGGCTGGCCGCCTGCCCCTCGGCGGGGCCCGGCACCAGGGGGACGGCGGCGGGGCGCGGTGGCGGGCAGGCGAGCGGGCGAGCGAGCGGCGGGTGAGGCGGCAGCGCTGGCAGCGCGGGGAGGCAGCGCCAGCTCGAGGTGAGGGCGGGCTGGGAGCGGGTGGGGGGGGCGTCTCTGTCAGAGGCGGAGCGGCTCCATCCGCGCGGCGGCTCGCACACCGGCGAGTCCCGCCGAGGCGGCGGCGGCACCTCGGGGAAGCAGAGCGGGTGCGCAGAGGGGCGGGAGTACGAGCCCCCACCCCGGTCGCCGGTGGGCTGCGGCGAGACGCCCCTACTCCCGGCGGCCGCTGCCCGCCCGCCGCGGACAGGCAGCCGACCGGCCGTTAGCCCTCCCCCACCGTGAGTGGGGGGTCGTGCGCTTGCGGCCCCGCCGAGGCCTCCGCACCCCTACGAGGCGCGGCGCTCTCGCCTCCCCCGCGCGGGCGGCGACGCGGTCGACCTCCCCCTGTTTCCAACCCTGCTCCTGCGCCGCCGGTTCCCGGAGACACGCGGGCGGCGACGCGGAGCAGAGCCACGCCGCAGGATTTGGAGGCACTCCCTCCTCCCCCCCCGCCTCCGTGGGGTGCTGCCGTGCGGGGGTGTGTCTCCCCCGGGAGCGAGAGGGCGCGCGGAGGAGAGGGAAACCTGCGCTGCCGGGCGGCCATTTCCAGCGCGGCGCGACGGGGATGTCGCGGGTTCGGCGCTGGCGGCGCCCCACAGCCCGTGCAGGGAACGTCCCGCTTCCCGCCCGACGGCGTCGCTCGGGGAGGGAGCGGTGGGCGAGAGGAGGGCAGTGTTCGACGGGCACGGCGAGCGACTTGGAGGCGACGGCGGGGGTCCGACGCGGCTCGGCGGTGTGAACGGGCCCTACAAGGGGCGTGCGGCGGCTGCGGAACAACGGGCATTGCCCTCGGCCTTGTGTTCCGCAGGTGGCCGCGTCCAAGGCCTCCTCCGGACTGTGCTGTGGAAAGGACGTTGACAGCGTGTGGGTATCTGAGGCCCGTTCGCCGCTTGCTCGGGCCGCACTTGCTGCTGGATGAGCTGTGGTTGCTGCCCCGGTTCTTGCCCCGTGTTTGCAGAAATCAGTGCTGCATGGGTTACAGATCTTGGTCCATAAGATACTTTCAGTCCTTTGGATACTTTGGAATAGTTGTCTTTAACACATTTTTTTAATGGAGGATGTGGAGTGTCAGATTTATATTGAGTAATTAAGGAGCAGCAGCAGAAGTTCCCTGAGATGATTCTAAGAATGATCCTTATTTCTTTGTAGTTCTTTCAGCAGGGGCAAATCACATCCCCATTTGTAGAAGCCTGGCCGGAGGCTGCAATCCTGCATATTATAAAAACGATGAAAAATTGGCACATATAAGAAATTTCTCTTAACAGTAGGAGCACTGATGTGAAGGTTACAAATAATGTAATGATAACTTTTTTTCACTCTTCCTTCACTTTTGCACATGTAAAGATGTGTGCCTATACAGAGTACCAGTAGCTTTTTGTGAACATTACTGGGTAGGAGGTAAATGAAAATGCACATAACCACATTCTTCAAAGCCTAGGCACAAGTTTTGTTGACAATGGAACACTTAGAATAAAGGAAGCTAACATGAAACAGTTCTTTTACTGCTCATGCCCTTTTCAGGAAGCATCCCAAGGAGTAGCCCTGGCAGTCATACTTTGGAAAACTGTTTCTTTCGCAGCAGAAGCTTTTCCCTTCAACATGTGTTGTCAGTTTATTTCTTTTGTCTCTACCTCTGGCCTAAGCCACCCAAATAAAGACGCTAATACCAAATTAGAGCAGCTAACTACCTTTAGCCACTAATAAATACAAAGCTCTATCTTGACCTTGGCTCTGTTTCTGGCAGTATGGTATTACATGTAATGCACTCATCAATAAAAGGAAGCACTGTTAATCCAGAATCATATCCCATATAGCTTATCCACAGATCTATGATTTACACTACATTATATGGAATACCTTAAAGTTGACGAGGAACGCTAGGAAGAAATAGCCCATATTAGAATGAAGGAGAGTTCCTGCAACATCTAGAGAAGAGCCCAAATAAACGATACCTGCTAAAATAATTTTCATAAAATAAACTCTCATGAACCTCTTGTTTGGATAAAAATCAATTGTCTCACTGACTTTTTCAAGTGAACTTGTTTTTAGAAAGAGCTGACCACATTGTGCAAAGACTAAAATTGGCTAACCCAAAGCTGTTAGTTACTACTGGTACCCAGCTGTTTAAAAAAAAAAAAAAAAAAAAAGAAAACATTGTGGTTTGTTTCAAGTGCTAATAATACAAAGAGATGGCTGTTCTGAAGAAATTACACTGATGTTTTCATACCCGGTGGAAATTTTGTACTGTATGTAGAAGTATCTAAAATTTGCCAGTTAAGTGTAATTTTTCTGAAGGTTTATAAACAGCAAGATAAAGTACTCCATCTACTCCAAGAAGTGTACTGACAACAAGATAAATGGGAGTCTCTCCTGGATACTGCCACCTCGTGAGTGTTCTCTAAGTGGAAGATAAAGCAGCATAGCTATATAGAGACTGAATTACTACAGACTAAAAATAGAAATGGGAAAATACTAAGGCTATCACTGTACCTGTCAGGGTTGTTTTTGAAGTAAGAAGATGCTCTAAGTTAAATTTGAAAAATAAATGTCTCCTAAACTTTGCATTAATTTAGAGACTGAAACTGAAGGAGAGTGGATCAACAAAGGGAACTTCATCAAAAGACCAAGCAGTAGAAAAGCTTAAGAACTCTCCTGGATCTCATCAGTCAAATGGCAGTTATGATGTCCAGGTTGGTGCATTTTACACATTTTGTGAATCGCAGAGTAAGTATCAGCAGTAAGATACATAATCTTACTGCAGCTCAAAAAGCTTACCATTTCCTTTCAGTTGTAGGTATTTGGCTTTCAGAAGAGCTGGAACAGCAATGCACAACAAGAAGCCAAATGTTTCCGTACTGCTGGCCATTAAGTCAGGTCTCCATATAAAAATCGAAGCTGATGAGACTTTTTTCCCTCTGGGGAAGTACGTGCATCACGCAATCTAAAAGCATTTTTAAAAGAGCCCATTAGCTCTTTAAGTGGAAAGGGCCTTTGAAAAGATGTACTTCCTTTTTGCTGCAAGTTCTGGAAAAGGAAGGGAAAAGAAGATCACAACTATACTTATGTAGCAATTAACTCTGAAAATGTAGTTCCTATAGAAACAAAAATGATTATGCGTTTACCTTCAAGTTGTATCGTTAGTAAAGATTACAGTGCCTCTTCAAAACAAATGAAACCAAATAGTCTTCCAATTGCTGATCATTTAGCAAGAAATACTAAACATAGCAGTTTTGCTGTATTTATTTGCCCTGTAAACTTTTTCTTCAGTCACTATTCTAGTGCTCTGATGTTTCTGTAGCAAGAATTCCAGCTTTTCAAAGTGCTGTTCCTGTTGTTTTGGGTGTCTACAATAACTATTTTCATATTTGTAAGATTCTCTGCAGAGTCGGGTTCTATTTTTAGCACCTAAATCAAATGAAATTATAGGCTGAACTGTATTTTGGACCTTATCATTGGCCTCTCTCTACAAACAACGAAAATGAAATGTTTATGCACCCATATGTGGACATCTTTGTACGATTTAAAGTTTCCCAGAAGTACTTATAATAAAACTCAAAACTTCAAATTTTAAACACTTTGAAAATATATTTTTTTAAAAATGCTACTCATAATTAATTGCAATTACTTATAATTTGTTTTTTCAAAACACTAATGTGTTGGAAAACACTGATGTTTTGGAATAGTGAGATTAATCATACAAAATTATGTCTAACCTGGCAAGACAACTCAAAAAATAAATTCGAAATCAAAGGGTTTTTTTCCATATCATACATTTTACATTGATACCATTTTTAATCAGCATTTAATACCTTCCTAGTCTAGCTGCTTTTCCATGCACACACCCCTCCATTTGGCTGAGAAGCAGTTTGAAGGGAATTAACAAATGTTCTGTTGAGTTAAAAGTTGGTCAGTGGATTTAAATGAGACTCTGCTTAATTCACTTAAAGCTCATACTTGCAGTTTTTCTGTGTGCAGAGTGAAACCCGTGAGCAGTGGTTAAATCCCCTAAATCCTAGGGCAGGCAGACTGGTGTAGCATAGCTCTCCTAGTTCTTCATTGCTTGGTGGAACTGGTGGAAGTGGGACTGTTGCTGTTCCATGGCTTCACATCCTGATGTTTACCAAAATAGTACCGTTCTGTAGTTCTGCATATCTGCTGTACATGCTGCAGTAATTCCTCAATGGGAATTCCTGACTTCTTCCTGGCTATGCCAGTCTTCTGCGCAGTATGCAGCCCCCTTTTCACAACCGTCACTCAGTGGGGAAGGAGGTTTCATAAAGTATGTATCTATCAGCACTTCCTGGTTTTAAGTTCTGAACAAATTATTACGGTTCCACTCTTTTCATCATGGAGGTGAATGTTTTACCACAGATTTTTGACCACCTATGAGCTGTCCCTATTTTATTAAAAAGTATCACACAAGCATGAATCGTGTATTTGGAAACTGAAAATCAGATTATTTTTTTTTCTTTTTTTTACTAAGGACACCAAATAATTCTGGAGGAGAAGCAGTTCCTCTTAAATACCAATTGGTAGGCTAGCAAAATAAAATGACTGCTCATTCACTAAACATCAAGCTCCCAAATTCTGGAGTGTAAGCAGGGTGGTTTTTTTTTCAAAGTCAGAAGACCAAGATTACATGCATGTCTGTCCGTACAGAAACAATATTTTGCTTTCCGTGCTGAATTACACACCTTCTCTTTATTTGTCCAGAAGAAGAGCCATAGCAAGTGTAAATTCTCAAATTAAAAAAGCTAAAGTTGTGATGTATCCCTGTTTATCTGCTTAAATTATGGAAGATGGACATTGTGGTGGGCTGACACTGGCTGGAGGCCAGGTGTCCACTAAAGCTGCTCTGTCACTGCCCTACTCAACTGGGCAGGGGATAGAAGATATAACAAAAGGCTCCTGGGTCAAGGTAAGGACAGGGAGAGATCACTCACCAATTACCGTCATGGGCAAAACAGAGTCAACAAGGAATAAAATTAATCTAATTTATTACCCAATCAAAGCAAAGTAGGATAATGAGAAATAAAGCCAAACCTCAAAACACCTCCCCCCAACCCTTCCTCCTTTCTGGGCTCAATTTCCCTCACAATTTCTCTGTCTCATGGCCCTGAACAGCACAGAGGGACAGGGAAGGGGGGTTGAGGTCAGATAATCACACATTGTCTCTGCTGCTCCTTCCTCACACTCCTCCCCTGCTTCAGCATGGGTCCCTCCCATGGGATACAGTCCTCTATGATCTTCTCCACATGAGTCCTTCCCACTGAGTCTTTCCCTAAGGGACTTCAGTTCTTCACAAACTACAGCATGGCTTCTGTGGCGTGCAGACCTTCAGACTGTCGCAGCCAGTCTCCCACAGGTTCACAACTGCCAGGAAACCTGCTGTTCTGGCATGGGTTCTGCTCTCTAAAGGGTGCATGTCCTGCCAGGAGTTGGCTACAGTCTGGGCTTTCCACAGGGTCACAGCATCCTTCAGGTGCTTCTACCTGCTTTGGCAATAGGTCATCCAGGTGGATATCATCTCCACCAGGCACCTGCATGGTCTGCAGCTGGACAGCCTACCTTACTATGTTCTTCTTCACAGATGGGTTGCAGAGGAATCTCTGCTCCAGCATTTGGAGCACCTCCTCCCACTTCCTCACTGACCTTGGTGTCTGCAGGGTGGTCTGTCTTATTCTGACTACAAAAACTGGTCCTATTTTGTTCTTTTTTTCCCCCCCTTCTTAATTATGTTATCCTAGAGGCACTACCACCATCACTGAGGGGCTTGGCCTTGGCCAGTGGTGGGTCCATCTTGGTGCTGGCTGACATTGGCTCTATTGCGGCTTCTCACAGAAGCTATCTGCATACCTCCCTGCTACCAAATCCTTGCCACACAAACTCAAAACAGACATACAGGAGCACTATGTACTTCATTTTATTTGAAGATTATACAAATATTGAAGGTAGAAAGACTTTGAGAAAAGCCTAAACTATTCTTAAAGTACAATCATGTGAAACCTTACTGAAAGAAAACTGGCTTATTTTCATAGAGTACCCTGAGTTGGAAGGGATACATAAGCATCATCAAGTCCAGCTCCTGGCTCTACACAGGGCCAGCCAGGTCATAGCATGGGACTGAGTGGATCGTCCAGGGGTTTCTTGATAGAATAATGTTTTCTGAGTCTTCTTCACTGTTACTTTACGTCAGTTTCTATGAAAATTATGATGTCAATACCATTAAGAGAGTAATTTACCAGTGTAAAATATGAGTATCTCGCAGGTGAACCCAAGCTGCCTTTTCAGAATTATCTCAGCAATTTCAAAGGTAGAGAAGATTCATATTCCTCTAAAGAGCAGCATATAGTTATCACTGCAGTTCAGAAGTTGCTGTAAATCATAAAATGTTAGGTCTAATTTTACCAAAGTTCTCGTACTTGTCATAAGGTAAGGAAGAGTATTATTTTTATTGACAGACAAGAAATCGCTGACATTTTTCATTTGTTGGAGAGAGGGCATTTTTCATGGGCAGCTTAAGGCCAGTACCGTTACTTCTGATCTTTGTTCAACATCTTCTGTGAGCTTGTTTTTAAACCTTAATATCGTTGTTACTTAACCTATCAATACTTTTACTCGCACTACACATACGCAAGCTGAAGAATATGAGCTACATGCAAGAAAGTATGTTGTGAACATAAACTAATAGAATGTGCCTTGTTAGTAAGTGAAAGTCTCAAGTATGATGGCAGCAGGTAATACCTGAGTCTAAATTTATCATAAGGTAGAAAAAAGTACTCATAGCAAGGGTTTACAAATGGTGTAATGAATAAATTGAATTTATTTGCAATGATACCTAAGCCTAACATATATTCAACCCAGCATCCATTTTTGGCAGTGTTTCACTGGGTATTTTTTCAGCTATTAAGAAAATTGTCATGGATTCATAACAGTAACTCTAACCAAGAACCATTTCTACTATCACCAAGATTATCCACACAGAGATTGAAATATACCAAAACTGTCAACGCACTACATAATAATGCCATTTACATCAACTGCAAACAGCAGAAAGTCAAAGGCTTGTATCACTTGGTAAACAAAGTCATGATCTGGTGCCTTCTCCTCAGCTTTTTTATGGGTATCAACAACAGCATCACTCTTCCCAAGCAGCAGTATTCCTGTGGTAGTGAATTAAATAGTCATGGTGGCCGTTCTGTGGCGTAGGTGGCAACAAAAATCATCTGGCAACACTCCTGTTAAAAAGCTTTCACAGCCTCCAAACAAGGGTGGTGACATCCAAACACTTTGTGGTCCCAAAAATCATCTTGGGAGGTTGTTGGTTGAACCAGACCAAAACCAGGACATCATCTCCTCTCTGAGGGTGTAGCTGATCAAGTTTCAGTGCCTGTATCCTTAGGCTGCTTATTTTGGTACTTCATATGCAGCCCTTCAGCTTCTGTTTACCTTACAAGTTTCGTGGATGAAATTCTTAAAACCTTCAGTTAAATTTGTTCTGTGACTCTCTTTTGACTGTGAGGTAACAGATGGTGATAAAGAGAAAATAGGCTTTGTTGCAGTTCCGTAATTGAAAGCCAGATGGTGTTACTAAGGCTGATAAAGGGAAAACAATAATATATCCCTGCCCTACTCTGCCTTAGATTTCCAGCTATTGCTATGGAGCTGAAAATCCATCTGTTCAGGCATTACTCACACTATATCATACAGTTTTTTTGGGCACAAATTTCTGAAGCTGCAACAGGTGTAAGCACTTGCAAATTTTTCTAAGTTTCAGAGTACACTAGAATGATCCTCAAGGTGCAATTGTAAATCAGCTTCTTTAAGAAAAAGAAAACATTTGAATCTCTGGAGCTAGTAACAAATCCTCAACATTAACTAAATAAAATGAAACTACTTTTAACAGGAGAAATACGGTTTCACATTCAATTGAACTTTTATCTATAAATATCTATTAATAGGTCTATCCTGTAATTTCAGATTTATCAGCTCCTTTGTTAGAAAAATTAACTGAGTGTCCTGATTCTTTTGAATGAGAAAGTTTTCTTGTAGCCAGTGGTTACACCACCAAAATAGCACAATGGTTGTAGATATTAAACAAAAGTTGAAGTTGGCAGGGAATCACCAAGACAAAAGAAACAAAACCATGTTGTTCTCTTAGCAGAAAATATTTTGTTTACTATTTAGGATGATGTTAATTTCCATAAATAAATTTGTAAGTCAAGGACATATAAATAATTAACTAAGTACTTTCATGAACTGATTAATGTTATTCTTATTCACAAAAAAGGTATTGACATTGCATATTTTTATCTACAAATATAGCTATTAAAAAGTTAGTATGGATGCCCTACAAACTGCACTCTGTGTTATTAATTTTCTTTTTTATCATATTTGATGCTTCAAAAATGGAAGGACTAGTGTCTGACTTGTTCCAATCATGTACAGTCCAGGTTCTGTGATGAAGTTTGCCCTTGCTTGAATGTTTCATGTGCCTGTTGTGTATGAGGCAAGAGCTAGCTGCTGGACCACATTGTGTCTTCTTTGCAGAGGCATGTGCTATGTAGTTCCTTGGTGTGTGGTTTCAACCTTGGCACTACGAGCAGAGAAGCTGCTTAGATTTTATCAGCTGGGCACTTGGGTGTGTTTTGCAGTATTCCGAGCAAAAATGCAGCGCAAATTCGTGCCTTGAGAGAGCTCCTTCAGTAATTTGGTAACACCACTCCTACAGACACACACAAACCCCCAACCCCCAGCTTTTGAGAATAAACTGCTTGATGGTGATAGAGCTCTTGCTGTCTAGTCACATTTACTTTTCATTGAACTTGAGTTTGTACAGTATTTAAACATTATGGTATTTGGATTCATGGCCCAGATTTGAAAAAGAGAAGAGTGTAATTCATTAATAAGGTGAGTAGAATTGCCTGAAGAAGGGTAACCTTGCTCAAAATACAGGAATTTATCGGAGCATTCTTGACTTGGAGACACAGATCATGGTTGGCACAGATAACTGAAGAGGAGCCATGCACAGACCAAAAATTAATTCAGTAGAAGAGTTTCGTGTTCCCTTCTAATCCCTTCCCCAGGGATACCAGGAGTCTTCTGATCCAATAGAGAAGTGCAGGAATAAGAGAGATGTGCTCTGTGTTCTCTCCAGTTCACTTCCTAGTAACTTCTGAGGTGAACAGGCCAGTCTCAAAACACAGGATTGCCCAGCAGCAGATCTGCACCTACAAAGAGTGACCTTCATCAGCTAATTAATTTGGTGTCTCCCAGATGCAGCCTATGTAGTTAAAATGCATATGTGGAGACAAGTTCATGAAATTGTGATGAAGTATCTATCTTTCTACTAAAAGTTTAGGAAAGGGAAAACTCACCCTCACCCCCCCCCAAAAAAAAAAAAAAAAAAAAAAAGCTAAATACAAGGTATTTGTAGCTTGTCTATAGTTTGTATGGTTCCTGAAATTTCTCAAAGACTGGGGAGAAAAAGCATTCCATATTTTTACTTTGGCTGCCTTGGGAGGAGCTGGAATGGGGACAACGCATTTAGCAGTGATTAACATTGAAATCCCAGACCCAAGTAGTCAGTAGTTCCATCTTGCATAGAATTTCTGAAGTTCTAGGTAAAAGCTACTCTGTGACTTTGTATCAAAAGAAGTCACTTAGAAACATGAGCATTGAACTCTACTTGGTGTACTCAACTGTTCTTTAATATCTTAGTACCTGTGCAAATGAACAAAGGAAAAAATACTTCAGATGGCCATATTTTACAGGGATAATGTGTATGGTGAGACATAGCAACATAGCGTTTCATATAAGAGTTTCCTACAATAATTGTCAAAGCAATTTCTGTTGAACCTTGCAGCTTTGTACAATGTTTCCTAAACCAACATTACTTTAAACATTCTTTAGCAAATAACTATCTTTCGCACATGTTGAGAAGCTCATTTGTCACTCTGGGTTTACTGGGAAAACAGCAGAGTAGTCAGGAAAAATAAAAGATATTGGAGTTATATTCAGGTAACTTCTTTGTTCACAGAGGTGGTGTAGCCATGTGAAATTCATGAAGGTATAAAAGTTAATTAATTTTGTTATACTTACATTCTCATTCTTTCTGTTTTACTTTATGTAGTACTTGAAAAGTTGTATTTTCAGGAAAAGTTACTGACTTGCAGTCCTGTGTAAGTATTAAGGACTAGTCCTTGAAGATACTGTTTAAAAATCAGATTAAGTATAATATGTAAAACTTAACATTGTTAGCTGTTACTGAAGGTTTACTGTGCATCCTATTGCATACCATACCCTAGAATGCATGCAGTTTTCTTTTTTAAAACATCATACAGGTCATGAGTGATAACGCTGCTAGCAAGGTAGTGGTAGACATGGACATGCAGCCCACAACAGTGCCATCTGTTAGAGGAAAAATTATGATGACAGATTTGACAGCCTGGAGGAGATGAAGCTGCTGCATTGCTGTGTTCCCTGGTCCAACTGGCAGCATGGACAAAGATGCATTCACTGGAGCCACAGGCACATACACACAAAGTGCACATACACACCACGTATATACATGACCAGCCACAAAGACCATAGGCAGGCATTCCCTCTCATTCTCCCCTCTCTGGCTGAGTAGGATGGAATTTCACCATGGACACATACATATAAGTATGTTATATACAGGCATACCCCTGTGATGGTACTGGTGGGCCTGTGATGGGCTTGTAACTTCAGTGAGGAGCTTAGGACCAGCCAGGGAAGAGTAGTATTTGGATTTCCTCTCCTGCCAGTGTCTCTCTGCACCTTTGTTGGGATGTGCAGACAAGCTTTTATCATGTAATCTAGCACCTTCTTTTCCTATCTGTACGGTACCTTTCCTCTTGCCAGCAAAGCATGAGTACAAGGCAGAACAGCAGAGCACTGAAAGCCGTCACTGTATTTTGAGGGGTCCAGAAGGAGCAGCAAGGACAGCAAAGCCGTACACAGGGTTATAAGGACCAAAAGCCCATGAGGATTTGGGGGAATCCAGCCTGGCAGAAGCAATGCTAGCTCTGTACTGTAATCTGAGGCTACCTCAGTAGATAGCAAAGAAACACGTATCTGCTCCCAGCCCCTAAAGCTCCACAGCTTTCCTTGCCAAAGAAACTGTTTTGTTTTTTTTTTAAGTTTTAATTTCATGATCATAAGTTACTCAAGTACTAACTACCCTTACTGAAGTTGACTCTGTCAGATGCTGACGGAGTTGATCCTCATCACAACCAACATTCTTCACAGACCACATACAACAGGAAAAAACATTCACCGAGTTTTGGATACATCTTAGATACATGTATTCTGCCTTAAAATGGTGTGCTCGGCATAAACCCCACTGAGCAAGGATCAGAGAGAAAGAAAAATTGAAATTAATGTATGTATTTCAAAAATCTGATCTGAAATGTATTTGCAAGACATTAATATGCCATAATGTGAGGAAGAGTGTGGGCTCTTCCACAGCTTGCAGTGTCATAGTTCCCAGCAAGAAGTTAAGCTTTGCTTTTCCTCAGTGAAGTTCCAGTTTCTGGTCGCCTGAATGTTAAACTTTAAACAAACAGTTATTTGCTAAAGGACCAACCTTCTCACAGGGGTTAATCTAGCTCCTCTCAGGCCTAGGGGATTAATAGACATATCTATTCTAAGAGAGTGGTATTCAAAACAGTATCTGTTGTGTACTACTGAGAGGTATGGAAATTGCAAGTAAATTTGGGAAAACAGCCTAGAAGGCAAGAGGTAGGGCTGCATACATGGATGATTAATCAGGGTTGCATGCAAAAACAAATGTATCATAAAATTTTCTCCTCTACCTTGCCATATACATTTATTATAATCACATTTTGACTGTTAAGAGCTCAGGCATCTCTCCTTCTGTGCATTTTAGATGTGAACCTAAAAAAGATTTATAAAATCTTTAATTTAATGCATGACCGCTTAAGCAGAACTGGGACTTTTGCAATAAATTTTGTTATTTGTCCATGAAGAAAATATTTCAGTCTCTTAAAATACTGTAAAAAAGGGATTTAAAGCCAGTAAGCACAGTGCATGTAGCTGAAAATTTGCCGAGACGTGTTATTCTTACCACAACAAACCCTGAGAGAGTTTTTGTTTTAAGCTGGAGCAGAACCAACATGGCAGCTTCACACCTGTTTCCTCCATCCAGCATGTACCCTCTGTTCTTAACATCCATTTAACGGGGTATTTCTTTTCAGGCCAGACTTTGAGCAGCAATTTACCTTTCCAGGCTTCCTGTACTCCAAATTCATTTTAAAACACCAGTCCCAAAGTAATTCTAGTTTGCCAAGACCAAGCCCAACAAGCACACTTCACAGCTCCTTCAGCTCTTGCCCAGACACTTTGCACAGACTGGGACCACCGCTGCCTCTAGTGTTATCAGTGTTCACTCCAGCCTTGAATATGATAGGAAAAAAAACCAACATAAAAGCCAAAATACACCAAATCAGATCCTCCACCCAGCAGAAGAGTCATAGCTCTTAGATTCACACAGCGAAGTGTCCTTTTGGGATCCAGGAATATGTTCCACCTGGTGACCAACAATAAGTTGACCATAATGCAGGACTTCCTACGGGAATTGTATGGAAATGCCAGGGTTGGTGGATGTCGCAGATTAGTGTAGCTGGGTGCTGTTAGAGAATGGGGTGCTGCAGAAATGTCTGCTGTGAGAAGCAGCTAGATGTTCTCTATGGGTCCTGGAGAGTAAACATTGCCAATTCAAGGCCAGAGTTTCTGCTGACCAAAGCCAAGCCAATTGGTGATGGTCACAGCACCTCTGTGAATCACATTTAGGAGAAAAAAAAATACAGCCACCTTAGAAGGGAGTGAGAAGATGTAAGGAGCTGTGCAGACACCAAGGCCGGGGAGGTGGGTGAGAGGGGGCACCCCAGGTACTGGAGAGAAAGATGCCCCTGCAGCCCGTGCAGAAACCTGCAGTGGAGCGGGTGTCCCCCCACAGCCCATGGAAAAGGCTGACACCTCACCTGCAGCTCGTGGAGATGCCCCACACTGTAGCAGGTGGAGACATACAGGAGATGCTGTGACCCGTGTTGGAACAAGCCCCTGCCAGCATTGCAGCCCATGGAGAGAGATAGAAACACAGAGATGAGGAAGAGAGAGATTCGCGCTGGAACACGTTTGCTAGTGGGAGGCTTGTAGCTTTGTGGAGGCCTGGGACTGAAAGACATTGTGATTTATTACTGCCCACCATAGCACAGGCCCACGCTGGGGTAGCTGGTGAAGAGCTGAAGCCCTGTGGGAAGGGACTCAAGTTGGAGAAGTTTTTGAAGGACTGTCTCCTGTGGGTGGGACCCCATGGTGCAGCAGGGAAGGGAGTGTGGAATTAATTCCCCATCCCAGCCAAGAAGGAAAACGAATTGCAAGGAACTGACCAAATCCACCATTTTCCCAGTCCCTGCCCCTCCCTGTGCCACAGTGTGGGGGAAGAAGGGAGCAAAATCATGACTAAAGTGAAATCTGATAAGAAGGGAGGGGTGAGGAAAAGGTGCTTTAAGATCTGGTCGTGCTTCTCATAATCAGACTGGTTTCACTGTGTGTGTAGTGTAGTGTAATAAATTAGATAGTTTTCTTTCCTTCACTCTGTGTTGAGTCTGTTATGCCCATGTCATTGATTATAGGATGATCTCTCCCTGTCCTTATCTTGACTCCTAAGCCTCTCAATATATATTTTCTCCCCTGTCCAACTGAAAAGGAGAGTGTTAGAGTGACTTTGGTGTGCGTCTGGCCTTCAGTCAGGCCTAAACCACCACAGCAGACAATTGTTGAGTTCCTATCTTTACAGCAAGAAAGTTGGGATCAAGAGAGGTGCAAGAATATTTAATATTTGAGGCATGCCCTTTCTCAAATGTCTAACTGGATGCCTCAATTTCTCCATTTTCTCCAGAGAATAGTTCTCAAACTAGGGGAGAAAACAGATAAAGGCACCTGAGATGGTGCCAATCACTGCTGTCAGGCTGCAGCCCTCTTCTTGAAACTAACATTTCCTCTAGTGGGTTTAACTTTTCTTAACCACAGTTATTGTTAAATCCTGACATCCTCCAATTTTCCTCTCCTTTGTACTGATGAACAAAGTGCTCTGGAAAGTGAAGCCACCCCTTCCTTCTCAGCCTACTCTTGCTCTGAGCACCTATCAGGTGAGTGGGCACTGCTTTTTCTCTGTTTTCTGAAGGGATATAAAATATTTCAAGACTGCCCATGTAATAGCTCCAAGGTTTTCAGGGGTCTTTTGAAATTAGTGATAATGTGCAGAACAGACACCATTGGAAGCAGCACCAGAGCCCACCCCTAACACTGATTTTTACCTGTATGCTTGTTTTGTTTAGTTCATTTCATCAGTGTTAGACATTGCCTTTTACAGGACTGCTGTGAAGCCAGAGGTTCCTTCCTCCTTTCTCTGAACTCAGTAGTTGCAACAGGCACTTTGGAGAGAGACTCATCCTCTCAAGCTGGTCATGACACGAACAAACGTGGGAGTATACACAGAAAGAGGAGCACACCATACTTTTCCTCTCCTGCCTTTCTGAACACATGAAGCCTGCCTTTCATAAGGGCAAAGAGCCCATCATTGGAGATAGTTTCTGACTCTCCAGTTGATTTTGAGGGTGAATGGCTACAGCTCAGGCATTACTTCAAGCAGCACTCAATAGGGCAGGTTGACCTTTTCTATTTTCTGGATTCAATCTTCAGAATAACCAGGAACAAAACACTACACGGGGGAGGAATGAGCTTTAGGGAACTGAGAATTGTTTGGCCTTCACGCAGGACTTGAAAGATACCTGTCATTCCTCAGAAACTGCATGAAGAGAAGAGAGAAAAGCAGATAGTTTAAGCATTTGCTGACAGAAAGTGAAGACTACCATCACTCCAAGCATTAGCAAGAGAGCCGAATAAAAAGATAATCAAAGAGCAGTACATGAAATAAAAATGTGCAAAGAGAAATTTTCCATCCATCATCTCTGACCAAAGTCAAACAATTCTTTGTATTGAATACAACATATTTTTCAGGTACAGCAGGTCAATGTCAAAAGCAAAACCATGTCTGTTTCATATTCAAGGACAACTTTGCCAAGGAAAGCTTTGTTTTCTATTTAAAATCTCCAGAACAGATTGTCTAGACATACAGCTGGTATGTTTGGGTATTTAAAGGACTTTTCATGTTTAGCAATGCATTTTTATTGTTGTACTTTGCTGTTCAGTGGGATAACCTATGAATTTCTCATTCACAGAAATAGCAAACCATATGAAGTATCCTAGAAATTATTACCAGGTCACTTTAATTACAAATTAATTTTTTTTAAATCTTCTTAATATTTTGTAAAGAAAGATGGTAAAAGAAGGGAAGAAAGAAGAGAAGGAAGGGAAGGAAGTGAGGGAGGGAGGAATTGAATTTCTTGTTTTTGCAACAAGCAATCCAGTTGTAACTTCATGACTGTGTAGTAGGGACAGGAAATAGAAAAATGTATCATTGAAAGTAAAGTTGGTGCATGCTTTTCTGTGCCCACCGATATCTAGAATTGACAAAACTAAGTCTGAAAATTTACTGCTTGCTTATAGCACATTAGAAGTCTTGCTAGTCAAGGGTAGAGACAAGATGCTGGTGCTAATACGGAAGATCAGAAAAAACACCTTGATCGTTGTGGTTACAGAGATAAAAATTTAAGATAAAGAATATTTTACCTGCACTTTGACTGTTACAATGCTTGTATCCGAATCAGACTAGATCAGTATCTAATGCTTTAGTTGACAAAGGTTTACTCTGTTTTCAGTGACTTTTAAAATGTACTTTTAGTGGCAATTCTAATTCAACAATATATGTCCTCTAAATGCACTCTGTAGCATTTCCCTCCCACGCCATATGTGAGCTACATCTTTATAACGAGAACAAAGAGGAAAATAACGGAGCTTTGCTGCTGTTTAGTGAATGGAAATTTTCAGGGTTGCTGGATAGCACTGCATTAGTGGTGGGCAATCAGGTTTTCCCACAGGGGCTGAAGTATTCTGACTGACAACTCTGGCTTAAGGATCACTCAGGAAGGAAGCGCACTGCATGTTAGAAGACAATCCCAGTTATTAGTGTGCCACAGATGCTTTTCCGGAGGTATGTAATTCCCACTGGGCTGCACAAGTGTTTCATGAACACTAGGTTAGATTTAGCTTCCTTCTTTCATACTAAAAAAGAAAAGGTAGAGGAAAGTCAAAGCATCAGAACTGCAACCTTTTCCCTTCCCTTAACTATCCAAAACCAATCTATCATTAAACAGGGAAGATTAATGAGGCTGTGACAGTTGAAAGTGTCATCCCTTTCTTTTAAATAAGTGACCACTTGGAGACAACAGCACGCAAAAAGTAAAGTAAAACAGAATTGAGGTGTCGCAGTTTTTTCACAACACAATTCCTTTAAGAGACATATAAAACTGTATCCATATTTCCTGGCAGGGTTTTCTTAAGCTGGAATTGTTTTGACTCGTGGTGTAACTCTTTAGGAACCAAAGAGAGATAAATTGGTGTTTTGCAGCTTCTGTTCAGATTCTTATACATCCATTCATTAATTCTTACAAAGCTAGAATCATTAGAAGAAACTTATGGGAGACCTATGGTCCATAGTCTTCAGGCTAAGTGTTCATTAAACTTTGTCAGTAGATTTGCCTGAGGGAAGCTGTAAAATCTGGCCTTTATAAAATATGGACTTTAAGTTTTAAAGAGAGAAATTTTCCACGATCCTATGTTCACAGAAATAACGAAAATTCAATTTAGCTGAGGTCAGAACAGTAGCAGTTTATTCCTATAGCAATTGGAGAGTTACAGGGTTTATGTACCTTTAGGGTGTACAACTCTCGCTCTTCACCAAACCCTGTCAGATAAGCAGGGCTGCTGTACATTGCAACAAGAAGTGGGTTAGCTCATACAGGATGGTTCCGGACAGTCAGATAAGGAAGCTCTAGGCAGTGATTCTTTTTTACAAAGAATTCAGTGCTTTATTAATTAATTTGTGCTGACTTGGTTAGGTCATGGTGACATGTATTTTTTAACTGGTGAGTCCTGCAAAGGATTTAAAGCCACTGTGAAATTCATGCTAAATTTGAGAGTAAATATTTATGTTCTTGAAGGCTGGCTTTCATTAAATTTTGTACTGAAGTCTCATTCAGCTGAGCTGCTGCACAGAAGAAGGTCCCTGAGGCACCAGTTTATGTATGAAAGGCTTTCTCAGCTATGGTGGAAGAAGAAAATTGAGGTTCACACTTGTGCACACTGCACTCTGCATCATTCAAGGCCAATGTAGACAGATCTCTCCTGGACATTTTGGTGGTAGCATAAAGCACTTGAAAAGAGCTACTTAGGTCTTCACCACCACCACCCCCTCTTCCCCCCAAATACACATTGTTAATTCTGCAGAAAACGGGTATCTGCCAAACATGCAGATACCTTGCAGTTTCGCAAACAGGACTTTAAGACATGAATAGAAACTATTTTCTGAGTGACAGATCCCAAACAAGGGAATGACTGAAGAACTACTGTGTAAATCCAGGCATGAACGATCTCAATGCCCTCATCTTTATCCTTCATGTAATATGTAAATGTAAAAATATTCAACTCTAGCTTTGTATGGGGGGAGGGTTGTTGTTGGTTTTTGGTTGGGTTTTTTTTTGATCAAATGAACAATAAAATGTACCAGTTAGTTTTGCTTATCTGGTTAGGCACAGAGCAAATTATTATTCAGTAAATATCCACATGTCTTTTGTCATGAAAGATTCTTTCCATAGAGCAGATTCTGACACAGGTCATCAGCTACTCTCCCCCTCTATTCCTCAAAATGCTATTTTGAGAGGGAGAGGCTTTCCTCTCCCCCCTTGAATAGCTTTTAGCTAGCCATTATGACTTAAACAGCAATTGAGACATGAAAAACAAAGTAACTGTAGTGTGAAGGTTAGATCAAATGACAAACCATTGGCATTTCACTGCTAAATTTCCTGTTTTATCACAAACTGCAGTTTTCCTGTTACTGCTCTTTCCATACATTATTTTTAGTGGAAAAAAGGAGGTTAGTCATGTGTAACTGGTAGTACATGGTATTTGCAACAGTCCTGGAACCGTGCATTCAATGTGTAGCATGAGCACAGGAATGTCCAGAAAACTGTCCCATTTGTATTTGCTATAAGCTTATTATATAGGTTTGAAATAAAGGTTTTCTTCATTTATTTTTGAAGACTCCTTAGAGGTTTAAAAAGCTGTAAGAAAAGGAGAGAAATTAAGGTATGTTTTCACAAGCAAGATAGGCAGGAAATTTTCCAGCAGGAAATTGTTCCTTTTCCATTGCGTCTCTGTGTCTTTGCAAGAGTCCCATTCTTGGATCTAGTTTTTAAATTGTCATAGAAGGCTTGAGGATCTTATTTTGTTTGTTTGAGCCTTTGCTATACTCTAATAATGTATGTTAAATTGTCTGGATTGATTACTGCTTTTGTGATCTTGATACCTCACCTGTTCAGCTAATGAAGTGCTCAGAGGAGAAGGAACACACTTTCTGGTATGGGGTATGGGAGGACTGTCTGTCCAGCCTCTCATTCCCAGTCATGGCAGCATCCAAATCTACCTTTTTTTCTAACTTAAGGGTTATTGATAGCACTGTCAGCTGAGAAAGGTTGACTGGACTTCCAAAGCTCAGCAAAGTCGATTAGAAATCCAGCATCCTGCAAATAATCAGGCACCTTTTCTGTTTGTATGACTACCAGCCTGCAGTCCCCCTGGAAAATCAAGACAGAGCTGATTTAATTTCATCTTTTCTCAGGAGCCCAGGAAAGACAAAAGCAATGGTGATCACATGTGATTTCAGTCTGAGGCATGGAGGAAGGTGAAGGTTTCTCTTAAACTCTTCCTGCAGCAGCAGCAGTGTATCCCTATGTGATACTAGAAATTTCCCATACATTCTGCTTTTCAGAAATGTGCTTCTTTCATTCTCCTCACAAAATAAGAAAGAGGGTGGGGGGGATTCCTCACTCACCTGCTACAGAATACAGTTACAATTTTATGTGTTGGTCCTTAAGTGCAAATGCCTGCTTGTTAAGAGGTGGAGCTCACTTAAAATGCCATATGAAGTCAGCTGATCTACATACACGCTTTGCCTGTGAAATCTAATACCCCTAACAAAGAGTATAAATTGGATGTCAAGGTCACAGGCTACAGCACCTGTTTAAGCTGACAAATTTATGTCTTTAGCATGCAGTAGTTTCACTGCCAGCAGTAGTCTGTATTTCAGCTGGCAGATTTCCACACACACGAATGATATGCTTATGCTGCAACTGACTTATAAACATGTCGTGTTAACAGACTAATTATGGACTTACACAAGTAACACAATTTGCAGAACAATTACTTTATTTTTCAATGCTAGATGGCTTTATTGTGTTCCAGAAAATAATTCCAAGTTTCAACATATCTCGGTTTCTATTCTGCATCTTTCAAATGGAAACTTTGCAGAGAAATGCATAACATTCATTCATTGTTGAAGGACTGTATAAAACTCTTACTAACTCTCTCTGCAGGGGTAAATTGCATCCTAAATGCATGTAAAATGTATTGTGAGTAAACAGTAGACCTGCTTAACTAACAATCCGTAGGACTCAGAATTTTTACTAAATATGGGCTGAAAAATAATTTTAAATAAAAATAAAAAGCACAAGCAATTCAAGAACATAAAGAACATCTTCTTTCTGTAGAACTGAAAGATTTTTATGTAGGCTTTATAAGACTGAAAAATTGTTTTAAAAGAAAAAAAATAAACATAAATCTAGTAAATCAGTGTACAGAAGCTTGTGTTTCAAGATCTGAAGCACAGTAACTCAGTATGCAGTTACTACTCAGAGAACATGTATGGTTTGTGATCAGCAATTAGCAGCTGAGGATGAGTGATCTTGCTCCATTATGTAAACCAACAGACCCCAGACTCACACAGACACCATCTGGCCAGATGTATCCAAACTACTTAGTGTTTCTACATGGAGAATCTGTTTCATTTTGGGTTCCCTATTCAGTAAGGCTTATCTAGACTTGACATGGCTTAAAATCTACAAATATCTTGTGTAAATGCTACTTGTGGAATAACATGGTACTGTCAAGTTAACAGATGGAGATTGTCAAATAATTAACATAACATCTCAGTTAATATTTGTCTCAGGAGTTCAATTGTTTTCCAGGAATGCAGTTTCAGCACATGCCGGTTCAAGAGGCTAATAATCCAAAGTATCTTCTTCCAGTTACCTGTCATAATACAGTCTTCGCAAAAGAGTATGAAAATACTGATGCAATAGTATTACTGAGCCCATGAATAGTCCTCAGTACAATATTTGTACCTTTTTACGGGTAGACATTTCAGGATTTCTAGCAGAAAACACTGCAGAACCTGTGTACACTATTACTGATTTATTAAAATGTTCAGTCAACTATAGTTCATGCCTGACATGACTGGAAAGCACTTGGAATGGCAGCTTAACATTCATGGCGTGGAGTTAGTATCTGCACCACTGTAAGCATGAGTTTAGCACTTCTCAGTTTCTGTATTCCTTCTGCATGGCCAGTGGAAGAAGAATAGAGCTTCCTGCCCTGCTCCCTCACTTGTTGGCCACAGATAATCCTTTTTCTCAGGACATCAAACAAGACTGTGTTGCCATTGGTCTTGGGCTGTGTTTGCTGTGTTTGCACCCTCATCTTTCTGTGGGATCAAGCTGTTTGCCTTTCTACAACATGGCACCAAAAGGAGCTCAGGTGATCAACAGAGATAGGTGACAGTGTCTTACTGGTCCAAGTGGTGAGCCTTGTCTGAAGCCCTGTGTTTCTTTTAGTTTTGGAACATGTCCTCCTTCCAAAGAATCCCAGTCCTTTTCCTTACTGTTTGCAACAGTTTGTGAGACCTAGTAGCTTTAAGAGGTGGCACCCCTGCAAGAAACTTGCAGGAGCATGTTCAGCTTTTCACTACCATCCCTCCAAGTCCATATTTAATTCTGTGCCTATAGCGGCATTGTGCTCATTCTTGAGAATGCCACCACAGACAGAAGATCAGAGGTGGGACCTGGCAGGATCTTACTTCAGGTCAGCATTAGTCTGTAGGTCCTTTTCACTCATCAGTCAGGCTTTCCTCTACGCCACATGTATCCAGGAAAATGGCTAATTTTCAGGAGTCAATACAGGTGGAAAGCCAATGCTGTCCTTCCTAGGAGGATTTACATACTCACTGCTTTGCACCCTTCTTGGATCAGCACTCATTCAAGACACAAGAGGGTGAACAACCATCTTATTTCACTGCACTGCGAGTGGGGACTGGTACATATTGGTCATACATAGAAATGGGTGGTCTTTACTCTTTTGTAGCAGGTAAGGAGCTCTCTTATTGAGGATTGTAATTTGCAGAAATACTTGTAAGCCTAACATAAAGCCATATCCAAATAGAAAGTGCAGCCTTCCAGGGTGATAATAGAGTTCATGGTACATTCCCACAAGAAATTAGAGCTGCAAATATTACTACTAAACATTTAATAGGCAAAACACTTGTTACTTTTGTGTAACAATAAGCCTTCAGATGGTTCATATGCTCTTGTTGAACTAAAACCGCATTTCTCTTTGACCTAAGTTCAAATAAGGTATTGTTTTTTTCTTTAACAGCTTGAAAGTTTATACTCTTTAAATATTTATGTCTGTACATATAACATACAAATAAATGTTTTGCGTATTCAAATATTCAGCACAAATGCTGTATAAATCTCATACTTCCCTATTGATGCAACTAAACTGCAGTAGAGCAAAGCTGATTTACAGTAAAATAAATTGTATAAAATGCAATGTTCAGTTTCAAAATTAAAAATGTTAAGTCTACTGTATTTACCTCTTCAGACAGCCATTGAACTTGTGTTAGCTTTCTGTTGGCTTTAATAAATATTCAAGCCAGTAGATCCATATGCAACGGCATGGCTGAACTGTAAATGTCTTTCCTTAGTCTAGAACAGGCTGATAGGGTCACCTTTATGACCAAATAACATGGGCTTGCAACTGTTCCACATCAGTCCATCAAGCAATAGTTCAGATGTCTAGAAATAATCTAACGCTTGAACCATGGCAGTAGAATATATGGTCACTGTATGCCGTTCATCAGCTATGCCTCTAGTTTTCGAAGTCTAACATCAAACAATGAAAAATTCCCCAGACTCCTGTGAAACTGCCTTTGATATTGCTTTCTGCTACTTTCAGGGCACAGAAAAGAAAGGAGGCTTCATTTCTCTATTTGTACTGCACCCTATTTCCTCTTCCTGTCTTGTAAATCACTGAAAAACACTGCTATCATTTTTTTACTCTGCTCTGTAATGGTGGCAAAAAAGCTACTGTTGCTCTTGGCCTCAGGTATTTATAGTCTGTGACATTAAGCATGCCTTTCCATGTATGTGTTCCCTCTTTGTGTGAGAAGAGTTCACTTAACTTGTCCATAGAAAGCTCTGAAGCTCTGTGGTACTTGGTCAGACACCAAGAATAAAAAAAACCAGGCTCTCCTGATTTCTTAACCAGCTGTTGACCCTAACTCACTGTACAGTGCTGTGCATGGCCCTCACATATAAAGTTTAAGAATTTCAATTAACTCTTGGCACTTCAGATTTTACATTGAATTCCCCATGGCCTGACTTATGGATATGACAACCATTCACAAGCAGAAATAAAGGGTTTTTTATGGGGGTTTTGTTTCTTTGTCTGGTTTTTGTTTGTTGTGTTGTGTTGTGTTGTGTTTTATTTTAAAAAAGGCCTCTGAAACAAATTTATAAAAACAGGTTCTTGGTCTCTGTGGTCTTTTAACCAGTGTCTGAAGCACCAGAGATCTGTAGCCACTTTTAAAAGGTCTTATGGGTGAGATGGTAATAACAGTGTATTGTCTCTTACACCAGCAAGGGAAATAAGCAAAAAGAAACAAACTAACCCAAACAACGCGGGGCATGCTATACAAGCACAGATTTATCAAAACTACTGCTCTGCCGTGTCTGCTTAAATAAAAAATAAACATGCCTCCTGCCAATTTACTTGCCAAAGCTGGCTTGGAAGAAAAAGGACCCCAGCCATTTTGGAAGGAAATCAATGTTTGCTAGCCCGAGATTGGTGAGTCCATGTGTTTCTGGTGTATGTGAGTTTTTGCAAAGGAATAAGAAAAACTAAAGAATGAGCCATTTTGGTGATGAATTGTTCGTCTCTAAGTGGAGCAAAACCTGGAGTAGTTTTCCCAGATCTGTTTATTCCTGTATTGTCCCTGCTTGGGTTGCAGAAACCTTTGTTCTTCTCCTTAGTTGGCTATGTAGCCAAGCCTAACTGTATATTGTGTCTCTTATGACTATTTTCCTGCTTGTAGCTATATGAAAAATTAAAGAACTTATTCGTCTATGTACATCCGACCAACTATTTTCACATGGCTAGTCCAGTTAATTGATCCAACAAGAGTGTACTGTCATGCCTGAAGCGGTCCAGGCTTTAACGGATGCCTTGCACTTCAGCTTTTCCTCTGTTGGCTTTGGATTAATTTGTGTATTTGTCATAGGACATATTAAGAGATCCTTTTCTTCCCCAGAATTATGCTAATACATAAAACTGCTTGGAAGCATTTTGCTCATTGGAATTTGAAGAGTTCCCATATCTACTGGAACACATAAAAAAAAAAAAAAGAAAAAAGTGTATAGGCCATTCTGCAAATGTTTTCTGTTGGTATGTTTTATCTTTTTTAGCTGGGAGTTCTCAGGTTATTCCCAGCGGATCAGAATTACTGAAGAGCTCAGCAGCCACAATGGCAGACAGGCATCAAAATAATGACAACTTCATTCATAAAATTGTACAGCATACTAGAGCCTAAGTCTCTTGAAATTGTAAACATATTTGTTGTATCTAAATGATAAAATGAAGTTTAACTATCTTAAGGTTAAAAAAAAAAAAAACCAAATAAAATAGCTAGCACCAGAAAAAAAAAAAAGCCTTCAATCTCTGGAAAATCTTTTCTTCAGTGGGTACCATGAGCTTTTCTAACAGTAGAGATGAGCAAAATCCTCATTCTTAGGTTATTCTAGTTTCCTACAAAATCAAATGCACCTTTCATCTTAAATCATTTCTGTGTCGTATCCATTATTAGTGCTTAATTCTCCGGTCTGCTGAATTCACCCTTTGGAGATGGGTCTCTCTCAGAAATGTCAAAAAAGCTAAACAAAATGTAAGACAACTGAACCCAGAGTTTGAGGCAAATAATCTTCCAGATAAAAATAGCTGAATTGTATCCTCCTCCTGGAAGCAATAATAAAAGAAAAAAGGTGTTGTCACAGGTATCTGTGATTTTACTCCTTTTGAAACCAGACACTGTATTTTTTTCAAGACTGTGCAATAGCTAAACACCAGATACACAGCTCTGCATAAATACTTAAAACTATTCCTGTGCTAACAGTATCCCTGGCACATCTTCAACTTTGTTGCTGCAAAAATGGGGAATATTTTGCAATGACAGCATCACAGGAATCTCAGAAAGGTAGATCTAGCTCAAATTCCGCCATGGAGCTTGATACACAGAATAGTCAATTATTCTGCATTATTAGCAGAACCATGTATTCTGGCCAATTTTTGCAAATCTTCAGTGATCTGCCAGATTGCTTGTCACCAGATATGTGGACTCTGGGACTTGAAAGTTCTCTGTCCTCTTTCATCACACACACTAGTGCTCAACATCCGGCTGAAAATGTGTACACTGTTCTTATCTTGATGAAATAATTTATTTAGTTTTCTTTTGGTAATAATATGATGGAATAGATCCAAAACCTAAATCCAACATCCTCTCCATCTGAACAGAAATTCAACTGGGTGAATAAAAAAAAAACCCAAAACAAGTAAGCTGTCCAGCTGCAACTGTCTATTTTCTACAGTTTTCCCTTTGCTGTGAGTACACATGTCCAAACTATTTCACCATCAACATGACGAGAAGAATGAGCATGGCAGAATCTTGCTATTGTTAGCTTAACACAAAAATTTCCTTGGAGGAGAAACAGCAACATTACCTAATTGCTAGAATAGTCCCGTTATTTCAGAGGTATTGGAACAAATTCAGCCTTAAGACATATAACTGACAGGGACCTGAGAGAACTCACAACCCCTAATGGATTTCACCAGCTTCCCTTGGGAACACTCTCCAACTTTGCTTGTGGCCCAGGAGCCCCATTTCAGCACCCCTGGATACTGCATGTTGTGGCAGACACGTCTGACACTGGGAATACCCTGGCTCCCAGATGTCCATCCCTAAGGGAGCAGAAAGCTCTCACTGCTTCTGGACAGTAACCTGCCTGGTGCACGCCATTTGAGTTGCTCGCTTCAGAATGCATGTGGAATTTCACTCACTGTTTTCTTTAAAAGAAATGTGAAACTGTGACATAGAAACTGAGCATCAAGGTATTTTAATGGAGGACCAACATGTAAAATTACCAGATATTTATTTGATGTACCACAGTCTGGAACTTCTGAATATATTATGCATGTATGTATAAGCACTCACTTAGATATGTGTGTGGTTGCTTATGCATGCAAAAACCTTAACAAGGAATTTAAAGCACACCGTATTTCACTTCCTTACATCAACCTAAATGTGAATAGCATAGGGTGGCTTACACAATACAGCTTAAACTGATCCAATGGTTTGCTGGCAACAGCTGCGACAGTTTGCATTCTCCCAGTCCTTGCTGTGGTGGTTTAACCTCAGCTGAGAGCTGGGTCCCACAAAGTTACCTGTCTCTTTAAGAGAGAGGGGGGGCGAACGGAGAAGCCGCGGGGTAAAGGAAAGAAAAACCAAAAACTCCGCCGGTTGGGATAAGGATAATTTACTAAAACAACAGGAAAAGATACAAAGAACAACAGTAATAACACTATTTTAGAACATAGGGCACACGAAACTCGTGATATGCAATGCAACCTCTCACCACAACCCGCGACTAGGCCGTGCCGTGCCTCAGCTGACCCAGGGCCCAGCCACCGCACCACCGAGAGGCCTCAGCTCCCTGAAGCCGCCCAGAGACTGCGCTTTTGGTGCGTTGTTTTTTTTTCCTTTGTACAGAACATGACTATGACGTAATTGGTATGGAATATTCTCATTGGCCAACATGGCCCATTGCTAAGTTGAAAACAGGACACTTGCTCACTGCTCACTGATGAGACCATACTGACAATGAATGCAGGTGCCTCCACCTCACCGGGAAAGAGTGTGTAAACTAAATTATTAAGTTGCATTACATCTCTAACATTCTAACACTGAAATGAAATATTTTGCTGTTGAAAGTGGCACATGTGATGGCTACAAATTTTCATAAAAATCAAAATGGGTTCCATCTCGATTTACAAACATTTTTACTTCAGAAGGGGAAGAATATATGTAGTTACTTTTAGATTGAAACAGAAATTTCATTTGTAAAATAATTAAAATTATTTTTGTGATAATTACAGAATCACTAGTTTGGAAGAGAACTTTGAGCTCATAGAGTCCAGCCGTACTTGTCCTCTACTAAACTATATCCCTGAGCACCTCATCTACCTGTCTTTTAAATACATCCAGGGTTAGTGATGCAACCCTGTCCCAGTGCCTGATAATCCTTTTGGTGAAGAATTTTTTCCAGGCCAGTGGCAGCCTGATCACTCAGTTGTCATGTGTGTGCTGTATGGTAGCAATCAAGATGACCCATTCAGTGATTTTCTCTGGAATATAACAACTCTTCAAAATTTGTAGTATTTTTTTACATAACTAATAGTAGAATATACATTTATGATTATACTTTTTATATTCCCTACTTTCAATAAAGTGAACTTAATTTCTTGACTAAAATTTCACAAGCATTATTGCCCTGAGGACGTATAAAGGTATTTGTACTTTGTAGGAAAAAGAAGTGTATGCCAGAATTAGCTTTCAGAAAAGAAAATTACAAGAGAAGGAGATACACCTTATTTGTATCTTTGTTGACTAGCTGGTAAGGATGAGACTTCCAAAGATCTATTTGGAAAGGGAATTCTCTGGACAGCATAAGCAGGAAATGAAAGCAGCATGTTACATTCTGGAGAATGACTGTAAACCCTTGTTATATAGAGAAGTGGAGAAGACAAAGCAATATAAATTTACATATTTCTATTATTCAGAAACAGCTGGTATTAAAGATTGAATTTTGCTGGATTTTGAAAAGACAGGGTGGAAAAAAACACATGTTAAAAAAATCCCCCAAGAATACTTGAAAAACAACGTCTTCCTCTTAAGATTAAGGAAAAGATTTTTCACTGAGGAGCACTGCTGTAGCTCTACTGGAGTCAATGATAGCACATTAATTTATAATAGTTGGTTATTCATGATGCTTTGCAAACAGATATTCCACTCATACAAAGCTGTTGCCGTGTTGTTCCTTACAGAACTGCATTCTTATTCAACAGAGCCGCTGAGAACATGTTTGAACAAGAGGTCAGACAAATTTATGGAAGGGTATGAAAATCTTGTTATTACTTATGCAGTGCCACATGTATTCTCAGAGACTTTCTGTCAGTGAAAAATAAATTATGAAAGCAGAAAGCAACAACCCTTGGCTCAAAGACCTTCCTGCTTCTGAGCAGTGGAGCAGTACACGCATGTAGTTGATACAGCTTTGGAGGTGCTTTTATGAGTAGCTTATGAAGAAATTTATGACAAAAAATATTTTCACATGATTTCAAATCATCCAAAATCTGGGTGGTGAACACACTTACATTTTCGGTCGTGAATTTTCCAAAGCAGACTGAAAAGGTTTAGAAGTCTGAAAGCCATGTTTGATGCAATCTTCACAGAGACAACAACCCTGTTGACCAGGTCAGACAGAAAAGTGTTATTCTTCATTCTTCCCCTGCCCCCTCATTCCTCCCATGCAGGTCTATTCTTGCCGGCTTTATTCAAGATGACCCAATTTCATAAGAGGCAACAAACTTTGTCTAGTCATGTCTGGTCATCATGAAGGTTTTTTATTGTGTTTCAAAAGCCTGGCTGGCTTCTCCCCGGGGTTTCTCATCTCTCTCAAAGGAAGGCTCTTTTCCACACTGGATCTGGCTCTGTGAGTTGTGCTCCACTAAACTTCTCTGCTGGGGTGGATCCATGGGAAAGAGCACACTCTGGGCAAAGGGTGTACGTGGCCTTGTCCTCCTCAAAGAGTTTAAGCCAGATAAATAACCTGGTAGATGAAGCATTCATTGTCCAGCTACCGTACACACTGGAAATTGCCCTTGCTTACTTTCATAGTATTTGTTACCATGGTGTCAGGGTAAATTTTGGTGCTTTCCAGTTTCGGTGTGCCCAGAATAAAATTCAAGGTAAACTACATAAAGAGAAAATACAGTGGTTTGAGGCAGGGATTGTTCTAGTTGTAATCCACTTCCAGGCCTACTGATATGAAATGCTGTTTTTCATAATGAGTGTTTGTATGTGCTGCATGTGAAGTTTCCACTTCTGCTGGGTTATTTTGGTGAGGTATGTGGTAAGCCAAGTCATACACTAGTGCATAAATTAATCCAGAAGCCAAAATAAGTGGTTATAACAAGAAGATTCTGTAACTTTGAAGTTATAAATGTAACCTCGAACTAAATTTCCACATGTGTGTAGCCAAAAGATCTAAGGGCTGTATCTTAAAAAGTATAAAGCAGGTACATCCCTTTATAACAAATTTATATAAATATTAGTTACCACCATTTGCCTTATAAAATATGATAAGAATTCTTTCACCATGAATTGCATGCTATCTTAGCAGAATTTGGACTCCAGGAAAAATTTTAATCTATTTTTTAACTAGGCAGATTAAATGTCTGATCTATACTACAGTGGTTGAATAATTGCACCCTTACAGTATTTTGAATAAAGGCTTTGGTTTACTAATGGCATAATCTTTCAAAAACATGGTGTCCATCATGGTTTACTATTCATGTTATTGATTGCATTTACTGGCTGTAAGCATTACTTTTTGGTATTTTAATAATCTGTATATGTTTGAGTATATATTCTCTGGAAGAGATATTGTTCACATGTCAGTAAATCCCACATCAGCATCATACAGAACACTGATAAAATCCCAGCATTTTAGTATCAACTGATTTCAGGTTCTAGTTATATTTTAATAAAACATGTAGACAGTTGTCCTTGTTTCAGCTGAGATAATTTTCTTCATAGTAGGTAGTGCGTAGCTATGTTTTGTATTTATGCTGAAAACAATGTTGATAATATAAAGGTGATTTTGTTAAATAGAGATGTTTTCATTCCTGCTGAGCAGTGCTTACAGAGAGCCAGGGCTTTTTCTACTTCTTACCTCACCCCACCAGCGAGTGGGCGGTGGGTACACAAGGAGTGGGGAGGGGACACAGCTGGGACAGCTGACCCCGACTGACCACAGGGATATCCTAGACTATATGGTGTCATGCTCAGCTTATAAATTCCTTGCAGCAAGACTGCACTTTCTACAGAGCTTGAAAACAAAAAAAGACAATTGTTAAACTTCTTTTCATAGTTTACCACTGTCATTCCAAAGGGAAAGCTAATGGGGAAAAACTCTGGGGTTTTTCTTCAGTATTTTCTTACTGCATTTTAGCAGTTCTGTTCTGTGGCAGATGCACAAATGATGCCTATGCTGTGTTATACAGCACTTACTGAGGCTTCAGAGCAAGCTTCTAATAAACATCTGTGGCAGAGAACAGTAACATAGGTCGCAGAAGCAGTACAGTCATGTTAGCCCAGGCAAAGTTAAAATCATCAGCTTAATTTATGAGCAGCCTCAGTGCGTCTCTGCTCCTGGTCAATGTAGAAACACCCAGAGCATCTTTTCAAAAGAATGAATACAGACTTGACTTTGAGAGCTGATCGAAAAAGGGGCCAAGAAAAAAGTGGGAATAGGTTCTGAGCTACCCACATTCTCAGGAAAAGGCAAAGGCACATTTACAGTACTAAGTACAAAACGCTGAACTTTGGGTAGAGAAATAAAAATGCAATTTTAACAAGACACCGGAATTGGGAAAAAGAAGGCAGCAGAATGAAAACCATATAGAGTTCCATCTTCAGCTGCCACAATGTGACACAGATGCTCTGTCTGCTGCATGGTGTTACTTGCCAATGAGATTGATTATGCATAAATTTAGTGTTCTACATTGAGCTCCAGGAGCTCCTCCTTGTTGCACTCCAAAAGGGTGTTGACTCCAGCCTCACACTGCACCATGCTTTCTTCTCAGCCACATTTTTCTTGCAAATTAAAGTTGTCTTCAGTCATTTAGTGTGCTTCAAGACTGGGAATTCAGTATGCAATCTACCACACACTGGCTTCTTCATGTTGGTAAGCCCTTAGACTCTAGAAAAATAATTGGCTATCACACTAGGTATTTTGAAACTTCTTTCAGTAGGGTTTGAAGGCTTATAAAGAAAATTCAAAATAATACTAGGAAGACAGAGAACAGAGGTTTATTTTTAACTTTTCTGAAATATGACAACAATTTCAAGTATTTTAGAAGGGCATTTATTTATTAATATTTTATCTGTCATTGTCAGAGGTTGCAGGCATACAAGTATATTGCTGTCTTGTATATCTTGTAAATTTGACCACTATAAAAAAATCCTTTGCTTGAATGGCACTTGTTATTTAATTCCTTTTTTCTTCCATCATTGAATTCAGTAACAATTGTGTGTACCCCATCTTTTTGGGTTGAAGGTCTGTACACCAGGATTTGTACTAGCCTCACTCAATAAACACAAATAGAACAAGAATCTGGAACAAGGCCATCCTGCTCTCTATAAACCTTTTGGTATGATATTTATGTTAAAAATCCCATTCTATTTCATACAATGCTCATAAGATTGCATAGAGGATGCCCAGTCCTTGGAAAAAATTAGGTGGGATCATGTCAAGTGCCATATTTCAGTACTTTACCAGTCCTTCTTTGTTGAGTAGTTGAGAGAACAAGAGGTTTATTTCTTCCTAGCTGTGTGTAGTTTAATGGAGAATAAGTATTAGTTCAGGATATTGCCTGTTCTTCAACACTACGTCTTCAGAAAGCTCTGGAAACAGTAGAGCTGAACAGGTCTGCATTGGCAAATGGACCCACTGGATGCTTGCAGTGTACCCACACAGTGATACACTGACAGTGACACTGGAGCCTTGTGCTGTGGGAGCAGTGGTTTGGCTGTAAGCTTGCGTATTTCTTAAATACAGCATAAAACATTTCTTTGGGGCATTTTCATCACAGAAATAAAGAAATAATAGATCTTAAGACATAGGGACTCAACAATGTACCCTCTGGATGGGTTTTGATACTGCAGAAATTGATTCTTTGTTAACTTTTGGAGAATACATATGCAAAGTCTTGACATTTATGTAGAAGTAGGCGCTGAGGTTTGAGAAAAATAGAAATAAAATTGTCTGTTTATAATACCATTAACATAGAGATATAAAATGGATGTAGTGAAATGTGGGGCTTGCTGCACTATCATGAAAAGGTAAAATCAAACTAAGTTGCCAGCAAAATACTCTTCAGTAACTAATTTTAAACTTGGAAAAACTGGGCACTATGAGATGTTACTATGTTTTGTATGAAAGGATATGGCACTTCTAGGAGATGTTAGTAGTTAACCTTTTTCCTCCGGAAAAAAATTTCTCTCCTCTCTAAATGTTCCAAATTCTGAAATCTTATTAACTTAGGGTGTTTTCTAATCAAGTGACACCTTTAATTGAGAAAACATACTTTGAAATATCAACGTTAGATCTTTTTTTCTCCCCCAAATTTGAGAAATCTTTTTTAAGTGTAAAAATGCTTGGTTTTGTTTGCTGATACTGGCTTTGAATGGTATTAGACCTTATTTCAACCCAATTAGATCTATTTTTCAACCTAATTTCAACCAGCTTTTTTTTTTCATATTTAATCAAAATAAAACATTTTCAATTTGATTTTTTTTAAATTTTAACTGAAATTATTCTGCTCAGTCAATGGATAACCAAGCATTTTAAATTGCTGTATGCTCATTTTTATGCATACTTGTCTTCAGTGTTGCTTCATCTTCTTGCTCATTTGCCAGAAGACCAGTAATTTATAACCCTGAGTTTGAATTAGTGTGCCACAGTACTGTTTGCTTTCATTGCAAAACAATCCGGCAGCAATATCATTTTAACACCCAGGCACACGTACACACAAACACACATACAGTCACAGGATGTATAGGAACACTGCGCACAACTAAGGCTTGTGTGTGTGGATAAGCACTTGACCAAGAAGTTAGCAAATCACGGATTCTCTGGGTATGGGATTTCTTTTAAAAGAGGAGAGGAAGGACACTCCATAAAGTAAAGTATGTCGCAAATACTACTGAAATCGTAATCAAGGAAGCAAGAAATACTACTCGATGAATTAACCTCTAGCAAGGTTTTGACAGAAATCTTCATTCTTTATGCCTGACAGGCAGACTGAATAAAGTAATATCAGTCTGCAGTGGCTGAAAGGATACTGCACAAGATGAGAAGGAAAGGTTGTGAATCAAAATCCTCCATCTGAGAATATTTTGAAAAATGAGACAGTATCTCCAATGTCATTCAGTCAAAAAAACCCCAACAACCCAAGCCACCAACCCACAGCCCCACAATCACAAGCTCTGGCTTATCAAAAAGTTCTTTTGAAAAGCACTGTGGAACCTGATATCTAGTAAGACTGTCTTACCGCTATCTGCAGAGGGATCTATCACAGCAAAAGCATAGAGATCACTCAAACACTTCTTTTACTTCACTTCTGTGACTTTCAGAAGAGGTTCATAGGAATTCCTCTAGAATAATCATTTATATTGACTCTAAGAGCCCTGGGGTCGTGGAGCTTTTATCTTACAATGGCATAGCATAGGAGAGAACCCTGTACATTCTGCAGTTTTGCTTTGCACTTTTTTTCAGTGAGGCCCCAGGTTAATGAAATGTATACAAAAGAGCTGTAACATAAAAAATAATTTTAAAAGAAGGGATAAGCTAAAAATACAGTTTGAGGATGGAAAGTACAGCAGTTACTTGCTATTTAAGATGATTTAAACATTTTTATATAGTTTTTCAGGATGGCTTTTCCTTGTATGAGAAAGTAAAACTATGAGAAATAAGTTTTAGTAATAAAGCAATAGAAGTCATATTGTGTTTTATGTCAGAATTGCAGGATAAGGAAGCATATTATAAAAGAAGTTACCTACAAAAGGGACAAATCTTGAAGCTGTTAAAGTTTTCCACGTGGCCTTCATTTTGAATCTGTTAAATCATAAGTACTGCTAGTCTGAAAGTTTTCTGTGCCTGACAGTTGTATTTCAAAGAATCTTGGATGTAAATCAAGATGGTATTCAGTATATCATATTTTTAGAGGTTACATTTCAACAACCTGAGAGCATTACTTACCTATCCTTTGAACAAACCCAAATACAGTAAGAAGCTGGCTAAAATGCAGAAAACAAGAGCTTCACTGTTTCTTGTGGTTCTATGTGAGTGTCCAGGATATGAATGAATATTGCCATCTTAAGTCCGGTCAACTGCTGAGGTCTATACTGAGTCTGAGGACATTAAGGAAAAAAGAAAGTTCATGGCTCCATCACCATCTGCAAAACTGAATGCTATGGAGGTGGAAAGCACCATTCATCCTTTTCAAAGGAAAAAGCAAAAGGCATGTTTGTATAGATATAAAGAGGAGGAAGCCTGTCACTAAGTCTGAATTTCAGTTTTAACAGATGAGTGTTATATGACACTACAGATTTTCAGGCCATCAAAACCAAAGTCATCCTTTCTCTTGCTTATCATTTTCAGAAAAGCAGCTACTTACTATGTGATACATTATTTCTTTATGTCTTTTGTGTCTACTTACACTGGTGTGCGGTACAGCAGTTGGGCAGTACCTCAGATCTTGAACTGCAAAAAGCTTATTTTTGGACACTCTTGTTCTGTATGTTAAGTTTTCACCCAGAGGATATAATACTAAAAAAAAGCCAATTAATAGTTGAAGCTAAAAGATTAAAATTGCAATTCTTGTGGATGGACTTTTTAATAGAATCTCAAGAAGTTTTGCATACTGTCAGCTTGATAAAAGAAACGTATGGTGCAGAGGGTATTTCCTTACCCTCTTTGTGGTGGTTTGACCCTGGCTGGAGGCCAGACACCCACCAAAGCCGCTCTATCACTCCCCTTCTCAGCTGGACGGGGAGAAGATACATACTGAGAGGCTTAGGAATTGAGATAAGGACAGGGAGAGATCATTCTGCAATTAGCATCAGAGGCAAAACAGACTCAACATGGAATAAAATATATCTAATTTATTACATCACTCCATACACACACACCTCCCCCCCCACACACACCAAAAAGTACCCAATGTAAGCAGAATAGGATAATGAGAAATAAGATAAAATCATAAAACACCTCCTCCCAGCTGTGCCTTATTCCCAGGCTCAGCTTAATTCATGGTTTGTCTCCCTTCTCCCCCTCCCAGAGCAGCACAGGGGGACAGGAAATGGGTGTTTCAGTCAGTTTATCATGAGTTGTCTCTGCTGCTCCTTCCTTCTCAGTGGGAGGAATCCTGACACTCTTCCCCTGCACCAGCATGGGGTCCTGTTCACAGAAGACATCCTCCATGAACTCCAACTCACAAACTGCCCCAGTGTGGCTTCCATGAGGTACAGGCCTTCAAGACCATCCTTCTCCAGTCTGGGTCCCCCATGGGATCACAATTTCCCCCAGTAAACCTACTCCAGTGTAGGCCACTGTCTGCACAGGATGCAGGTCCTGTCAGGAGCTTGTTCCAGTGCAGGCTCCCCACCAGGTCACAGCATCCTTCAGGTGTCTCCACGTGCTCTGGCATGGGGTCCTCCATGGGCTTAAGGTGGAATATCTACTCATCATCTGCCATGAGCTGCAGAGAGACAGCCTGCTTCACCATGGTCTTTTCCAGAGGCTGCAGTGTTGCTAGCTAGGGCCTGGCAGTTGGAAGATCACGTGATATGTGGGTAGATAAGGCCCCTCCCCTTATAGCCAATAGCAAACAGGCAGAAGTGACTTTCTGAACCTCAGTTATATAAGGTCGTGTTACTTGTTAATAAACGTCACTTGCCATCCATCATATTGATGTTTGTGAGCAGGTGGTCCACGCGACCTGGGTTTGGTCGATGTGCCTTTCCTGAAACAGGCCGCTGTGCTGTTGCGAAAGGCAACACTGCAGGAAAAACTCTGTTCTGGTGCTTGGAGTGCCTTCTCCCCCGCTTCTTCACTGACCTTGGTGCCTGCACAGTTTCTTACATCTTCTCACTCCCTTCTCTGACAGTTAAAAGTGTCAGCTTGTGAGGGTTTTTTTTCATCTTAAATGTTAGCACAGAGGGGCTACCACCATTGCTGATTGGTTCGGCCTTAGTCAGTGGTGGGTCCATCCTTGAGCTGCCTGGTATTGGCTCTGTTGGAATGGGGGAAGCTTCTAGCTGCTATGTGCAGAAGCCACCTCTGCAGCCTCCCCCCAGCACCCTCCACACCAAACCTTGTCACACAAACCCACAACACGTCTGATATTGTCCAGTTTTCATGTCATTAAAGGACATGCTCACAGGTGTTATAGCTGCATGCCTCATGTGATTAATTCAGTCCAGCACCCCTCTGAAGATGGGGAGGATTATTTTGTACATGGGTACTATTACACCAAGGAAATAATCATGATAGTCAAGGCAACACGTGACGTCTGGATTAGTTTAAAATAATTTCTCCAATCTTCATAATACAGTGAGACTTGATTTTACGAGTTCATGACCTCCTTCTGTGCTGTGGCTATACAAATATTCTTGTGAATGAAATACTGTTTTGTAGAACACACAGAGCAATATGTCACATCAGACAATAGTTTCAAATGTAGGAAACCATTTGTCTCTGAGCTGCATACTGTTGCATTGAGATTAAGTGTTGTTAGATAAATTTTCTCACATTCAGACTCAGGAACCCTAATATTTTCCAGTTTTACAGGTGAGTGTTCTATTTGCATATTCTGCAAATAGCTGCAAACTGACAAAACCAAATAAGTTTTCACAGGAGATTTATATCCAAATAGAACCAGATAGACATATTTAAGGCAATTCAAGATCTTCTGAAACATACGCGTCAGGTACGCATTTGCATAAGGCTATAGTGTTGACCTCGATAGATTTTTCAGCCCAGAGCCTGAAGAAGCAGAACTGAATATGAGAAAGCAGAAACTAGGTGACTTCGGTTTAGCATTTTGAATTCAGGCAAAACCTATGGAAAGCACAACTTGCCTCTAAGGTTTTACTGAAAATGTAGGCAACTCAATGTTGATGAAAGCAGTTTTCCAAAATTAGTATTGCATGTTACTTCACTCAGTCTTTTGTCACATATTTAGGTGTACTTCTAGCAAGCTTTACTTAAGATTCCTTGCCTTCTTCCCTATCTGATATTAAAGACTGAATTGCTATTAAATATTGTTAATTTGGAAGCATCTATAGTTATAGCAGTTACATCAGCATTCTGTACATGCTGAGTTTTTACTGCCAGGTATAGTATCAGAAGTGGACTAGCTGATTAACAGTGTAATAGAAAATAATTCATACTCTGAACATTCCGTAACAGCCTCAGGAGAGTAGTTTAAGTCAGACATTTTGCCACTATCATGTTCTTATATCCCATTAAAGTTGTGTTAAAGGATCTGATCACCATAAAAATTATCAGCTTCCCAGGAACAATAGACTCAACCAAAGCAATGATATAAGCCCTACATAAACTTACAGAAAATTTCTAGGAAAATAAATGCAGTAATCTTTAACTCCACAAACCTGGTGACATGGTGGACAAGGATCTACATTATTCTTACTGGTCCAGCATGCATTCTTTCAAAGCGATGAAGACTTCTTAGTCTTCTTTTTTAAAACAAGACTTCACAGAGACTAAAGTCTATGTGTAAGGACTCTAAAACCCCTCTCCTTGGAATGGCAATTTTGTCATTTTGGATCTTGGTGAAACACAGATAATTAATTTTTGCTTCTGCCACCTGATAAGAATTTCTTAATACAATCACAGTTCTTCAAGACAAACTTTTCATTTTAAGATTCCAGTTTTAACATTGAAGTATACCTTTTAATATAAATCATGGATTTAGAAGTATAGGCTTAAAACATCTCTGTAAAATGTTTGTTTAAATAATCTTGTGAATATAGTAAATGGCAGTTTTGCTTTATCATAACGGATTAAATAATTAATGATTAAATGTAATACAAGATATTCTCTAAAGGAAAAATATCCTCAAATTATCCATCCAACCTGGCTTTGAACACTGAGAGGCGGAGGGAGTCCACCACTTCCCTGGGTAACCTGCTCCAGTGTCTCACCACCTTCATACTAAAGAATTTATTTCTCAAATCCAGTCTACATCTACCCTTTCCATAGCTTCATCTAAGAGCTCCCCTTGATCAGGTGACCAGTAGTAGACACCAACCACAAAGTTCTCTTTGTTGCCTTAGCCACTTATTTTCACCCATAAGCTTTCAACCTGCTCATGGTTGTTCTTCAGGACAAGTCTTTACACTATGTCCATTTCCGGATGCAGAGGGCAATGCCACAGCCCCTACTTCACAGACTGTATCTTAACAACCTGTAGCCAAATGAAAGAATATATGAAAGAATATTTGTTCACCACTTTCTAAAATGATCATGTGATATTGAATATACTTTATTTTGTTAAAAGCATTTTCCTCTCTCTCACTTTAAAACATAGAAGAGACTCATGACTCTCAATGCTATGACATCTAGCTCTGAATCTTGCCACAGAAGCTTTTGTGAAAGTCTGTAGCTTCCATATGTGTGTTCATATGAAGCGTCACAAAATGTGATCTTAGTAACTACAGTTTTTTGTAGGAAGAAGAGGCATGCTGATCTTTTATAGAAAACCCTGAAAAAAATATACCACACAACTGCGAATAAACTTATCATAATCTATCAGCAATATCCATGGAGAAGTAGGTATATAAAAGTGCTATCTTTCTTTTGCAGATGATAAAGTGGGGATGCTCATTTCTGCTTTTCTTCTCAAGCCACAAATTATGGTAGTGCATATATCAGAGTCCCTGGTTTAATTGTACTTTTGATCCATTCTGATGGCCTGAGGGTATATATTGAGATAGGTAAGAGTTAACTTGTGTGGCTTGACTTACCTTCATTACCTGCACTTCTTTTCTCCCAGGAACAAATAGTGCTGTAGACAAGTGCAAGATCCTCTCGAAGCACAATATTATTTGTCTAGAACAAAAGAACCTGAGAGAGAAGATGTGTTCAAAAAAATGAAACAGCTTATGTAAATATCTAAGTAATCAATATACAATCTTTTCTTATATGACAGCTCCAGTAGGTACCATTTTCCTTCCACTACAAATGTCATCCTTAAAATGTTTAGCCACGTTGGGTTTTTTTTTCCCCATTAACAGGTTTTTTTCAACCCAGATACTCAGTGAAATGATCATTATATTCACACACAGTCTGATCAGCTGTACCAGGCTGCTATTCTTAGGTAACGGATGACAGCTACAGAACTTTTGGCAGGGATATCCATACAAGATTTGGTTTTGCTGGTTTTCTCCTCTAAGGCTTCAGCTGCTGATGAAGTGAATTGTCTGTGTTTGAGCTGGTAATATACAGAAATGAGGTATTTTTAATAAGACTGTATGTTCACACTGGATTTGTATCCTTTAAGGTTTCAGTAATAGTTTAGATTTAAGCAAGAATTTAAGATTTCGGCAAATGCGATACACAATATATATACATTCTGTGTTTTGTTAATTTTACATTATACGAGAAAAAAGTAAAGCCTGAAAGAGCACATTTCACTTGAAAAAACCCCAAACAAATAAAACCACAAGCAGCAAAACATGACTTGCTTATCAGATACAGAGAAGCCTGAAAACAAAGAAGACTTGCAAATAAGCAATTTTATGTACAGTAATTAAAAAAAATAATAGTGCTATTGACATTGAGGAAGAGATTAGCATATAAGCATTTCAGACAGAATTTCTTTATGCCAAGTGTAATTAAATTAGAACTGTCAAAGATATCGAGCTTTTACAGTTTTCTCAAGGCTAAAGGCCTAAACATGCACAATACTGAATACGTGCTACTCTTATCACTACCAGGTATTTTGTGGCTACAGCAAGATTTTAAGCAGATGCTTTCAAGTCTCTAGCTAATGTAGAACAGCATTAGAAGTGATAAAGCTGAATGTCATGTAGCAATGCAGAAGGTTACAGTCATGGTAGAACTGCTTCAAGAATGTGACTTTATATGTGCCCTGTTCCTCTGGTAGAGACTCGCTCTAGTTACTAGGACTGGTAAGAGATTTTTAACTGATTACCAGGTGAGAGAAACACACAGGTCAATGCCTACACCTGGCAGGCGCAGTGCTGGCAGTCTTCAAATTGGACACAGGTTTCTGTCCTGTAACAATTTTCCTTGTATAGAAAATATTTTCGGTTTGTACAAGAGTGGCAGAGGAATACATTGTGCTAAGAAATACTGTAATTAAAATATAATCACTTATCAATTTCATTGCACCTGAGGCAGCTCTTCAGCAGACAAGACCTTTCATGATGCTGTTGTATGCACACAGACTCAGAAGATAGCGCTGACCTATTTAAATGATGATTTAGAACATCTTAGGCCATTTCCCTAAGAGAATTCTTTTTTGCTTTTACATTACCTGATCTGTATCTAACTACGAATACACTTTGGTATTTTGTAGTTTTTCAGCTTGTAGGAACATTTGCAGTTTCTAGTTCAAAAATGCATGTTTATAGAGAAGAAATACTATACACCCAATTATAGATTAACAAGTTGTGTTAAACATTTTTAGATCCATCTTTCCATTTTAAATTCATGATAGCTACTCAGACTCAAGACTTCTATTATTAAAATGCATATATCTCAGACATTTAAACCTATATATGTACTTTTGCGTTTTATAAAGCTGCTTCCTACATTATGAAGAGCAAAAGCCTTTGTTTAAAAGGACAAATTCAAAGAACTGACAGATTATGTAACTCTGTTCCACTCATTTCAAAAAATAGTTTCCTTTCATGAGGATCAAATACCTGCCTTCATCTAGTTAAGAAAGGAATAAACTGTAAAACTTAACATTTTTACTTTTATGTCACTACTGTTTACCTGGTTTACTGTAAGAAACCTCTTACTTGAAACAGCAGAATGATGACACATTTTATTTCTTTTTTCCTGCAAATTTATTTTAGATATTTCTTCAAAAAGTCACTGAGCCCCTCTATTGACTCTGCTACAAACTTTAACAGTCCTGTTCCTTTTTAATTATTAGTGTTATTACTATAGATAAAAATATTTTTTCTACAGATTTCTGTAGTTCATAGCCATGAAACTTGTCCAAGGGAAAACTCAGCAGCAGCACTACTCCAATCTTTTACCTATAAAAGATTGTATTAAAATCTGAGGGAAATGCACATGAAATAGGCAATAAAGAAGAAAGTATAAAAATATGGGGTAATTTAATAATGTCAGAGAGACAGAATTATATATTGAACCCATTGCTGTCATTAGAAATGGTCCTTCACAGGACAGCTGACAAAATAATTTCTACTCCTATGAAGTTCTGTAGAATTCCAGAGGGCAGACTTTGTCCTGATTAGGACCCTGGTTGGCAAAGTCCTTCGGAGGTAGTCCTGAAGGGAAAACATGTCCAAGAAGGCTGGACATTCTTCAGGAAGACAATCTTAAAGGTGCAGGAGCAGGATGTTCCCATGTACTAAAAGATGAGCTGAGGAGAAGACTGTGCTGGATGAACAGTAGCTTTGGCTGGAAATCAGGAAAAAAGGGCAAGCAAACAAGGAGTACTACAAGGACAAAGTGAGATTATGCTGGGAGTAAATTACGCCAAAGTCCAACCAGAACTTCGTTTGACTACTGGGGATATTGCGGGTGGCTAGCTAAATATAACTTGTGTCCAGGTGGTCAAGACAGCTAACAGCATCCTGGCCTATATCAAATATAATGTGGCCAGCAGAATAAGGGCAGTGATTGTGTCCCTATCTTCTGCACTGATGAAACTCCATCTTAAATGCTGTGTTCAATTTTTGGGCCCCCCACTGCAGGAAAAACATTGAAGTGTTGGAACGTTGGACTTGGTAGCATCAGGCCAACAGTTGGATTTGATGATCTTAAGGGTGTTTTCTAACCTAAATGATTCTATGATCAGTGGCATTTCAGCTGTCTTAATACTGAATGCGAGCAGTTAAATTTATTAATTACACTGATAAAGTTATGCCTTCCCTTGAAGGCAAGTTATGCCTTCACCAACACTACTTGCAGCAAAGCCAGTTAAGGTGTTTCCCTATTGCCTGCTAACCAATTGCTGGAACAATTACTGGAAGGAACTTGCCCTGTGTTGCAGTTTTGCATTGCTGCGTTTTAATGAAGAAGGGGGGTGCTGCAGAGATGGCTGCTGCAAGCAGTAGCTAGGAGCAATCTGCAGGCCCCAGAGCGTAAACATCGGCCGATTCAAGGCCAAAGTTGCTGCTAACCAGGGCCGAGCCCATTGGAGATGGTCACAGCACTTCTGGGAATCACATTTAGGAGACAAAAAAAAACAAACGCCGGCAGGTGAATTTTGCCACCAGAGAAGGGAGTGAAAAGATGTAACAGCTGCGTGGACAACAAGGCCAGGGAAGAAGGAGCAGGGTCGAAGAATGATGCACTCCAGGTGCCAGAGAGAGTCTCCTGCAGCCTGTGGAGAAGACCATGGTGGAGCAGCTTGGTGGGCATTGGGCCACTAGCCAGGGCCAAAACACCATATTCTCTCTGAAAAACTGACCACTGACAGGGGCTGGTACATAAGGGAGCCTTCCTGCACTCTTTGTTGTGCCATTCCTGAGTGCTTCACTCATCAAAGAAAGTTCAAGCATTTGATGTGCAATGATTTAGTTTTCTGACTTGCATCACGTCCTAAACTCCAGGTATCAGGCAGACATATTCTCACTGATTGTCACTGGTTTGAGATTAGTCCCTTAATTGGAAATAGAATCATGCGTATAGATTTGCAATCAGAAACCTACTGAAATAAAACTGTTTTCATCAGTTACATCTCCTTTCTGTCAAGTAAGTGACTCTGAGAGTGACAAGAGCTATGGTTTGTGCTCTTCACAGTTTTATGAGCACTGTATGTTAACCTATTTCAGAAGCAGCAGTATTTTTTTTATTCCATTCACAAGTTTAAGCTTAATGTTTGACTACTAAAAAACCGAAGTTGCACACTACGTTTTTTTCCTGATTTTATTTTGAAGGCAGATTAAGTGATTAATAGAACTTTAAATTGCATTTTCCCTCTCAAATGAACTGAATAAATATATGTTGTTTTAGAAGTCGAAATTCTGATGAACTGTACTTTATCCTGTACAATGAAAGTTCGTGAGCATGCTGTGTGGAAACCCTACCAGAATGGCACACCATTTTACTATTATGGCAAATTGGGGATTATTATTAACAAAATAAGAACTGTTTAATCAGTAAATTAAATTTATAAATTTTTGCAAATATATAAATTATTAAGATTAATTTTTGCTTCCCAAGTAACTTATTCATTAAAATTTATTAAGTTGTGAGTCTCTTGAAATGCAGAGTAGAAGCTGTACTAGCATACTTTTCTATACAACATTTTAAAAAAAATAGAAAGGCTCCTTAAAGAAAAATAATTTCTAAGTGAATATAGTTAAAGAATCCTGTATCAACTATATCAGCCAAAGGAAATGGAATTTTTTTCCCATGGGTTTTCAAAGCCTTCATTTCTGGTTATCTGCCTGAGGACTAGTTGCAGCTCTTGGTAAAATTGTGCACTTCCACAATCTTCTGTCTGATTTTCTACGTGAGACAAAGATACCAGCCTGCCAAGTCAATATATCTGGCATGGGATCCATATCTTTTCACTTCTGTGACATAAATTGCGATTTTCATTTTGTTTAAATTCCTTATTGTTTGGAAAACCCTTGTTTTGTTTTTGGGGTTTTTTCCCTAATTAGTCACTTGAACAAATACAATTAAACTACTTTCTCTTGGGACATCACAAACCATGGAAAGACTTTATATCCTTCTGTAATCTAAAAGAAGTACCTGTCACTGTTGAGCTGGCCAATTTCATCATATCCAGCAGCAAATTAAAGTAGAACAGTTGTGGCCCAATGAAACTTCCACAAATCATTCCGAAAAAGTAGCATTTAGACTTTGAGTCCAACAAAACAGTTTAGCACTTAAGTGAGAGTACCCTTTTTATGAGGACAGAGGTTTCTTTTGTGTTTAAAGTACATATTTACTAAAATGTTTTGCTTGTATGGAGCAATAAGCATAATTTACCTTGAAGAAAAAAATTAGGTGGTTCTTTTAACAGGTTAAATGGTAAGTTTAAAATAAAGATTTAGGAGCAGAACATGTAAAAGTTGTGCAGGAAGGTGCAGTGACAAATCATTAAGTTTACCTACATATTGCAAAAACCGTAATTGCAAAAGCATTTTCTTATTCTGTATAGGTCAACTTCCATTTAATCAATTTAAAATGCAACATTGCTGTTTCCAAGGCAGGATTATTTCTGGTCAGTGCAGAATAGCAATGCTGGTTTGCTCCACAGATGCACGAAGACAGGATTACACATTGCTTTGATTCAGAAGGACAAAGAAGAGATCAAGATCTTTTTACATCTTCCACTTTTCATGCACCAAAACATCAGTTTCAGTATAGCATAAACTGCATTTTATAATTGAAAGAGCAATCTAGAGAGATGAATATTGAAAAGCTAACTCTCTCCAAAGATATTTTAAAAATTCTCCAGTAAAAATTGCTTAAACAGAGTATGATGCCAGCAGCTTCAAGTAATTTGTGTTGATTTCAGACAGAATTTTGTAATGGAAAGTTTCACTCAAGTTGTAATATTTGTAGGTTATCCTTTTCTAGTGCTTACACAAGTAATCTGTGTCTGTGTTTCTAGATTTTTGTTGAGTGTTCCATGGAAACATTAGCACATTCTTATGTAATGGAAAGGCAAAAAAAACCCCAACAAAAAACCCCTAGATGGTGGAGGTTTTTCCTTGAAAAAACAGACTGAAGTAAAATAGATTATCAGAAGAGTATCATTTCATGCACAGGAGAAAACTGAATGTCCTTATAGCTACTCATGTGTCATGAGCTCTGAAAGCCATGCAAACCCTGGGTTAAGGGGATGGTGTCTCCAGACCAAAGTCAGGTACTTAACAGCAGCCAGGAGGCCAAAACTGTGATACTGGCTCTCTAAATGACAAGCAAGGTCAAGAGAAGCAGATCTGCCCAGGTGCCTGACAGATACTTCTTAATTGTCCATACCAATTGCATTTAGTCATTAACATCACAGTCTCACACAGGACAAGACAGATTGCTACAATGTTCTGCCACTTCAACCTCCAAAGAAAAAGCAGTGGTATTAGATTGGGAAGAAGGATTAGATTATGAGACAAAAGGTAGAGAGCCAGCACCAGGGGAGATCTGTTGTTCTTCCCTTCATTTTTTTAACGCCTTCAAGAAACAGAGTGGCAGGGAGGCAGGTGATTTCTTACATGCAGTCACTCAGGTGCAGCAATACCTCTGTGACACCCTCTGCTCACCAGAAGTGTCAGGGCTGGACTGAGGAGGCTGCAGTTACTCCAGGACTCAAACAGGCAACTCTCACAGTGGAGGGAAATATCTTTTACAGCAGAACCACACTATGTAAAACCAGCACCAGATATGGGTAATTGATCTTTGCGGGGGGCAGCAACAAAGCCAGAATGTGTGATGAGCTTTGTTGACAAGCCCCTCCTTTAATTTCTTCTTGGTTCACCTTTACAGAAGACTGTGAAAAAGCACTGGCACTGAGATGTCACCTGGGGCAGTTCCTGTCTTTACACTGAAAATACAAAACTGAAAAGCCAAACTAGCAAGGAGGTCAACTACAGGCAACATGACACTTAACCAGTAAAAATGTGGTGAAATAGGTGAAGAATATAAGGGCTGATTTTCAATTACGAGACCTGAGTAGAGGGTGTTTTTTTCTGGGTTTGTTTTTTTTTTCTTCCCAAATCAGCCAAGTGACCCTGTAACTATTCAGATACTGTCTAGTGCCTGCCAAACTGTACTGCTCGAGGAGACCTGTATGGACTGCATATGTGCACACCCCACTATGCATCATTAACTGTGCAACACACACAAATTAAAACCTTTCTGGTTTACTTTTCTTCCATCCACATGCACCTGTGGATGCACAGGCTGGCATTAAGTTCTGCAGCTTGTTAGGAAAAGCAGTGGCTGCACAGGTGACAGGCTGCTGGCTTTGTAAAAGCAATGTACCTAGGATGAAATGCCACCTGCAGCTAAAGGGGAAGATTAAGTACATTTGCATGTGACAGAGGACATCTAAGCACTCTAAAGAGCCAGGGCTGGCTAGGCATTTACATCAGTAGCTGACCCATTCATTGCTTGCAGATTTAGTCTTGTCAGTAGCAGTGTAGAAGGAAGGATGGGTTCCTTGATCTGGTAGGGAAGATCAGGAAACAGTTGCTCATCCAAGGTCAAGACTAAATGGACGCTACAGTCCCAGAATTAATGATATACTTCTGTGAAATCATCGTCTGCAGAGGATGCTACTGCAGCACTGGGGATCTCCTGTATGATAAATGCCTTTGTGCCAGGGCAGTAGTCCAGTTAGTTACCTCACCAGCCCCTGAGGTCTGGGAAGGGCGCCTAGATGAAAGAGTACAAAATACAAATGTTACTTGTTGGGGGCTGTGTGGGACAGCAACTGTGTATTTGGTAAGTCCTGCTGTGCCATGTGAGAAGTGCAGAGCTAATCTTTTATTACCCCTATTATGCAAAGAAACTTCTGAGGGTAGGGAGAGAACACACACCCACATTGTTACTTACCCCAGAGTGCCCCATATCATGTGATTTCAGCATATTCACCAAATTCATCAAGCTATATTCAAACCTGGATGCAGACATCAGCCACCACCATTTTGATTCACAAGAATACAGCCAAATTGTCCTTCAGTGACTTGATGTGTAACTACACAGACAAGCTGCAAGCAGTCCAGGAAAGCTGAACGTTAACGCAGTTCCAGACTGTGCAAGCAAGCTCCCCCATGGGAAATTTACAAATATCCAGTGTTCTCTACAAAAAGATAGTAAAAGCCTCTTACAGGACTGGAGCCAAAGTGCCTCTCTGGTTGCCCTCCTATCAAGGCAGCTATTGAAATATAAATAATATTTTTAAGAGTGAGAAAGAAAACAGTTACCTTTTAGGGGAGAAAAGCAGAAATGCAGCTTGCCCCAGTACGCGTCAGGTCTAGTAAAAGCTCTTTGGAAGAAGATACAAAATAATGAAAAAGAGCCCTCCAGGCATTTTCCCTAAATACTGCTATATTTAGTTGCTTTGAAATTAGTGTATAGAAAACACAGATATACTGAGATTGTATGTCTCATGGTGGACTTTTGTTTGCTGAAACAATTGAAACTTAGTGGGGAAAATAAGGGGAGCAGAAAGTTTGAAAATAGTTACACCAAATTATCATGAGGGATTTATTTGTGTAGTAGTTTTCACAAAGTGTCCTAGAATATTTAATTTCTGGCTATTACAAGAAGCACAGGATGGCAGGAATTGTGAAACACTATACTGTGTCTTTGTAGTGAAACACTATACTGTGTTTTTGTAGTGTGTGGGCTTGACTTCTTTTTATTTTGTACTTGTTCAGGTTTGCCAGTTGAACTTGGACCATTTAGCAATCTATACCATGCTGAAAAATAAAGATTTCTAATAGTCTTCCATTATCATCTGTGTTTAAAGCTACACGCTTTATGCATTGATTTACCATTTTTTTCCCAATCCTAACAGGATTGGGAATAATAAACAGGATCCTCCTGTTTATTACAGAGGTTCTACTACTGACCCTTAGCAATAATGAGTATCAACAGAAGATTTATTCCTCATGCAGAGCACTTCATGGTGAGTGATAGTGGCTGGTTTTGACTGCAAATATGTAATTACCTATAGAGCTATATTTTGGCAAGCATACTGCAGAATGACCAGCTGTTCCGAAACAATGGGGAGCAGACCTCTTTACTTTTGGTGACATATCTACTCTATCATTCCCTTCTTTGTAGAAAAATCTTCCAGTAAAAAAGAGGTCCTAGTTTTACAAGGGTTTCTTCACAATTCGTTAAATGAAGAAACCCAACATAACCTGACTTCCGGAGGCTGCATGCAGTCTGAAGGCTTGAGAAATCATAGAATTCAGCTATTTTATCCATTCAGATGATATTGTTGACTCTGAAACCTAATGACAATGATTTAAAATATTTCTGCCCATTTCATCCCTCCCCTTCCCCAGTATCAAGACAACAGGTTTCTCCTTGCAATAACACCCTGCTCCATTACGCATGATGAAATCAAATCTCACCCTTGAATATGGCTTCCCTGGTGTGCTAGCTTTCGGAAATGATATGCTTTGAAAAGCAAAATCAAGAGTAATTCCAAAACAGAAAAACTTGAATCTAATCTTATACTAATTTGATAAAGACTTCTGTTAAAATAACTTAAATTTAAATGTGTGCAGTTTTCCATCAGTTGGGTTTGGTGACCTATAAGCTATGAGATACAAAAATCAGTCTTGGCTGCAGAACTAAGGTCTACTACATGTCAGACTCTGCAGGCTTTACATCCATTTTCAATGGCAATTATCTAATAATTTTCTTGGACAACCTACAAGCAAGAAGTTCATGGTCTTCAGGAAAGTGGCTCAAGTAGTAAATATGAATAATTTGCTTTCTTTCCCATTAATAACCCATCTTTTGTAACTTAATGTTTGGGGGCCTTAAAAATGTGGTGTGCTGCTACTGACTCGACTAAATTTAATCCTGATGAGTAAGGATGTAAAAATTAGGCTATATGCTAATGACCATATAAAATCAAAATCAATTAATAGTATTCATCTAATGGGAAATGCTAAATGCCATTGCAACAATACTTATCAACCTTTCCGTTTGTGTTATGAATTGTTGTCATATCGTATATCACACTGCATTTAATCTTCTGCCCCAAGCATTTTTCTCTGAGAGTGTTAATAGATAATTCATCTCCTTGTAACTTGGTTGCTCCTCCAACAGATCCAGTTTAGCTTCATTTATCTCTGAAACTGTGTCTAAAGCAGTTTATTTCTGGTACTGTCCTCAAATTTCAAGGCTCATTATATTTATTCCATGCAAAGAAAAACCACATAATACTGTGTTGAAGTGGACAATTGACTCTGATGATGAAACTTTTTTGAAAGTAGGCTTCAAAGAAGCTTTTAAATACACATTTGCATGATATGCTCTTCCTGGTGAGCTCTAAATATTTGAAGGTAACTGGATGTACAGGAGACAAGCTTCAGTGATTTTTTGGGTGTAATCCTCTTTGAACATAAAAAGATTATATTTCTTAGATTCTTTTTCACTAAAGTGACTTTTAAGTTGCTGATGGCAAAAATGCCAACATTTCGTAGTACAAGTTTCTTAATTTCAGAAAAACATGCTTTCCTTGTAAAGATGGTCTAAATTATAGTTTGTTCTTCAAATTATTTTAATAATGAACACATATAAGTACAATTGCACATACAGCTTGATTCTATTAATGCTGGTATTTTTTTTAAAAATGCAACCCCTTTTTTTGTTTTTATTAATTTTAAGATTTTCCAAGGGAGAGAGGAGATTACTGACTGAGATACAAATAAAAAGTATAATTTACTTAGAATCAGTTAGACTGAAATTTTCACAAAGCAAAAAAACCCCAAAACCACCAAAAAATTCCCCTCCCATGCTCCTCCCAAAAGTGTCTTACAAAAAGGACAAAAGTTACAGCCAAAGTTTCTTTAGAATACATATTTTAGATATTTACCATAGTTTACAGAAACCCCCCCCACAATACCTAACTAAAAGAATTACTAGTTGCAGTGGGATCAGTAGCATAAATGCCCCAATTTCAAGGGACTGACACATTATCCAAAAAAATAAGCATAGAAAAAATGAAGAACTTTTTCAGTTACCACAATAGTAGCAATGATCCGCTTGAATGTGCATCTTTCTTAAAACCTTTTCTGTTAACTTTCAGGGAAGTGTATTCTGCTGTACATGTCAATATTAACTTCTAACTGTATAATGTTAGGAGCTTTGCAGCATTGGGTGGACTTTGCAGAATGCAACTAGCTCTTGTGCTACTTTGTGGGCATGCCATATCTGCTTCATCATCTCATTGGATAAATAAAGTCAGGAGAACAGTCAGTAAAATAATAAATAGCTCTGAATTTTTTTTTTTTATTATTATTAAAGGAAACATTTAAATATTGGTAATATAGATTCAACAATTCTGGCCATATGAGGTAAGATGTTGAGTTATATCCAAATTTCCTATTTGTTGATTTCTGTATAACCCAATAAACTGGCTGAAACACTAGCCTACATATGCATTTGGATGAGACCACATTCATCTTTCCCTTTTTACTAAAACAATTTGAATTTTCGCGTGTTTATTATGTAAGTCAGCAGTTCACATTACCTTTTCCTATCAACAGTGCAGGAAAACATTACCGTCAGAGAATTGTCAGGGGATAGGCAGAGCCTGCTTTGACAGAATAAATGTTACTAACATTCATAACTACAAAAGTTAGTTAGTTTAAACAAAAGTTTATCCAACAGGACAAAGACCATCACAGAGGTGCCAGGAAGAATGTGATACCCTTCTCCGATCCACAATGCACAGGTGAGTCAATGGTGCTGCTTGTGCCCTAATTCCTCATCTGAGCCTTGCTTCAGAAATAGCTGGGCTCTCAGCTTGACCTGTGTCACCCATGTCTGCATGAGCTGTAAGACCCTGGGAAGAACTCCCAGGTGGCACCTGAAAGATGGGAATTTGTGGAGAAGTCCCCAGCTAATTCTAGACAAGACAGATCCCACACATGAATGGTAGGTACCACGTAGAAGGCACACCTCAGGTCTGTGGAAGCAGAGTATCTGTCCCAGTGTCACGTGAGAGAACTGGTTAGTCTGGGAATGATGCTTTAGGGTGCTACCTTCTTCTTTTCTGCCACCAGGTTGGCCCCAGCTGGCAGACCATCTCTCCTTGGAGCAGTGCTGGGCACTGCAAAAAATGCCTTTAGAAAACTGTACCGGAGTTCCACACAGCCAACTGATGGTCCAAATTTTTTTCCACCAAAATGAGCTGCATGCTTCTTGTTACATCTCTAGGGAGACGTGCAGTGCACGATAAGTGATTATGTAGCTGGAGCTGTACTCTACTCCTGGTATGGCACAGCCTCAACACACAGGTGTGTGAAACTGATGGACTGGCATCTCTGTCACAGACTACCAAGTCCTGCGGGCTGCCAACAGCTGATTATTTCCTCTGGCTTTCTGAACTGGCTGGGATAGCAGAGCTATACACAAATCATTGCAGATCCCTGCTTGGACACCCACAGTTAGTCATTCCTGATGTGGCACTATAATGGACTTTCACAAAACGTGTCTGCTGGAATACTCAGAAATTTCCTGTCTTGAGCTCCAGCTATTCAGAACAGTGTCAGCAAGACCAGTAAGTTCACAGCTATACAAGACCGTCCAGCTCTAAAACTAATTGAGAAGATAAATTGAGAATTTGTCTTCTTTGTTTGGGAGGTGATCTGCCCAAAGCATAACTTTGGTTTATCTAAACAAAGTTGAAGTACTGTACTGCTCATATGAAGGCACAAGAATGTTAACAACTGCAATAAACGAAGCCATTGTTAAAATGGTTCTTCCTGGCACTTGATCACTTTTTGGAACATGGTGCTACTAGCATTTCATTGAACAATCAGTCCTAAAGGTTAAAAAACCTGTCACCAATGTTTTCACAACAGCAAGAAAACTACTCTGGGACATCCCAATATTGTACATTGGGCAAGTGAGGCAAAAATAAGTCTGGTTTGTTTGTTGTTGTTTTTTTGTTTGGTTGGGGTTTTTTTTGTGAGAGTTCAGACTGCTTTAATTTAATTTTGGTGTTCTAAGAAAGACTGTATAAAGTGTATTACTTCACCCAGGTTTCTATTTGGGGTTGGTTTGTAATTTATTTTTATTGTTGCTATAGAGTGCACCTGGATGCAACAAGAAAGCTTCTGTTGCTTTAAAGAGTTTTAAGTTTAACTTCAGATAAATTATTTACTTCTGTGCATAGACACTTTTATTTGCACTCATAATGACACAAAAATCATCTTCTCTAAACAAATGCCAAAGGACAGCACATTTGCAATGTGTCTGAGTAGAGATTACACTGCATTTTTGTTGAAAGTGTACTTATTTTCATTTTAGCCTGAAATGCAGCTATTTAACTTTCAGAAGCAACTCCTGGTGATGATTTCACACCTCTTAGCTTTTTCTAGTACAAGGTACTTTGGAATGTGCAGATTTGTAATTAATTGGAAGCTATAGCAACCTGACACAAAATTCAGTAGCTTCAAGCCTCAGTCAAAAAGTTATAATATCTAGTGTGTAATACTACTTGCATTGCTTCTAGTTTATATGCTAAATTGTGATGGTAAACACTTAAAATATTACACTTATTTCCTACAGCTTTTACATGTCACAGAGTCTGTATGTTTTTTATGCCTTTATTTTTCTGATTTTATTTTATGCAGCTCGCATGTTTGAGAGAGTAGGCCCCTGCCATCACTCATGGCTTCGTTCCATACAGATACACAAAAAGTGCCAAAAATATTTTCAAAATGACTGGTTTCAGCCTGCACTAACTTAATCATTTTAAGCAATGCAAAGCCCTCTTTGCTGAGTTTTATTTACTATGGAAACTTCAAATTTAGAAAAATTAGAAATGGGGGAATGGGATTCATTGTCAATTTGCTGACTGACAGGGTCTGACCACATTTATGTCAGCAGTCATTTGAAAGCCTAATTCTGCTGCCGTGTTTGATTTAGTCTAAAATTATAATAGGGTTTTTCTACATGGAGATCCTCCAGAAAAGAGTGAAGTTAATGCTTTATTTCACCAGAGGTTAATCCCACTGTAAGGCATTTATTGAATCCCTGTGTAGATGCTTTAATTTGGAAGTCACATGGCTTCAGTTCGGTAAAGCTGAAATCTCTTAGGCATTAGGCTGTAGTGATGGTTGCTTTCTTTCTGAATGAGAGAATCCACATGGAGCTTTAATAGGCTGTAACTTATGCATATTGACTTCACCCCTTTGGCTAATTTGTCCTACCTCCTCGAAGTAGTCATCAATGTATTATAAATAATACTTCAATGCAAACATTATTAGCCTGATACCTGACTGCTGCTTAGTAAGCATGCTAATAGCAAGTTATCAGATAAAAAAAAAAAAAAAGGAATACAAGCCTCCTAAAGAAGGAATTGCATGTGTGTCATCTAAGTGGGATATTTGTCTCCTTATAAGTACCATGCAGTGTGAATTGTCTGATGGGTTGTGATAGCCCATGAAAATTATTGTTAAGCTGGTTGGGAAATAATCACCACCTGTTCCTTGTAATAGTTTTAAACAATGGCTTCTATTCATATGTGGCAACCAGGTAAAATTGTATACAGGATGATTCTGAACCACTGAAAAATAGTGGTGAAATGCAGAAAAAAGACATTATGTAGTTTCTCCTAGACCAGACAGCCATGGATTATATTTTATTGGTAACAAAGATAACAGGAATATTCAGGAGAAATATTCATAATATCATAACACAGAATGGTTTGGTTTGCAATGGACCTCAGAAGACTGCTTGTTCCAAACCCCCTGCCATGGGCAGGGACACGCTCCACTAGCCCAGGTTGCCCAGAGCCCCATCCAACCAGGCCTTGGACAGTGCTAGGGAGGGAGCAGACACAGCTTCTCTGGACAGACTAGCACTGCCTCACCACCCTCACAGGGAAGAATTTCTTCCTTACATCTAATCTAAATCTCTCCTCTTTCAGTTTAAGGCCATTATCCCTTGTCCTATCATTCCATAACTTTGCAAACAGTCTCTCTCCATCTTTTCTGTAGACCCCTTCAGGTACTGGAAGGCTGCAATCAGGTCCTTCTGTAGCCTTCTCTTCTCCAGGCTGAATATATATTGCATCATATACTAAAAACAAACGTGCTTTTTTATATTTGCTGCTTTGGTGTTTGGAGCCTGTATAATATCTAGCTTGTTTCTCTTCACAGGACATCAAACACATCTACAACCTAAAATACAACATGAGGGAAAGGGATCCCATCATCAGAGCCAACAACTGTTCCCACAAGAGAAATTCTGGGGTTTCTCACATTCATCTTAATACTTGTCGCTTATCAAAATCATGAGGGAATTACTGAATTTGCTCAGGTAAGGTGATCTTGAAGAATGTGACCTGCCTGTTAACTTTGTTAGTTTTCGCAGCTAAGGAAGGATCTGTAGCAGTGACCCTGACCCCATGTTCTCCTCTTTACATCCTACTGGAATCAGCGAGTAGCTCTGCCTCTCCAGTGCAAGCTGTCCTCTACATAGTCCAGGCTGTGTTGTGTGAGGCACTTGGTTTAAAAACAGACCAACTGGAATTGCAAGCCCCATCCCTGAGGCCTAGTTGATACAATTTGTGTTTATTCATCTGAAACAACAACATCTGTTTGTAGGAGACAGAAATGCTCCCAACACCCAGAAAAGGATTTAAGCTAAGCAATAGTTTTGAAGTATTATTCTCTTTTTTTTTTTGTCTGCTAGACACTGAAGTCTACACACTCATTCTCTGAGCAGTGCTGAGAATTTACAGTTTAGGACAATGCAAGAAAAATCCACGAGCCTTACACAATTCCAGACTTTGTGTGGATGACTGGCTTACTACAGTCTGTTGCAAGGTGCTCATCTTCAGAAAACGTCTGTCCCCTTCCTCCAGGTTCATGTCAACCTTGCAGGTGAAAGCACCACATCAGAAACGATTGACTCAGCTACTGACACTGAATTCAGAACCTTCTGCTGCTCCAGGGGCTAAGCAGGTTTGCTGTTGCTTAAAGATCTTTCTGCAAATCATATTTCTCTCAGAATGTGTCCTCCTTATGGGGAAAACCTGTTTCCCTTTTTCTAAATTTGGAGGAAATGCTTTTTGCTATGCAAGGACCACATAATATTTTAAGGCTTATTGGACAAATAATTATTTTGTATTTAGTAACCGCCTCCAGCTGCAGGCAGAGAACAACTGAAAAAAAAAACCCTGCAACCTGACTCTACGATATGCAAATCTGTTTACTTGCAGGCTCCAGAGTGCTGTGTATTTCTCTGCTACAACTATAGAAGTCACTAGGCAACAGTTAACACAGACATATTGTTTTCATCCACTGCAGAGAAGGGTAGGTGCATATCTCCTGCTAACAGCCACTGACTTCTAGCTATTAGTTTCTTTTTGACATGATCACATGCTAAACAACAACAACAACAACAACCACCCCCGTATAAAAAAAACACCAAAAAGCAAACAAATAGGAAAACAGTTGGCAAAGGAGGACATCATTGTTTGGTGTAATCATTTATGGCTTTGAATATGAGCTGATTGAAATGAAACCCAACTGGATTAAGAATGAGCCACAATAGGAGAAAAAACACAAGAACAGTATAAACTCCCTTAAGGGAACACATTGCATTAAAATAATAAGAAAAAACCCAGCAATATCTGAATATTCAATTGATTAGCAAGTCTACAGGGCAAATCTAGACCAGGATGCAATTGTTCTAGGCAGCGTACAGACATATGGTAAATGCAAGCCTTTGTCCCAAAGAATTTGAAGTTATGTAGGAGAGAACAATACAGGTGGAAAGATGCAGAACCTCTTTTTCTTGTTAGAAATTACAAAGGTAAGGCCTAGGGGAATCTGAAGCGTGTGCAGATTGCTATGGGTTCTCTGCCAGAACTAGGGGCTAAAACTCTATTCCCAGTCCTCTGCTGCCTTGGCTGGAAGAAATTTCACACCTGTTGTGCTTCTAGCACTTTTCATGACAATTCTTGGATTCCTCAGTTATTTTGAAGGACTGTACTTTACTCAGATATTTACTTTCTAGGTTCACTAACAGAAACATACACCAAGTGTCTGTGCAGTGCGGTACCAGTAGTCACACTTAAAAAGGCCTCCCACTTACAGGACATTAAATGTTCTTGCTGAAGATTTAAAAGTAAAGTTGAGGGGCTTTAGCAAGTGATTTCAACATGACTCCCTTTCAGCCTGTTCGCTGGATTGCCATCTCCTCTCAGTGTCAGCAGTCTTTTTCTCCCAAGAAGGGTTTTCTCTTGTGGTCTGAGAGGGTCTGAAGGCCCTCACTCTTCAACCAAGAACCTGACTGGGGTAGAACACAATAGTTAGGTTCTGGCCTGAGTGCTAGGAGACATTGCAATTGGTAGTGCAAAACAGCATTGACACTGACAGCTGGAAGCAGCAGCAAAGAGTAAGAAGAGTTCATGAAACTTTCCAAGGAGAAGTGAGTGATTTTAAAGGGAACTTTTGCATACCTAAAATTACGTGTCTCTAGACAGCTGTGGTAATCTGGTTCCCTAGCTCACTTTTCAAGATCACAGAAGGAAGAAATACACAGGATCTGGAAATCTAGCATTTAAGGATAGTTATACAAAGTGGTGAGGGATTCAGATGATTTCTCTTTACTCTGTCTCCTGCACATGAAATCTAGTGGTGACGATAATAAAATGGATCTGCAGAATACACATCTTTTGTACTCTTAAACCTTCTCTGTGTGCCCATGAAAAGTGAGGGAGAAGGAACATTTCTGTTGATACAACGTTTAATTGCACATGATAAGATCCTGAAAAATCACCTTCAGTATTGAGTCTTGTAGTGGATAAAGTCAATGTATGTATAATCTCCTGTGTTAACAACTATCAAAGTGAGACTAGAGATAGTGCTGTGGTCCGGACATTTTCAGAGTATTTCAATGGCAAACAGAGACAAAAAACTGAATAGAAACACAAATCAGATTAGAAACAGTAAAGTGACTATGAAACAATTTATTGTGGAAAAAGAATTCCCATGCAAGTTTTTCTGGGCTTTTTAGCTTTTTTCTTCTTCCTTTTGTTTTTTTGCTCTCATTCCAGTTTATTATTTGCTCAGCTCCGTATGCTTCTGGTTCACTTAGTTTTGACATATGACTAAAAAAAATTGCCAAGGGCACATAGATGATGGACGATTCAATGATGGCAGACTTACTTTCATTCCAGTTCTAAATTCTTCTAAAAAAGTCATTTTTCTTTCTAAGTTCAAACTACTGCATGCATGAAAGGGGAGAAGCTCACCTGACGTGACCGTGGGGGAAGGAAAAAAGAAGAGAAAACTGGGCCACAGTTTTGCAGCCATATTAATTCTATTTGCATTCTTCATGTCTAGGAGTCATCATGCCTCACATTATCAAAGAGAGACGGGTAAGTGATTTTACCCTCTGATGTGTTGTTTGCCAGTCTGGATCTGTCCTGGTTAGGAAGCAAAGAAAACCACAGTAGAAGCATCAGAGGATTGAACTTGCAGTTGCAGTGGTGAACAGAGTGCTGGAAATAAGTGACAGACAGAGAGTGCAGCTTGGTCGGGCCAGCTATTATTAATGAGTATGAGGGAAAGACAGAAGAAAGGAAATTCTTATTTGTACCATATCATTGCTAAAGAAACTTCTGTGTTTTGTATGTGTGTGTGCTACGTCTACCTGTGGCTGGTGGCACAGCTGCTGCAAAAGGAAAGGAAGGAAAATCTTGCCAAATACACCCCAGGAAATCAATTAGGCCAACTGTATCTTTCCTTTCCTTTCAGCGACTTCCCCTTACTAGGTCATAAAGAAGATTCAGTTTGATTCTATGATTCACCATTGGTCCCTGGTTTTTGCTGATAAAGACTTCCTGCCTTAACACCAATTATTATAGAATAATTCTGAAGAAGCTTTTTAGCCCCATGGTCTGATGACCACAAAGAAATGAAAGAATATTTCCTTGAGTGCCCAAAAGGAACCAATCCAGAATACTGAAAAAAAAGGATAATTTTCTGCAAATCTCTTGTGAATGAAACTGTATAGTACAGATGTCAGTTTTTTGTGGTGATCTGTAACATATAGGAGCAGGACTTTAGAACTCTGACTGTAGAACAAAACTGAAAGCGTTCACTGTAACACCTTGTTTTCACATAGGTGTTTAAGAGACATGCTTGAAATCCCACAAAATCCACTGAAAATTGAAACTGATGTGAGACATGACTCTTGTCATTCTTGAAATAAAAGCAAAATCATGAGATACCTGTAGATCTTGAATTTTTACTGATCATCTCATTATTCACAGAATCACAAGGTTGGAAAAGACATTTGAAGAGTATTGCTAGCTGAGATTTTAAAACCAAATAATCTATTGCCTGAGCTATGGGTAGTCATAACTCGTAAAAGCACAGTAACCCTTGCATGTCACACAGCCACAGTAAATGGTTAAAAACCACTCAAACACATTTTTGAGTATCAGTGGATTCCAAACTTCCTACAGGTTTGAAAGCTTCTTCTGCAACTCCTGCATTATTGTGCTCATCTTTGCCCTTTTCCTTCTCCACCTTCCTTTGCAGTTCCTGAAGTTTCACTCCCTAGCTCCTTACTACTATTTCATTTCTTCATTACCTTTGCTTTGGCCTTTTTATACTATCCACCCCGATGGCATAACTCTAAACCAGGCTAGTAATTGTTACTGGTTTGCACTCTTCACCATAGCCCATCCCTACATTTGGCGTAAATCACTAGTACTGCTGCTCATTCACTAGAGACTAGGGCAGGACAAGTAGCTTTTTTCCATTAAACTAAGATTCTGACTCTCTCCTTTGCCAAAGTTATATCATTTTATTGTTGATCTGACATTGGAGAGTTGTTAGGGGAAAACCAAGATAAAGAATTTGGACTGTGACTGGAACAGGAACAGCTATTGATGAGTTTATTTATTTATTTATTTTCCTAATTGCCAGTCAAAATTTCTTTAATTCTGAGATGGGAGGATACAAAAAAATTTGCTTTCATTACAAAATTCTACATTGAAGAGATGTGACATATATCAGCATATGATTTTTAGTCTGACACAGATGCTAATGGCTACTTAGAAATGGATACTACTATGGGGAAAATTCTGCTTGGTATGCATCCAAGGTCTGCAATGCTTAGACAAAATAAGACCATGAATTGAAGTGTGTATGAATCTAAGGAAATAAATTGCATGAATGCTTGATTTTTGGCTCATGGATTGCATAGAACACTTAGGACTTCAGCTGCCTAATGTAAATTATCAAAAGAAACATTTCTAGTTTATTTTGTCTTGTGGAGTTTTTGTTTTATTTTTGTTTTTCCTAAACTACATATAAAGAAAAGATAACACAGCAGCAGAGGTAGATTTAAATGCTATTTAGTGACATTCAGACCTCCAACTTGAAAAAATCCCCAAATTTCCATAATGGTCCAAATTCCTCTATTTCCCAAGTAGCTGGTAAATCAGACAGTATGATAATGCTGCAATTTCCAGTCATATGCAGGCTGGAAAAAGCATTTATCAAACAGGAATAAGAAGCTGTTTGAGAGGGACTGGCACTTCTGGAGTGTCATTTCACACAGTCTTCATTGCTGCACAGTAGCACTTCCAGTCTTCTGGGCTTCAAACTGAAAACCACAGCCTTTGGGGAAATCTTTCATATATTGCTTCTAAAACAGCCCAAGCTATCAGTTCTTGTACGGTTGCAGTGTTGTCTTGATTAACCCCTTGCAGATATTTCAGGATAACTGTGCAAACTAAAAGGCAGAGATGGAAGGTAGCCCAATAATCTAGTCTGATCTCAGTAAATCAATTCTAAATTACTGGGTAAGGTCAAAACATGCGATGCAGTACATTGCTAAAGATACCCAAGGTGGCTCAGAATGCTCGCTAAAAACTCCACAAAGAAACTAGTTTGTATCCAAGAACAAATAGAAATTTCTTACTGTGCAGGTAATTCAACATGCTTTGAATTCCAGAGAGGAAATATTACTTGTAGATATTTTCTTGTATAACCTTAACAACGTAACTTCTTCCTCCCTTATTTTGGACCTAATTGCTTTCTTGTTGTAGCTGTTCAGGAAAGATCCTTGTTCTGGCTCTCCTGACAGGTCAAGACTGGATGTTTCTCTGAACTTCCCTTAACCTCATTTTTTGTCTGAACAAAAAGGAAAAGTGTCCATCAAAGTTTGTTTTTACTCCAGCCCTGTATCTCTTAAGCTCTTTTTATGGGTATGTTTGCTATATTGCAAAGGCCAATAAAGAACTTTTTTGTAATTTTTTTTGCTGGTTCTAAAACTTCACAAAGAAATATAGATTGTATTTACTACTATTGGTAGAAGAAACTATACCCATTACCTCTTCAGTTAAGAAAAAATATAGTCCAGGGTCTTCTTAGGAAGAAAAAAACCTACAAAAGTCATAACCAAACTTGAACAGGATACATTTTGAAAGCAAAGTTTCACAAGAAGCCATAAATTATCAGGATTTCTGCATTAAGATAATAGAGCACTTGAGTTTCAGAGACAGCTATTGCTTATTTGACTTCTTAATCTGTGAATAAAGGCCCTTTTCTGATATTGAATATCCAACTGAATAAAGGCCCTTTTCTGATACTGTATTTCCAACCTGCCAAGAAGTTTTGATTGATGAATTGATTTCAGTGTAGTCCCATTGTTGTGGTTTAACCTCAGCGGAAAGCTGGGGCCACAAAGGTCAAAAAAGAAGCCCCCTACCACTTTAAGAGGTGGAGGATGGGCGAACGGAGCTAAGAAAGGGGCTGCAGAGCCAGAGGAAAAAAAACCCAAGGCCTGCAAGGTTAGGATAAGGATAGTTTACTAAACAACAGGGAAAAGAATGAAAACAACTAACTACAGTGCTATTATATACAGTGCAAACCTCTCCCCACACTATATCATTTGAGCCGTGCCCGAACCGATTCAGATTCCCGAACGCAGCACTCCCCGAGCCCAGCACCCCCGAGCACCCCCCTCACCACCTCCTGCCACGCCGATCCCGAGAAAAAGAGAGAGAGAGAAGCCGGAACTCCCACACGCCTGCTCAGACCAGGTTCTGATAGGTCTGGAGTCTCCCCCGGAACTGACACTGCGGCTGCCCAGACCGGGACTTCCCGTGCCTGGGTCCGAAGTCGCCCCTGCAAGGGGCGGGGGGGGGGGGCAGCCTGTCGGATCATGATGCAATTGGTATGGAATACTCTCAGGGCTAACACAGTCTGCTGCTGGGCTGAACCCAGGACACCCATGCAGACTCATTATGACCACAAATGCTAATTCTCAAAATAGAAATCCAAACCTGGGCCATGATTACTCTCTGTAGTCAGACTCATCTACAGTCAAAACTCTAATTTATTAATTAACATTAGTAGGTAGTGTATCAGTGTTTATAGCTTAAACTACTTACTCAGTATCTTCTCTCAGTCAATTTTATGACTCAAAACTGTCCTATAAAACTTGATATAGTTGGACTGGCTTTGAGATGAGGAGTGAACTGTGTGAAGTCTAGAAGTCCCTCCCAATTTACACCATTTTGTGATGATTTCACTGCCAGTCAAACAACACTAATCCAGAATATTATGCTCTGACATATATTTTTTCTACTAAAAACGTTCTAATCCCTCCTTTCTTCATCCCACAAATTTATTTAATCCAAAAACCAGATAGAGAACCTCTAAAGAAAGGTCAGCACTGGAAATTCGGATGTGGGTAAACAAGAGCCAAAATATTAAAGAACCATCTCCCACCTCTCTTAGAAACCTGCTTTTTATTGAGAATAATTTTTTTTTTTCATATATCCACTTGGGACGTTCACTATTCTTAAATTTATTTCCACTGTCTCTCTTACCCCCTGCAGGAACTACTGTGAAGACCCCACCCCTGTCCCCTCAAACCCCTCCCCATAGACACTGGGTTGCTGTTAGGTGCTCTGAGGCTATCTCTGTTCCACACTGAACCAGTCAAGACCCCACAGAATCTCCTTTCAGGGTGTGAGCTCCAACCCAATGCCTAGGGTTAACCCCTGAGTTCCTTTAGTTTGTAAAGATTTTTCCTATAGTTGAAGATTGAAAACTGAATTTGGTAACCAGGTAGGGCCTAGCAAGTGCTGAGCAATGGGGTATAATCGCTTCCCTCAGTCTGCTCTTTCTGGTGCTGTTAATACGACGTAAGGTAATGATAGTCTTAATTGCTGTCTGGAAATGCTGCCAGCTGATACGTTCTCACCTACTGAGCTGCAAAACTGGTCCCTGGGTGGTAAACCTGTAATCTGTATTATGCCAGGAGTCTAATCCATCTCAAATGCATGACTTTATATTTGTTCTTGATGAATTTCAGGAGTTCCCTGTTGCCTTGTTTTCCCCTGCCTGCCAGGTCCCTCTGGACGGCAGCCCTGCCCTCCAGTGTATTGATTGCTTCCCCCAGGTTGGAGTTCTACATGAACTGGGTGAGTGTGTACTCTGCCAGCTCATTTACATTATGGTTTTTAAATATAATATATTCCAGGACAGAGACCTGAAGAACCTCACCTGTAACAACCCACCAAGATGGAATATGATCCAGTAACTATTACAATGATCCAGCTAATTTTGACTCTTTTCTTTGTCCACACACATACAACATAGCATATCAAACTGATAAAGATAGATTCTATCCACTTGTTTCATTCAAAAAATCCAGACATTTTATCACAGGATCAAGCATGATTCACCCTTTATAAATCCGCACTGTTTTTTCTCATCACTTCTTTTTCTTCACATACACAGAACTGTGCTCAGTGAGGACTTGCTCCATGAATTTCCTAGGTACCCAAGTGAGGTTGACTGGTCTGCACTTCCCTGCATGATCCTTTTGGACTTTTTTGAATATGAATGTGACATTTCCCTTGCTCCAGTCATTGCAGATTGCCCACAATCTCTGTAAAATTTCACAGATGAGGCATGTGGCATTACAAGGGCATTGGCCACATCTATGTGCACCCCAGGTACAACGCACCAGGTCCCACAAAACTTCATGGGTGAATTTTCCCTAGTGATTCCTAACCAGGATCTCCTACCTTACTGGTAAATCTTGAACCTTGCCTGTAGAAAAAAGGCCTGGGAGACTTTGCTGATAAAGGGAAAATAGTGAAGGGAGTTTGGCACTCTGTAGGCAGGAGAAAGTAAAATTGTCCCAACGTGTCTGTCTGTAAGCAGGAAATAAGAGAGTCACCAATATTGATGTTTATAACACTGAGGGATGCAAAGTAATGTATCATAGTGAGACATAATTCTCTTACCTGTTGTGTAAATTGCGATCGTGCACAGTTTCGACATTGGAAAAAAATCCCACTGTTCTATCACCAATAATGAAAGTATGATTTTCCAGATATCTGTGGGTATTTAAAGTACAGATCTTCCACAATGCAGTAGTTGCAGAATGACGGATATTATTTCCAATTTGCAAATTTGCCATGAAGTAATTTCACCTTGAATTAATAATTAGGGCAAATTACACTGAATGGGTATCCAGCCAGCAAAAGGAATACAGAATTTCTGAAAAATTTGAAAATTGACGACCACCTTAAAAACGCAGGGAGAAAATAGCCCTGTATTGGATCACAGCAGGAACCACACAATCCCATTTCTGACAACAGTACATGCCTAAGAAAAAAAATTATATACATAATAAAAAAACCCATTCTTTATGAAAGAAGGAAGATAATCATGGTGGGGAATTTTTTTTTAATGTTTTACAATGTGGGACCACATATAAGACAGGCTAAGAACTCCTAAGATTAAATAAAATTATCATATTGTTCTGTCGTACTGATTATTAATGCCTATGAAAATCAGCACAGAGACAGAGAAAGTGATGACATTAGCATAGGAATATACCAAGTGTATTAGGCTTAGATGTTTAAAGCTGCTTAAAGGACTCGGATACTACTTTGTAGTAACATATAGGTCTAACAGTTAGGAATGAGAAAATCCAAGGGGAAAAGAGATGCTTAAACAGCTTCTAAGATTCTGAAAACACAGAGAATATGATCTAATTCTGAAAACACATAAATAGGAGCAAATTTTCTCTTGTTAATAATCTCATTAACTTAATATGACGGCTGACATGTATGTAATTACCTCATACATACATAAACATTTTCAGCTTTCTGCATATCAAAGACAATATCTCTCAGACCAAAAAAAAAGAAGAAAAGAGAAGAGAAGAGAAGAGAAGAGAAGAGAAGAGAAGAGAAGAGAAGAGAAGAGAAGAGAAGAGAAGAGAAGAGAAGAGAAAAGATTAGAACTTTAATAATGAAATCTCATTATTTGCAAGTGTCTGCAAATGTTTGATGGTAAGCTTACTGGCAGAACAAATAGGGTGTCAATGAAAACTTGACTAGTTGTGCTTAGGAGCTGATAAGTTGCACATTATAAATAAAGAGAAACAAGTGAAAAAAAATTGAGCTTGGTGTCTAACACTTCAAACAGACATGAAACTACATTTTACACTTAGAATGTAATTTAATTTATAAAAGCATAGCTTTAAAACAATTTTTTAGAATAAAAATAGTGCAAAATAATGATCTAGCAACAAAACAGTTTTGAAGACTTCCAGACATAAACAAATACTCACTTCTCTAAGACAGTAACTATAATATTATCTGGACACCAAGCATTTTTAGTCTTCTGAGAAAGCAAAATTTCTCCAGGAAAAAAGTGACAAAATATATTGTCCAAATTCAGGCAATAACAAGAAATTTTGGGGAAAAAAAGGGGAAAAAATCAGATTAATCAATATAGCTGATTTTACTCTGTCAAAAAGCAAGATGACTGCATTTAAAATTGTCCTTCTCTGTAATTTACATTACAATTTAATCACTGTTTTTTTTAAAGTACATACATTTCTACCTACTCATCCATGGGACCTAATCCGCATGCAGAGGGCACAAAGAATGCACTCTGAAAGCAGTGTATTTACATTTCAAGTAATGATTAAAACCCACAAAGCTCAGGAGTAACAGAACATGATGCCTTGTGAATGACTGATGTAGCTGAGTGAAACTAGCAGATTCATGGATTTGTCTTTTTCTGATGCCACTCAGGATAGGTCCTCATATTGTATAAGGGCACACACAAATGCAGTGGAATATTCATAGTATCATCATCATCACAGAATGTGTTAGATTGGAAGGGACCTTTAAAGGCCATCAAAGTATCCACACAGGATTTTAGAAGCCAGCAGATTATAAAGTTTTAAAAAAGAAACCAAAAGGTACCACAACCCTACATACATCAGAATCTTGTATATTAAAAAAGGAAGGGAAGGACAGATGGAATATGAATCCTAACTTAAGGTTTATATTAATACAGATGGCTTTTTTTTTAAAAAAAAAAAAAAGCTTCACTGTGCTTTTCAATCAAATCCATTTTCAGGCAAGTGAGAATGTGTATTTCATCATAATTCGAAGGAACCCTGCAGTTGAAATTCTTAAAAAACATTTAAGTTCTTAAAATACTTTAAACTAATTTTCCTTCTAAAGCATGACCATGCATAGCTTGAGAGAAAAGTGGATTGAACATCTCTGTCTCAGGCTTATACAGGCCTCAAAGCATGGCCAATTTTTTCATTCTTCGTATTATCTCTGTGTGTCTTACAATCTGGATTCCAAGGAACGCTTTCTGTACAAGATAGATCTTGATCTTGATCATGAAGGAATATCATGGAAGGACCATGACCAAACTGGGGGCTTTGTGGAAGTGGCTGAGTGGATGTATGACTATAATGTGAGGTTAAATTTATAGAATGATAACTTAAGTATAAATTTGAAGTTAGTCAAGAATTTGGAAATACCTGTTTATGTTGTCCCTTGGGAATTTAATATTTTTCAAATGATTGCCTCACTTGTTAAATGTCCTTTTAAATACAAAACCTCAACTTCCACATCCACAATATCTGACTTTCATAAAGAGCATCACTTAACATAACTGTTTACCCATTAACATTTTCATGGTCATTAGAAAGTGGTTGTAAGTCTGTAGGACAACAGATGTTTTACCATGTCACAACTCTGATATCTGCTGTATTGTTGTAGCTGATTTGAAATTAATAGAATAGCAGACTAATATGATTCTCACAATACAAATCTATCATTGTGTTTGAGCTTGTACTTTCTCCTTGATTAAAGAAAAACAGTTTCTAATACAAAGTCAAGGAGAAATTCGGAAAATCAGCTAGAGCTAGAAATAGCCTAATACACTCTTCCACAGCAAAGCTGATATAAACTTTTCAATATGATCACTGCTGGTTTCTAGAAAAAATCTAAAATGTATTTCAGTACTTACATAATACTTCATTTATACTTGTAATACAAAAATATTTAATAGAATCACAGAATCATTAAGGTTGGAAAAGACCTCCAAGATCATCTAGTCCAATCTCTATCATCCTCAGGGTCCCTTCGAACCCAGACCATTCTATGATTCTATGATTCTAATCCTGACTAGTTCATGTCTAGACCATGTCCCCAAGTACATCTACACACGTTTTAAATGCCTCTAGGGAAGGTGGTTCCACCACTTCCCAAGGCAGCCTGTTCCAATATTTGTCTACCCTTTCAGTAAAGAAATTCTTTCTGATATCTAACATAAATCTCCCCTGGTATGATTAATAAAGATGCCAAGCAACTTTCAGCATCTGACCTTATTATTCCTAATTGAATGTTATAATATATGCTGTATATAATAATATAACATGTTATACTATATAGAATGTTATTGCTATATAGATGATAGGGTATTTCTATGTGTGTATATATATAATATGTATTTCTATGTGTGTATATATAATCAAATCAGTCAACAACTACCTTTGGTAGCAGGAATATTCTAAATGAATCAATCTCAGTTAAACAAAACACATCACTGTTCAATAAGCAAGCTAGTTTAAATTCCATTCAGAAATTTCCATGCTATGCTGTGATACAACAGTTTCAGTTATAGACATGTCAGGCCCTTTCTGTTTTCTCTCTCCTCAGAAAGTAAATTCAGTATATTTCAGTCATATCTGGCTGACATAAAGTAGGTTAATTGCAAAATCTGTAATGATTTTCAGCATCATTCTCACATGATTTTGTGTCTGGCTTTATTTTGCAGAGTGCAAAATATACTTGCTTTTATCAGTAAAAGAAATTGATATCACTTGAATACACAGAGAGCCTAATACCAATATAAATCAATAGAACTCGATTTAAGTCAAGTTAACTACATAAATTTTCCCCAGAGGAAGATCTAACCTAGAGAGTCAATCTGTTCTGCACAGAAGTGTCATCGTTACTTTTCTGACCACAGTCACCATGTCATTCTGCCCTTTAAGAAATACCGAATGCTATGAAAAGTATCCCTTCTGGACGTAAACAACTCATGCTAAAATTCTATTTTATATGTCTGACAGATGGCCTGACATTATGCATGGAAAAGAAAAAAAACCTCCACTAAACAAAAAACCTATGAGTCTGATTATCTTCAGTCAGTTGTGGGTATGGACTTCTAAAAGGTATTTTTATTACTTCTGTCTCCTTTCAAAAGCGACTTATGTGCTTTCTGCCATCTTACTATTAAAGACAAAATGTTAAAATTCATGTCTGTTTTATCCATTTTATGTGAGAACAGGGTTTTTTTTTTCCCAAAATGGTTGAAAAGCAATGATTGAGCAGTCTATAATACTAGGTTAGGCTGTCTTTTTTTCATCAAAAATGTTTTGATGAAAAATTGCTTTTTTAATAACAGGCTGTAAACTGTTTCTACAATCTATCTATTTGGTATGACTATGTTCTAGTATACCACTCAATAACTGAAATCCTAATCTAAATATTACCCCATGAAACCATGTGTTTTACTTCAAAACAGTGCTGCAGAGGTTCATGGATTTTAGTTAATGTTTTGCTGCTTTTGGGCTGTCTGTGGAAATACATATTAAAAATTGAGCAAAGAATGACAAGGAAGAAAGCCTTGTGGTATGGCAAACAGAGCCTGGAGAGAGAACTCAGTAAGGATGAGGCAATGGAAGGATGAACCACAGTCACCATAAAACACTGCAATCTGAACACAAATAATGAGCTTTGATATTTTCTCTTAGTGAATATAATGACCATTCTCTAACTAATAAATAAATAAACATGAACATGTGAGGGACTCCTGGACTTACCACAAGGAATACAAGGGCTTTGTCAGTTTTCCAGTTCCTTCCACATCTGTGATGTAGTGCAGAGATATCCATTAATATCTTCATTGACGACCTTGATGAGGGAATAGCATCCACTCTCAGCAAGTACGCCGATGATACAAAACTGGGAGGAGTGGCTGACACGCAGGACCACTGCGCTGCCATTCAGCAAGACCTCGACAGGCTGGAGAGCTGGGCAGGGAGAAACCTAATGAAATTCAACAAGTGCAAGTGTTAAGTCTTGCACCTGGGGAGGAATAACCAACTGTATCAGTACAGGCTGGGGATGACCTGTTGGAAAAGAGCTCTGTGGAGAAGGACCTGGGTATCCTGGTTGATGACAGGTTGGCTATGAGCCAGCAGTGTGCCCTGGTGGCCAAGAGAGCCAATGGGATCCTGGGATGCATCAGGAAGAGTGTGTCCAGCAGGTCGAAGGAAGTGATCCTCCCCCTCTACTCTGCCCTGGTCAGGCCCCACCTGGAATACTGTGTCCAGTTCTGGGCTCCCTGGTATAGAAAAGACCGGGACCTTCTGGAGAGAGTCCAGAGAAGGGCGACAAAGTTGATTAGGGGTCTGGAACATCTCCCCTATGAGGATAGGCTGAGTGAGCTGGGTCTGTTCAGCCTGGAGAAAAGAAGACTTAGGGGGGACCTAATTAGTGTTTATAAATATCTTAGGCATGGGTTGCAGGGGGAATTGGCCGGCCCCTTTTCAGTGGTCAGTGGGTACAGGACAAGGGGCAATGGCTGTAAGCTGGAGCACAGGAAGTTCCGCACCAACATGCGGAAGAACTTTTTCACAGTGAGGGTGACGGAGCAGTGGAATAGTCTGCCCAGGGACGTGGTGGAGTCTTCTTCTCTGGAGATATTCAAGTCTCGTCTGGACGCCTATCTATGTAATATGAGGTAGGGAGCCTGCTTTGGCAGGGGGGTTGGACCCGATGATCTCTCGAGGTCCCTTCCAACCCCTAATATTCTGTGATTCTGTGATTCTGTGATTTCCCTGAGATAATAAATTAAGCCAAATATAGCAATCTGGACACCAACATAGATTTATTTATTCTGCTTCTCAGTGTTACATCTGTCATCCTTGCAGAACTGGTGGTAATGCCCAGTATGAATGGATGAACAAGGTAGCTTCCACTGCAGAAAAAAACACTGAACCTTCTCTCTCTCTATCATGTTGTATCCTTTGAGACAATGGTCATCTTTTCCTCAAGAAAAAGCAAAAGAAACACTTCCACCTGATCACTCATGTTCTTAACCACAGTGAAACAGAAAGCTTTCAACAAAAAGCCTCTAGATTTGAACTAGAAATTCCTTGTCTGCCAGAGGTGAAAAGAGTTTTTAGTAACTTGAAGTAGCAAATGTAATCTGCTTATTTTTTGTAGGTTTGGAAAGCAAGGGCTTATTTATATAATATTTCATTTACACTTGTCATACACAAAACTCCGGATTATATTCCTTTCCTCCTTTTCCCAGCAGTATTCAAACAGAGCTTTTAAGTCTTCACTGTCTTGTGTCATCATTTACAGCTGAACAAAGCGCATGCAAGTTCTGCAGCTCCGATTTGATATTTGCTATTCCAAACCCTTTCTGTGAGTGCAAATTACATACAAATGTGAAACTGCAGAACGAGTGCTAGATTGCCACTTTGGTAAAAAAATATAGTACACAGAGTGAGGTAACACAAGATTATCTGCAGTATTTAAGGGCTGCTTAGAACTTCAGCCTGTAAGGTGCACTTGTGTGTGAGGGGTACTTCAGTTTGAGGAAGAGTAGGGGCCAGCACAGAATTTTTACCAGAACATACTGAGCCAACAGCAGTCTAATACAAAGTTGACTAAGAAGAACTCTTTTTTCCATATAATTCAACAAGCTCTGGCTTGAACACCATCATACTTTCCATGTATCACTTACCTATCTCTGTCTATTCCCGAATTAATGAGCTTTCACTCCAAAATTTTGCTTTTTCTTTGCCTTTAGATTTTCATAATAATTTTCCAGGAATAATTTTTAAAACCTCAACTAAATCTCAAGTTAGTATTCTCAGGTGTAATTTTCACATGGCAATAACTTTGATAGCTTGTTGTTAAGTAAAGATTTAGATCCACATGAGGACCATGTTTGTTGCTGTATCTAAGATCTGTTTAGGAGATTCTTAATCACTGTAATATCTTTACCTGTCAATAATGCCTGGTGTTGTAAACTGTGCAATCCTAACAGATGATATTTTTACTAACATCATCCCAGTTCCTTACACCTGAAATTTTTATCCATCTGTCATTCAATCAGAGCAGAGTTCTGCTATGTTGATGGCTTTTCTTTCGCTGCCCTACCTGTATTCTCCTTGTGCCTTCTGCATCTGATTTCTCATGCAATGGAGAAGATACACGTATTAGTTTTCTCTGAGACCAGACAGAAAATTATTGTAAAATATTGGAGAGAGAGATAAAAATAAAACATCTCTAACAAGCACTTTTGAATCCAAAGGGCATTGGCAGATTGAGAGAAAGGAATATCTGAACGATAAGCTAACACAAACTTTGCTATAGCTCTGTCAGAAACACATATTTAGCAGAGGAATGATGTATTACTGTGATGCAGTTAAGACTGTCGCTTTTTATTAACAGTGGCACGTCCTTCTAGAATCAATTATATACCTGATTATAAGCTAATGGAGTTGAGATGGGCATCCGTTGAATCAAAAAATCATGGAATGGTTGAGGATGGAAGGGAGCTCTGGAGGTTACCTGGCTCAGTGCCCCTGTTCAAGCAGGCTCACTTAGAGGTGGTTGTCCAGGACCACCACATCCAGAAGGCTCTTAGATACCTCCAGGGATGGAGGCTCCACAGCCTCTCTGGGAAACAGGACCAGTTCTTGGTCGCCCTCACAGTATGAAGTTCTGCTTTATATTTGCAGGGAAATTTCTGTTTTCAAGAGGATTTAAGCCTCTTATTCTATTTGATTATACTAAAAGCTAAGAAATTTTATGAAGAAAACTTTCAGATAAAGAATTACCCTTACTTATTTCTTTGTCCACCATTTACTCTCTATCATATATATATATATATGCATATACATAAATACAGGTAAATTTTGCTGTATGGAAAAAAGCTACAAGTCAGTCACTTTCTCTTCAGTGGTAAGCTCATTTGCATTTTTTTATTATTTGATTTTGACATGTAACAATTGCAATAAATCAAGCTTCATATCATATCAGAACATGGAAGAAATAAGGAGATTCAAAATAGGCCTAGAATGATCTATTGGCAATATAATGTAATAATCCACTTGGGGGAGATGATGAGTTGCTCATATGATAATGTTGTGTAATACTGCACAGCTATTAAGAGGAATTAATATTCTTGTAGTATGGGTCGCAGAAGAAAACAGCTTCCAAACCTGTAAGTCTATGACCTTTCTGTAGTGCACCTGTATGCACAAATGGAAAAGAGGACATAAATTCCTTGGGATCTCCTTTGACATCCATTTGGGATTCAAGTAGGGAAAAGCTCTGCACATGTAATCTTCTACATTTCTTTGGTTATAGTACAATTGGGATTTGCCATGATGTGAGTACTTCAGTGTCTGACACTGCCAGTGTCACTGGTCAGATGCTCAAGTGGTGAAGTTCTATTGATTTCAGTGGTCCTATGCCAGAAAATAATGCTTCAAGCTTTCATATTTCTACCAGTAAAAATCTTATTTCAGCAGAATCCCTAAACTGTAAATGCTTAGCCAGCAAGATTTCTGGAAGTTTCATTTTCCAGTTGTCAGAATGACAGTTGTAAAGACAGTCAGTGAGAGTCCATGCTTTAGAAGGGTGTATAAAATTGTCATTATGACAGGGATGAACCAGACTTTTTACTTCAGTCTGAACACTGAGTGGCTTTGCAGGAACTAAGGAGATGTGAATAGTAGTGCTTTAGCTCCAGACATTTGAAACTACTCTCTGGCCATATGAGACAAGCCACTTCTGTGTCTTTTCAGGTGCTGTTGGATGCATATGGCAAAATGCAAAGGCATCTTGAATCAGGAAAAAAGACACCTGAGTTTCTGCTGCAAGTTGCACCAAAAAATGTGGTTTCTTATACTCATTACAGGGAAAAATCATGCCGGTATAATTTAGATTGGTATCAAAGGATTTGCACCAAAGTTTCACATTTACATCCAAATATCATAAAAAGTCACCTCAGAGAAGTGTCACTGATAGATTCAAGCCTATTCTGACTGAAAAATCTGAAGTTTTAAAACTCCTATGATCAGATTTACTTTCCCTGATTTACTCTAGCAATATACATGCCACAAAAGTTTACTCATTTAAAGAAAGTATAAAATGTAGACAGGTATGGTTGTCAACAAATCACCTGGGAAAGCTTTTGTTAACCATGAATTATTAAGGAAATGTAAAGATATTAAGTCTATAACCAAGAAAATAAATGAAAAATATTCCAGCCTCTGCTTATACACTGTGCCAATAAGACCTAATAATAGTCAAGCATGTATACACAAGCGCCACAAAAATATGGTCTAAATCCCACAAGAAATTGTGGTCTCCATCATGTTCACACACCCATCTTTGCTCCAAGTTTTCTTGGAAGTTCTGGTACACTATCCTTTTTTCCTTTTATTTTTCCTGTTTAATAGTAAAGTCTTTAATATATGCCTGGTGTGCAAAAACCTAAGATATGCTTCTTAGCTGATAAAGTGAACAGATACCAGATCAACAGCTATTGTTTCAAAGTTGACTGCTTTTCAAATGCATTGTATCTACTTTCATTCATATATAAAAGCACATATATCTATGCACATCTCTAGGTACAGTATTTTCATAATATACTGTAAAATCATATGCCACGTGTGCAAATACAGTTATAACTAGAAAAAAAGATTGTTAAAATTGGGACTTGTAAACTACCACAATGATCAGACTGAAGCTATTCTCCCAAATCCAGATTTACCTCAATTCTGTGATTTTAGAGCAACGACAACATTTTCCAGATACCTCGTTTTTCAGAGTGTTCAGTTGTTATAGTGCTGAATGCTTTTCTGACGCAGAATAGTCCACAAAAGTAAGGGAGTGGTAAAAGAAATGGGTTTTTGTTGTTACACTGGACCAGAACAAAACTGGAAATGTTTAAAGGACTGAATAAAATATCCTAAGGGATGAAGAAATGTGACCTATTAACAAGTATGAAATAGTACATTTCTACCTCTTGTTAACAACAGCCTTGCCATATCACTGCTGGAGAACCAGAGCCAAACATTTTCTGATCTTAAATGCTAGGGCAAATTTCACTTCTTCCCAGAAAACTGTGAGGGTGAAATGTCAAGGTAAAACTGATCCTATGGAGAAATTGGTGTATTATTCTTCCGGCCTGTGGGTCTACGGATATGTGAAGGGACTTGACATAGGACTGGCTTACTGTAAGCACAGTGAAGAGATGTAGGCAAATCCACTCCAATGTGATACTCTCTTGGGCAAGGGGCAGTACCACAACAATTCTTTCTTTTCAGCCTCATTTTCTTTTCTGGCTACGATTCATAGATTGGTGACAAGAGTTAAGTTACTCTGTAAATTCTGTGCTTCTGGTGGGTCTAATGAGTAATTCTGATAGCAACAATATCTCTGGGTCCTATGGTTAAAAAGCAAAGCAAAATTTAACAACTGTTCACTGAAATAGAAACTGAAATAGAAACTTTTCACAGAAATAATATTTGCACTAATGTTTGCTAACTTGTCATTAACATATATTTATACATTTATATTTAAATATGCATAAGTGCAAATAAGATGAAGTACATGTACTGAATCAAATAAAATACATTAAACTATTTAGATAGAGACAGTTAGACATACACACATTGAAAATTCAGAGGCTTAAAGGAGTACGTAATCCTATTTACTGAATATTTCTGCTGAATATTTTACTGAATATTACTGCAACATATTTCTACTTGAGTTTATATATTTATATAAGTATGAAGTCAAATTATCTAAAAATATTAGTGCCTGCAAAACTTGTGCCATAGTCACCATATATACATTTAATTAATTGATTTTTCTGGCCTATACTGTCTTTGCTTTAATATAGAGATACTTATCTTATTATACGTGATAGTAATTGGTAGAGGGCCTTCAACGGTTCTATCATAAACAGAGGAGCAACTAATTTAAAACTCTTCAGAGTTGAATCAGTTTTCATGATGGGTTTGTGTAATCACGATGCCATTTGTTTCTAATGAAAATCTTTGTGTCTTTCTACTACGTGTAAAAAACAATCCATGCAGACACATTCTGCAAAAGATTTCTGTTGGAAACATCTCTTTACTTCCTCTTTTGATCCCCTTTCCCCTGTCAAAAGATCAATATAAGTGGCAGGCCATTTTTTTCTGATACCTGTTTATTCCTTGGATGTGGGAATGATGGAAAGTCTGGGTCAACCCTCCATGACTGTATGTTAATACGCACGTAGGGGTGATGACTCAAAGTACAAAGAGACAAAGAATCAGGATCAGGTGCCTAGAAGGTTTGTAGATGATGGTGCAATCAGCCTGCATTTGTGAGATCACACAATTTAGTTTCAAGTGAATATTTGGAGTGGTAATTCTTGATAAGATATGAGATTCATAACAATCTTACTAGCAAACTCCAGATTGAAATGTCTTGCCTTTCCTAAACAATGTAACTTAAAACCCTCAGATGAAGAAATGGAAAAGAACATGCAGAAAATTAGTACTATTGTTCACATTTGATTAAAGATAAAAGAAAAGAGGGCCCGTGAAAGGAAATTATTTGATTTTTTTTTATAATCTGGTAATGCCTTGATTAAGAGATAGTAATAAATGGTATCTCATTAAATTTAAAATGAAAGCAAAGTGAGCTTCAAAAGATACACTTAATCTATATCAATAATTCTTCTCACATTGTTCTTATCATAGGTAGCCTTGCTTCATGAAAAGGAAATCTAGTCAGGGTATGACTTAACTACAAGTTATGCTAAAGGATGTAAATTAATGGAAGTGGACTTAAGTTAGCATGTGCTTATCACAGATGGCTTAAGAGCATATTTTTTCTTCAGCAGGACATAAAGTCAAGTTATTCTTTCAGAAGAATGTTTTGAGAAAAAAAACATTCTCACTTTTTCAGTATAATAATAAGGAACCAAAGGAACCATGTTTTTTTTATCTTGAAACTGCTGAGGCAAATATAGTCTATAAAAATTACTGACAGTTGATACTGGTAATATTTATTCTGTAGCTTATGCTACTTGCCATAATATCCAAGAGAAATGACTGAGTCCCTTACCTTTACAAGTTCATGCTGAACTCTTTCTTTCTGGGGTTTGTGTTTTAAAAAAAATTACTGTGTAAAGAATAGGCTTTGTTTTCTTTGTAAGATGTATTGATCAGAATTGGATTTAAACAACTTACTACCACTGGTATGCTTCCCATTATGCTTCCCTTCTTCTCCAGCTCTGAGAAAGATGCAGAGCAGAATTAGGCCATTGGAAAATGGATGCTCAAAGGAAATGGATGGAAACATACATTCCCACCACACTACCGTTCCTCCTCAGTGTTGTAATATATTAGCACAATCTATCTTTAAGGGGGCTGTTTCTAGTAACTCTAGTGGCATTATCCATATGATAGCAGTAAAATGAGTGTGACAGTCCCACCTCCTGCACAAACAAGTCTCTATCAGTTCATTTTGATGGGTTTTATATATGTTTGGAGAGAGAACGGGAAACCATGAGGCTTTGCTTGTCTTCTGTATGTTGCCTCTGCCACTGTGTAGCCGCGTTAATTGTGTGTACATCTGCGTACAAAGATTCAGACAAGCTGCTGTAGTATATTTTTATGGCTAATTATTGATGCCAGTATTTTAAAACAGAACATTATAAGGCTTATCTTTTAGCCTGAAACAGATAATCACGTTGTATGAATGACATGCCAACTACAGTGTTAACTATGAAGAAAACTGGAGACTGTGATATTACAATATTTCACTGAGAAAGCTGAATGGGTGGCAGTGTTGGGATGACAGTAGAGAAGAACTTATCATGATTGATCATTGAAATGCCTATCCATTTCAGGGAATTTGCAAGGAGAGAATGGCTGAAAATAAGTAGTCTACTTAGCTGTATACCCAGCAACGCTTTTCCCATGTCATTCCTTCCTCTGTATTTTAATGCTTACTCTATAATCCAAAAGACTCAAACATTCCTTCACCTTTGGTCTGTAACATTTGGCTTGAGCCACATAAGCCATAACTCAATCTTATTAGAAAAGAAGAAAAGATTGGTCACCATTCATTCAGAAACACATAGCATTTCAGTTTTCACATTGTTTAAAATCCTGAAAGTGTCTTAATTCCATCAGTGAAATATATGCAGTGAGGCTTAGTGTATCTCAGTGTCTGTTGCTAGAGTTGGGATTTTCTTTAAAAAGTTGCATTTTCAGAATAAATAAGCAAATATATTTATCACTTCATGTTTCAGAGTGCAAACAATGTTTAGAAAGACATTGCGGACAGTGTAGTTTTTAACTTTGTGTTACATTAGTTCATTGATTTGCCTGTGGGTGATAAGGCAAAGTCCACTGTTGAAAACAAGCTGCTGAAATCACTAGGACGCTCAACTAGTTGAACTGCTGTATTGATGAGGTCTGGAAATCTCATCTTCTAGTGCTGTTATTGTAGAGTTATGTCCCACTGATCAGTTGCAGTCATCCAGTTCTCAATGGATTCTGCATGCTGGTGGAGGAGACACTCAACTCCTCTTTTATTTTTCCTTTAATGCACTTTAAAAAGGTCTGTGTGATTCCTTATCATAGCCATTAGTTAGTTTCCAAGCTTGTGCTAGTTTGTGGTTTTGTGGTTCTGCAGGTAATTATGCTTAAAAAAGATCTAAACTGTTAATTGAATAGCAAAATCCCTTCCTTCTTTCACAGAACTTTGAGACTTCTCAGCCTGCCTGTATTACTGTAAAAACCTCGCAGTATTTGTCTTCAGAGGAAAATAAAATTGGTTCCATTTTTCTTTTTCAAGCAAACTGAAAAGAAAATAACAGTCCTAATTCAGCAGCAAGACCTGATACTGCTTCTGCTTCAAAGCAATACTAAACAATGTTCAGATTGGCAAGGGCACTCTCTAGCCCCTTTGATCCTACTCAGAGCCTCAGGTTCATAAAGAAGTTCTCACACCACACCTATAAATACAGAAGAAAGAATGAAATATCCATCCATTCCTTTTGGAAAGGCTATTTGAAGTGAAGTTCCTCAAGAAGTCTACTTTAAGGATAAAGAGCAGCTTTTGTATCTCATATGGGGACTGTATTGGCTATGACTCGTTAACAAAAGAACTATACTTGCAAATATTGGTTCAATTAAAATAATTACTGTTAAGCTTTTCAAAACATTCCAGAGAATGCACATACAAGTCTTTACTTCATTTCATGGATACTATCTATTATCTGTCTTGAAAACTCAAATTCATACTCAGAATTATCTCCCTAAACAGCTTAAACAAATTCAAATTAGTGTGAAATGTAATGTTATTCCTACATCATGTATCAGACACAGACAAAGGATGTATTTTTGTCCTCTTAAATAAGTCTTTAGGAAAGTAATTCAAGGCAAAGAAATATTTATCATGTTAATCCATAAACACAAGGGAAAAATAAAATTGTGCCAGCTGAAACAGCATTGTTAATTATATGTGATACCCAAATTACATGATTACTGGGAGCGATTTTGTTCATTTAATAAAAAAAAAGGAAAATACTCCCAAAACAAAAGAACTTCCATACTTAACTAAACTTTCATACTCACTGAGGAATGACAGATAAATTGTGCTAGTAAGTCTGTCAAATGTGGCCAGCCAACTGAAAAGCCCTCAAAAATTTCCATAAGTAAAAGCTACAATCTATTAAGAACCATATAAAACTCTGGACAATTTCTCTTGCCAGAAATTCCAAGAGAGAAACAACTGAGACACACGTATTTTAAATGGGAAACATATTTTAATATGAAAGCATTATCACTATAAACCAGCTGAGCAGGTTTTTTAACTCCTCCCTTAAATTACCCGTTGAGTAGGATGAGGAATTGTTTGCTTGTTTTAAAAAATATAGGAATATGGAAAGCCCTGAAGCAAACAAGTCCCAGGCAGTCATGTGAATTACTAAACAGATAAATTAGTTTCAGGGGCAACTTTCCTCAGGTCAAATACACGCATATTTTTATGAAGGCAATAGCACTGATTCTGCAAACTTATTTGAACTGATTGAGGCAGTGACCTCAAGGCAGTATTTATTCAGAATCTCCTCCTGATGTTGAAAATGCAGGTACAAACTGTATATTCTGTGACCTGCTTTTAATGATGGATAACATCCAAAATTGCAGTATTTATGTTTGGGCATGCAGTTCATATTGTAGAAGTACAACTGTAAAAGGAGATATTCTCTTGAGATCATTTATTTGCTTGTACATAAGCATGCATCCTAAATTACTTATTGTGGATAAGCCAGCTGAATCCAGGATAGGCTAGGAGAATCAAACATAAAGCATATCTGGAAAGGTAAATACTGGGTATTTTTACTAATTTCAACTAATTACAACTTACAAAGTGTCATGTATTCAGGAGTCTGAATAATGCATCCATTATACTTCTAACCAGAGGTACTTATAAAACACAGATATCCTTCAATGTAGTTTATAGCCACTTGTGAAGACAGAATTTTTAATCTTTTTTGCTTCCATAAACCACAGATATTTATCAGAATTATCTTCATATACAGTCCCATTTTGATAATTATAGCTATAAGTTTTACTATAGTATATCCTGGGTTGAAGGAAGCTCAATAATCAGAGTTTTGAATAAATTTTAAGGTGTTTGTTTTGCAGAACCACATCATCAGAATAACAACTATGGTTTTTAAGACTATTGACTTAACACGTACTAGAGTTCAAAACATTTCCTTCTGTTTTATATATTATGGCTGGATTTTAGACTGAGAACTAAGGAGGATTAGAATTCCACAGTTGACTATGTCTTTAATTCATTTAACTGTGTTTGACACAATAAAGTACAAGTAATTATTACAATAGTCTAAAAATAATTCTTTTCACATCATTTCGGCTAGTCAACACTCATCAAAAATGTTCTCTTCAATAAAATATTACAATTTCAAATTAAAATGGAACACTAAAATTTATCAAAATGTATGAGGTTTTATATGAATTTTTTTCAAATAGTTCTGGCTTTAACTGGTTATAAATTTTCAACATAACAGCAGAAATAGAAATGATTAGAAGTTTATTTACAAATAAAAAAGCCAGTTAAAATATTCTATCACATTGTACATTTAATCAAAATAATAAAATTTTATTTATAGGGTGAGGTTAAGAAATGTTTCCTCATTTTATCAAAAAGGAAAAGTTTTAATTGTCACCACTAGAGTAGTTTCTATATTAAATACATAACAGATATAATGTGCAAAGTAATCTTTATTCATGTTATTGTCAAGTAAATACTTGGCCAAACTAAGAGAATGAAAACTTTCCAGGTATTTTATTTCTGTGGTGAATTCAGACTCACAGTATCTAAAACCCAAACTCTACTTCACCTGCTTTGGAATAACACACATACTAAATGAATTAGATTCATTAGGTAGCAAATCATACTTCTCAACAGTAAAGAGGTGTTTGTTGATAAAGGAAATTGTTATTCAGAGGAAAGAAAACAGGATACACAATGCTTTCTCATCGCGATATTTTGCTGAAGAAAGGTTTGCTAAGCAAAGCATCAGCCAGTGTACGCAGAGAGAGGAGGAGCCCGTACATTACATCAAAGAAAAAGTTGAACAATTGAATTTCAACAACCTTTCTGCTGCATTTTGCATAGACAAATGAAATCTTTAATCATCAAAACTATATATTACATTATATGAATACAATTAATAATAACATCTACAAGATCTATCTCTTTCTTACAACTATTTGATAAAAATATCCTTTTCTCTACACATGCAAAAGGAATGGACACATTTTAAGGAAAAACATAAATTCTAAGGGAAATCTGGGGAAAGCAGAGATAAATAATCTGCCTGTGGACAAAATAAGCCAATAGCTGACTGAGCAATTATTGTGGATTGCAAAAGAGACCCATTTTTTCAATATCAATCATGAACACTGTAGGGAAGCAGCTTTTCCTGTTATCGGTCTCCTGTGATATATATAAATGGTTTTGGGGAACAGGCAATTACCTCACACATATATATAGTTATATTTTAACTATGGACTTAAATATTGCCCATTCTAATAATTCTGATAGCATATGTGTACAAACCCTCCTCCCCTCCCTCTAGCTCAGGTCTAATTATGTTTAATTCTATGTCAAAATGTTTGCAGGGTTAGGTATTCATTTTTTCCTTTAGAATGCAACTATCGTTCCTATCTTATATTCTCATAATTTTAATAATGTTCTGAGAAACAAGCAGTATGACCCATAGTAATAGCTTTAATTAGCAAAATAAAACTTTTTTTCTTACATACAGAAGAAATTGTCTTAATTACAAATAATCTTTTCCCCTCTACTTTGGAAAAGTCATTATATAAAATAGTTATGAATCATAGTTGTGAGGAAGATTTAATAGAATGTTTTATAAATATTGCGTCTAATTTAATAAAATCCTTTCCATAGAATATTAGTTCACAAGTTGTCAAACAGTAACAAATGTCAAGAACTTTAGAGAAGGATGAATTGAATATGGGTATTGTGGGTTTGGTTTGTTTTTTTAATATACAGAGTATATATAAATATATACATATATATTTATAGAGACTATACAGTAGCCCTAGAACATGCATGGCAGAAAACAATGTACAAATAATGATATTTTTTAAGACACTTGAAGAAGGGCTTATTTTGTAGGGGAAACTGTTTCAAGAGTTAGTGAGCTAAGTAAGAGAAAAAAACCTACATAAGTACATTTTATTTTAGCTTTTGGATTTCAAGCCTGTAGGCATTAAACTGCAAATGGGGCTTAACAGATGATATTATAAATGCTGTTTCATTACTCCCAACCAAAAATGCTTTTAGAAACTTTGGGATCTTACATAAAATTTATTATAGGTCTTTTCCAATCTCTTTCTACTTAAAGGAAGAAAGGTGGTATGTAGCAGGGGCCCAAATGCAATTTTGTAAAAAGGCCTCTGATATGTTTAAGTGATAGTGAGAAAACAGAACAAGATTAATTTCTCATTTAAGTTGAGGGATTTCTCATATGAAATTTCTATGCCTCATTATACTGTGGAATTTACAATTAATCTTGTCTTTGTATTTGTAGTGCATTACAGCTACCTATAGCAAACACAGTCTGAAAACATCCAGTCAGTGCTAGAAGAGGTACTCAGCTGCTGGAGCACAAATACAGATGTTCAGGAAGGAAATCAGGAGAACATACTACTGTGGGATTAGTACTCAGATCGGACCTTGTGCTTCTGTATCATCTTCAGGCACTCTCACCTTATTCATGTGACGTACCTGTGTTAAAGCTTGTTTCACTTTCATCACGGTAGAAAGAGTCTGAAGAGCAGATGCCCTTATATGTCTTTTATTTATTTATTTTACTGTATTATGAAATTGAGGTTATGGTCCATATTGGAATAGGCAAATCAAGAGATTTTTTCTTCTGCAGCTTCTTTGCTGGGAAACAGGGTCACCGACATTAGTGCATCTCCAGAAGCATGTTTAGCTTGGCTTGTCCCAGAGGTCACCAGAGCTAATGTATCCATCATGTTGAGGAATTCATTTCTGCTTTGTAAAAGAAATAGTTAAAATACGCAGCATTATAGGGTGTTAGCTGCTTCACTATCTGCCCCCTACACAAATACAAGAAACCACTGAATGAAACCAACAAGAGGTGATCTCTATAGCTGCATGACTGTTTTTCCCAGGGAGTTAGGTGGTAACCTGTATACATCGGCATCGTACCAAATGTGCACATGCGCAGGGAACACTTTAACTGGTACTGCTTCTGGTGCAAGACAATACAAAAATTATTGTTCTATTTGATGCTGCCTCAGCATCAGGGGCATTTCAAGAAAGAATGGCATTCTTTAAGGCTTTGGATTGTATTTCTTTTCCTAGAAATTTGAGAAAGGAAACCTTGAGGTATAGGACTAGCTTTTGGAGTATTTACAGTGAAACCAGTGTGTTAAAAAACTTCTGATGGAATAACTCAACAGAAATGTCTATGTTAAAGTCTTTCACATTTTTTCATTGTGTGTTATGAAAATTGGACTGGAAAACTTTAATTTGGGGAAATTATATTCCTTCCTTTTTATTGGATAATAATGAAATCAATTATTTTCTGGCACAAAAAACTAAGAAAAATACAAAATAAGTATTTTGATGTTTTCAAATGCCAAAAAGGAAAAATAAATCTTCATGATTTGGTCAAAAGATTTTGTTAGTCATTTGTATTTTAGCAGAAATTACTTCATTCTTTTTAGTTGGTGGTGGTCTTTCTGAAGCCTCTTCTAGAAACACAGTACTTGAATAATTGATCAGTATTATAAACCACATATCTATATTTGTTTAAACCGATTTTCTTTAAGGATTGGGTTGAAAAATAACAAGCCTTGGAACACATCGATTATGACCAGTGTCTAGTGGTTGTCTAACACCCTAACAATAACATACAGATCCTTCTCCCTCCCCTATAAGACTTTTCTTCTAATACTTGTTAATTCGTCTCCATTATAGTAATAAACTCAGAATCACAATTCTCCTTAAATTACCATGTCAGCAGTGCAGACAGCCTGGCATCACCAGAGTCCAAAATCTTTTCTGATTTACTTTGCCCATTAATGTAATAAAAATAAACTTACAGCGGGGTGGGGAGGATTTAGGGGGGCCTGTAGGGGTGGCATCTGCAAGAAGTAAGAAGCAGCTAGAAGCAATCTGCAGGCCTGACAGAGTAAACACCAGCTGGCTCAAGGCCAGAGTTGTTGTTGACCAAGGCAGACCCTATCAGTGACGGACACAGAGCCTCTGGGAATCACATTTAAGAAGTAAAAAAATGCTAGCAATTGCTTTTTGCCACCAAAGAAGGGAGTGAGAAGATGTAAGAAACTGTGTAGACACCAAGGCCAGGGAAGGGAGCAGGAGGATGTGCCCCAGGTGCCAGAGAGAAAGATGCCTCTACAGCCCATGGATAAACCCATGGTGGAGTGGGTATCTCCCCACTGCCATAGAATAAGACAGGATCCCAACTGCAGCCCGTGGAGAGGTCCCATGCTGGAGCAAGTGGAGACATACAGAAGAGATTATGACCTGCGCTGGAGCAAGCCTCTGCCAGAACTTGCAGCCCATGGGGAAGAGACAGAGACAGAGGCGAAAGAGAGAGAGAGAGAGAGGGAGAGAGAGATCCATGCCAGAACAGGTTTGCTGGGGGTCTTTGTGCCCCATGGAGGACCAGGCTGGAGCAGTCTGGGCCTGAGAGACTGAGAGACATTCTATGATTTGTTACTGCACCCCATAGGAGTGACCCACACTGGGGCAACTGGTGAAGAGCTGAAGCCCAGTGGGAGGAGACTCACTTTGGAGAAGTTCATGGAGCACTATCTCCTGTGGGTGGGAACCCACGCTGGAGCAGGGTAAGAGTGTGAGGAATGCCCCTCCCAGCTAAGAAGGAAAACAAATCATGAGGAACTGACCAAAACCCCCATTCCCTCATTCCCTGACCCTCCCCATGCCACAAAGTGGGGGGAAGAAGGGAGGGAAATTATGACCAAAGTCTGCTAAGAAGGGAGAGGTGGGGAGAGCGGCTTTAAAATCTAGTCACACTTCTCATTATCTGACTCTGGTGTCCCTGGGGTGTGATGTAGTGTAATAAATTAATTTTCTTTCCTTTATTCTGTGTTGACTCTGTTTTGTCCATGACACTAACTGTAGAATGATCTCTCCCTGTCCTTATCTCGATTCCTAAGCTTCTCAATATATATTTTCTCTCCTGTCCATCTGAAAAGGGGATTGATATAGCGGCTTTGGTGGGTGTCTGGACTCCAGACAGGGTGAAATCACTACAATGTGTAAAAGGTTCCTTCAATGTGGAGTAACTACCAAATATCTTTCTATACTCATATGGTAGCATATGGCAAAGAAATATGAACAACTACCTAATGTACAGCCCCACCACACATTTGAGACGCTTACAATAATTAGCAGTAAACTACAGGAAGCATCTTCAGAGTCAGCTTTGAAGGAACTTTGTGGAATGGTTGTCATGATAACCTTTCAGTCTTTGTAATTTTATGCAGAATTCCTTGTATTAAAGCTACTTATCACAACCTATTATTAAACTGACAAGCCATTAAAATGTAACAATTAAACAACGTCACATTTTTAAATATTATCTTCTGATTCACTCCTGTAAATGAACAGCATGACAAATTGCACTGCAGTGACCTGACACAAAATATGTAGGAGTCTCTGGGGTGTATTTATATTAACTATCAAAGGTTTTGCACCTGATTTTTGGATTGGTTGAAATAATATTAAATGTATGTTGCTTGAACTCCAAGTGATCTTGATAAAACAAACAGCATTTTGAAAGAGAAAAGAAAAAAGGCATTGTTTTTTTCTTACATATTAGTACTATGAGCAGGTTTCTCACACCATTTTATCTTGAAAGTGGAATAAAAAGTGAGAAAAGCACTTGCAAAGCTAACACCTAAGAAGATCTCATCTTTCTTACTAAAACGGTACACCTGTTCTTGGCCATTTACAATAAGGTCGTTCAATGGAGATTCAGTATGTGCAAAAGTTAAAATGCCACTAACGAATATTGAAAGTCAAAGAGTGTACCACACCCAAAGAAATTCCTAGTTTTATTAAACAACACAGAAGGCCCATATTTCTTGCAGTGTATTGGGGGTAAGTATCTTTTACTCCTGAGGATTCAAAATACTACTTTAATAAAAGGAACGCAAAATTTGTTCTTAACATTTGTGGTAAAAATGCTAAAATCTTTTAAAATGAAGGCACTGGTACTTGTAATTTATTTCTCTTTGCATGAATTGTAGGCCATCTATATGTTACGTATCTGAACTTTGTTTATGTCTTTTATTAATTCTTGAACAGAGATTACATCTCAAAAACCAGCAATGTAAATAAAGGCAAATGTGTTCCTGTATGGCATACTAAGTCTTATATTCTATGTCATATTTTGTAAGTAAAAAAATGGACCAAAGGAAATTCATAGTAGATTCTGATCCTTCTTCGACACAGATTTCAGTTAAGCTCTTAATAACAAAATTAGTTACTTTAAAATGTCAAGGTTTGGAGATCTCTAGACAAAACTTATTTGAAGATTCTGAAACACCTGGATTATTCAAGCTAACTGAAGTGGGATATGAAGACCTGTCCTGAGAAAAGCTGCATAGAACAGGTATCATTAGCACAATCAAATTGGATGCCTCCTTTTCCTTTATTATGTGATTTAGCAAATCTTAAAATATAAGAAAAGTAATGAAACTTTTTGGGTTTGTTTTGTTAGTCCACTGAATCCTTGCAGAAGCAAAGTAAAAGAAAAAGAGAAAAGACCGAGAAGTATCTCTCAGATCCAAATATTTGCTAAAGAAGCAATAGCTCCACAAAAACATCCCAAAACTGTCAACTGTTTGCAAATGTGAGACTAGTCAACTAAGACCACTATTAAAAATTATTTGTATGAAATATTTATGATATTTAGAAATTTTACCCGTTGAATCAAAAATACATTTCAAATAAATTTTATTATTTAAGTATGTTACGTGATTGTCTTAAACAGACTTGTGTTGTCATGTTCTTAAACATGGCATAGATTCTTTCTTTAGGAAGAATTTATGAAGCAGTCATTCCCATTCCTCCATCCCTTCTTCCCTCTTTCATAGTAAGTCAGTCAGTTTGCTCAGTTCCTTTTATATTTCCCTACTCCACAGAAATATTTTTATTCCTAGTCATTAGTGGCCAAGAAACTGTCGTGGGACTCTTTATTAAACATTCTTGTAATTTCTGATCTTTTTTTTCCTTGCTTAGCAAACACTTGGGGATGGTAGGGAAGGATGAAGAAACAAAGAAACACAACCTGCTTAAAGTTTAATTCTTCACTGGCAGAAAATGTCAACAGCAGATGTTATTGCTTTTTGACAGCAAGAGCTGACCCAGAAATAAAGTTTTCCATACACTACCTACCTTAAGAAATCTGCCTTCCTCATTGACCAACTTCACAGGCATGTTGTTCTCACCCTTGAAGCAATGATCATGGTGGTTCCAAATATTTCAAAGACCACTACAGGTACATTTTTGTAGCCATTCAGGATATTTCTGCCAAGCAATCCAGAAGAATCTCTATGGTTTATAGAAATCTACTTCACCTAACTTAGAGTTAGCTTTTTCTGGCTCTGATAATAGCTTTGCAATCTGTGATGAAATAGAGTGCAAAATTGTCGGACACATTGTGAAATCCATTCTCTGATATCTCTGCTGCTATTTGGACCACAGCTAGCTGAGGTACAGTTTTGGGTACATCTAGAAGAACTGGAGGCATTTCTTTACACTACTGAAGAAATTTATCCTGTGTCAGCCACTGCTTAAGAGTGTGTAAAAACATGTAGACCAGATAGACAGAACAGTCTATAAATAGCAAATGTCCATAAAGCAGTCCCCCGACTCCTAGTGCTTTTAAGTAACATTCCCCAAACTATACTCAATACACTAGAAGCATATGCTGATTCTCCATGTGACAGCTCAAACTGTCTTTTAAAAAACTTACTTTTTTCATTAAGCTAATTGATATTAAATTAGGAGTCTTTGCCATGTATGTATATGTGAACATGTTGACACAGGTTGGAAGAAATAACAGGTGAAGATGTAATGAGAGGAAATTGCACAGGCTGAGATGCAATGTTGAGTGGTGAGGGAGTAGGGCTTTCTAATCTGAGTATCTGCACAGACAGAAGAGTATATTAACCCTTTTACTGCTCCCAAATTAATTTGTGGCTGCAGTCTCAAATTGATAAAAGACATGAGGAACAAATTCAAGTTGAAAAGTTGGGTAGTTGTGGTTGAATAAAACTAGGTGGAGAAAGTGGGTAAGAAAACACAGCCCAGAAATACCAGCACTTTGTCACTCATGACCTTCAACTGAGCAAAAGTGAACTGCTTCTGAAAATCAGTGATGCACAGAGTAGGTGGGTGATACACAAGGAATAATCTGCTGAAGGGCATGAAGTGGCAGGGTATTACCCCAGTCCTGATTTCTTTTAAACCTCCTGTGATGTTGCTACAAATAACTTATACTGACTTCATCTAGCTAAAGGTTTGGTTTAGGGTGACATGCAGCAGCAACAGCAGAAGCGAAATAGGTGATGAGACAAATGTGAGTGTTTTACAGGGCTCATGCTCTGCCCTGAAGTTTCCTTTCAATGTAGGTTGATTTGTCACAGCCTTCATGGCTCCTCCTCTGCTTTCCATTTGCATGGATGACTTTTCTGAAAACATGTTAATTGTACAGTTGTCAGTCTCCTTTATGAACTCCGTCACAGTACTATCTCTGTCAAGGGCCTCTTGTAACTTAAAAGCTTTTTCTTTTCCCCTCTCCATTTTAGTTTTAATTTCTGTACCACAAGAGTTGAAGGCCTTTCTCCTCCCAGTAATAACTCATTATTCTCAATCTTGGATTACTCTCAAATGCTTATAACTTATTTTCCTTTCTCCGTGGTATTTCTGAAAGCCTTCTGGTGCAGTTAGCACTTTGCCATCTGCCACCTTCATGACACTGCAATGGGGAACAACCGGTCTGAGTGATGTTTTCTGAACCGTGATGAAAAGTGTGTCTGTGTTCCCATTTCTTGCTGTGCTACTCTAACATACTATATTGTTTCTGCTGATCTATTGCTACCTGTCTTCAGTCACTAAATGTGGAATCTTTCAGGCTAGACACTTGTAATTTAAGTGTACTCATCTCATTGTCCTTTCTCCACTAATTCCTCTCACCTCCCTTTTCCTCTCACCACCAAGTAATAACTCACTTCATCTCTACCTGATGTTTCCATTCTCCGTAGTTTATTTATCATATTTTTCATGATGTCTAGGCTGATATATTTTACTCCAGGCCATTGCTTATTAGCATCTTGTCATAAAGCAATTACCTTTATATGCTCTTCTCAACTTTGACACTGTTTTAGAGTTGTGGAAGAAGGACTATGACCCAGCAGCTGTGAGGGGCTATCAAGTGTCTCTGTCTTACCATGAAAAGAGTCTCTGCACCAACTATTTCAGAAGGAAATAGTGGGAATCAGTGAAAACGATATATAAATTGCTCTGAGGAAGGTAGCTTCTTCCATTGTGTCTTCCATGGTGAACTAAACCTGTGGTTTGTTATGTCTCAGGGAGAAAGAGGTAAGGTTACATTTTGACTCACTTCCCCACTATTGGAGAGTGTCCAGAGGAGGGCAATGAGGATGGTGAAGAGTTTGGAGGGGAAGTCTTATAAGGAGAGGTTGAAGTCCCTTGGTTTGTACAGCCTAGAGAAGAGGAGGCTGAGGGGAGACCACATCACTGTCTATGGCTTCCTGATGAGGGGGAGTGAAGGGACAGGCACCAATCGCCTCTCTTTGGTGACCAGGGATAGAACCCGAAGGAATGGCATGAAGCTGTGATAGAGGAGGTTTACGTTGGATATTAGGAAGAGGTTCTTTACTGAGAGGGTGGTCAAGCACTGGAACAAGCTCTCCAGTGAAGGGTTCACAGCTTGACTGAGCTTGATTGAGTTCAAGAAGCATCTGGACGATTCATTCAGTACCATGGTCTGCCTTGGATGGCCCTGTGTGGAGCCAGGAGTTGGACTTACGGGTTCCTTCCAATGCTGATGTTCTATTATTCTAACACTGGGCTGTGTTTGGGTTAGCTTATCAGTCCATCACAGTCTGGATCACTGCATTCCAGGCTTTCACTGTGCCTGGGAAGTGATAATTCTGACTCACAACACTATTACCCATATTGCATGTGCATTAAGAAAAACAGCCTGTCTGTGGACTTGTTCTTCCACTGTAAGTATGAAGTAAGGGTTCCTATGCTGTAGAGCATGATTTAGTGAATATGATAAAGTTTCCAAGAACTCATCTGCAAAGCTCCAAGAGAGATAATGTTACACTAGAGTAATCAGATATACTTCATGGACTATATTGATGGAACAGAGAGCAATTCAAGTTTTCACCTTTTGCAGGTGTGATCCTTCCATATGAAATACCATCAGTGACCTAACAATTAACTCACACATACTTGGCGGAGTTACTGCCTGATGCCATTGATGGCATGCTTTTACTCAAAGTTTAAGAACTTCAGTGTTTAGCTCAACTACTAACGTATTCATTACTTGAGAGCCTCTGACATCTAAGAGTACATTGCAGTATACAGCTGGTTACCTATTTAGTTTTCCTGTGCAGTAACAAGAATGACAGATTTAGTTAGCTGCCCAGAGTGATGGGAAGTTCTGATGCCATTCAGGTGCAACCTCAGAATAGGGGAAGTTTATAATCAGAAAATTCTCCCTGCTTTTTTTTCTAAGCAAGGGGTAGAATAAGACATATATACGAGTTATGAAATCTACTATTCACACACAAAACAAAACCTTAAACATCATTTTTGATAAACACTGTGGTCTTGTTCTACAGAAGTCTAAAAAGCTGATCCTAGCAGTATTTCTAGACATTTGAAAAAATTTATCATTGTCAACCTATTGAGAATTATGAGGTTTGGAAAGCTGTTTCTTGAAATTTGCAAACAGTACCTCCTCAGAACTGTATTTAAGCAGTGACAGATTCTCTCCTAAAACTCTTCGCAGTCATTGACTACTGTAAAAGTCATGAGTGTGTCAGAAGCACCTCTAAGATATTTTACCCATACATAGAAGATCCCTCCACTGTCAACAAAGGTAAACTGAAACTGGGAGGGCTTCCTTCCCCAAAGGGCTAACCAGAGTGCAAGTAACTTCACATTACGCTGCTGGAGCTAAAAATTGTCTTATAGACTATAGCCACTTGAGTTAGACACTCTGTCTAGTGATCATCATATAAAAATGACTTTGGGCCTATACACCCAGAGAGGCCAGATTTTACATCACAGATTTGAAATTTTTAAATCACTCAAGGTAGACTTGGTGTTACCATTTATTTGAAAATTGTTTCAGCAGAGCCAAGCCCCAAGCAATCAGTTCTTCACTACCACACTGGGAGCAGAAGATAATTTGTGCTGGCTATCACTACTGGTTGCTGTCTAAAAGCCTCTTGAAGTGGACCTTCCATGCAGGTGCTGTAGTTTCACCAACATATTTCTGTTTTATGGAAGTGGTCTTTGACAGTGTAGGGGTCTAAAAACAATGATAACAGCTGAAGAGTTTCTCATGGCTGTGTGGTCCGTAGCCTTAGCTCATGTAAACATATTCTTTCAGTTGTGCCTATGTCTGTGCACAACGCATTATGACCGGAAGATGTTAACAACTACCACCAAATAGGAATCCATGGAATGGCTATTCTCTAGGTTTGGATTTTTTTTTTCCTGAGAACAAGGAGTAGATCTTTACCTTGTTATAAGACCACAAGTTAATTTATATTTTGAATAACCTATATAATCATACATGCAGAATGGGTATGATCAAATGCTGTTGTTATGATCCTGATCCTGTATGTCACACCATTAAATGTTTTTTAGTAATTCCCATATGTCCTGGTTTCTGTTAGGATAGAGTTAATTTCTTTTCTAATAGCAGACAGAATGCTGTGTTTGGGAGTTAGGATGAGAGCAGTATTTGATAGCACCCTGATGTTTCTAGCTGTTGCCAAGCAATCAAGGACTTTTCAGTTGTTCATATTTCTTTACCAACAAGGAGGGAGGGTTCACAGCCAGGACGGGTGTCCTGAACTGGCCAAAGAGGTATTCCATGCCAATTACATCATGCTCAGCACAAAAGGGGGACTGGTGGGGGGAGGAGCAGGTGGCTCCAGGATGTGTGGTTTTGGAGATGGTCTGGGTTTTTTTGATGGCTCTGGGCTGTACAGCCTGAATTGTGTGGTTCAGTGAGAAAACTGCAAGCTGAGAGAACAAGTGACTGGGTGGTGCTTGGAAATCAGCTGGGGCAAAATCACAAAACCATAAAACCCTTTTTTATACTTAAAATATAAGTAAAAAAATTTGAAGTGAAATTCTGTTTTTCTTCCAACAGTTTGTTCTAGTTATCTACCATGCTTTTTTTTGTATATATGCCTGCTTGTGAGTTTGTAATTTTAATGTTTCCTGAGACAACCGCACTTCGGCTACTTTATTAGCAAGTTGTAGAGTCACATTAGTACTAGTAGTATTGATGATATCATCTTTGAAGACGCAAGGCTTAAAATCCAGTAAATTAATCTACCTCAATAAATAAATAAATAATACAGATTTTGGGTGCTGACCCCATATATACTTAACCTGGAGGAAAATTATCATATTTGACCGAGATCAATCAGAAAATTGATGTCTTAACAATTACGAACAAATATTGTTAAAAGTAGTACAGAAAAAGAAACATTTGTTTGTTGTTGCCTCAAACTTAGGAGTTAACAGAACTGTTTTGGTTTTTTTTTCCCTCAGTAAAGAAAACAACTAGTAAAGAAAACATCTAGATACTGATGAGGCATAAAACACCAGCCACCCCGAAAAGAAAATGAAGGCAGACTGTTTAATTTTGGTCTGGACAGAATAGAATCTTGTTCTGTTATTGGCAAGTGAAAACTCTTGGGTTCTCTTTCCACCTTCCTCCAGAGGAGTCTCTGTTATCTGATAATATGATTAAGCTCATGTGTCACTCTTTTCTTCACTCAGCAATCATTTGTTTCCCTTTTTGTTTTTCAGTCACTCAGTGAAAAGGAATCAGCCTTGAGATCTCCAACCTTCACTCAAACTTTGACTAAATTATACTCAACTTGGACATAGCACTTGCCTAAAGGCAGAATCAATGGGTACAAGAGCATCCTGGTTTTTAAAACTGAGGTAGTAGAAAAGAAAACCTTTCCATTTGCCTATGGTATATTAAGATACTAAAAAAAAAAAAAAAGAAGAAAGTATTAATAAAAGGAAAGTAAAAGAGAAGCAATAAATACTATTTAGGTAAAATACAGAACAAGATAGTTGTAAGAAAATGCAGAATGCCATCAGAGATTTTTTTTTCACTTCAGTCTGGAAATTTCTGTTACATTTCTTTTACTGAAAATTGCCAAAGTTGTCAAGTCAAACATCTATGGGAACAGAGCTGTTTCTCACAAAGTAGTAACAGTGGTAGTAATAATAATAATTTTTAAAAACCCAACCCAACACCAGGATTTCTATTATCATAATTGCTATACAAATGTTCTAGTTATATTTGGAATTAAATATTTCAATAATTTTGTTCCAAGTATATACATTGAAAATACTATGATAAAACATGACAACCTCTGCTATTCATCATTAAAATGCTAGTAATTTCTGTACAGCAGAAAGAAACAACAGATACTAATGGAGTACATGGAAGTCACCTCAGACCCAGGAAGTCACACATTGTCAGAAGTTGGGAGAGAAGTCTAGAGAAAGTTGTGATAGTGTTCAGTCTCTTTTTGCTATTCTCTGTAGGCATCTGCTCTTGAACATTGTGAGAGAGAAGATGCTGAGATACTCAGGCCATTGATCTTACCATTCTAGTGTTTTATAAAGCTTCCACCACTGTTTTTCAAATCAGCATAAACCCTGGAATTCTTATGAATTGCTTTTCTTTCTCAAGAGTTAGTTCGAATCTCACATTCCTCATATATGTTTCTTTGTCTTCATTGATTCTCCTATTTCAGAAATATCAGATGTTAAGCACTGAAGTAAATGTTATGAACAATGAGGTATTAGCTTTTGATTCCTATCTCTGCTGGATAAAGTTGCAGAGCATTTTCTTTTTTTCAAACCCAATGAATTTATAATGTTGTGTAGCAAACAAAGATCATGTCCTTCTAGTTCCAGATGGAATTGAGTGTGCTCATGAAATGCATCATCAGCTCAGATCTTAACATAGTTCCTTCTGAATCATATTTTCAGTAAATGCCCAGGGATGGTAAGACTACATGATAAACATTGAATAACACAAGGTAGGGCCTGCTTTTAAGGAGCCTTCAGGTGTAAGCAAGGGGGTTGTTCTCCACTTGTTCTAGTTATATAGGCAAGGGATTTATTTTTTCTCCATTCTATTGTCACTTGGGCATCAGCAGCATCTTACTTGACCTTTTCTACTGAGAAAGGTCAGAAGGTTGTGACAGCAGTGGTTTCATACATTTTTGCTGTTTTTACTTTACACACGTTGCTGATTAACAGGAGCAGTAGCCTTGTGAATTAGGAGCAGTATAGACCAAATACTGTTGACTCAAATATTTCTGTGGTTTCAGTCACATTAATTCACTAGTATAGATGTGGAATATTCTTATCTCCCTGCTGGGCTTCATAATAACAAGTTACTTGTAAAGAAGTTATCTGGTCTATCTGCTATCTGGAAGCTCATTTTCTGTTTTCTTGAATATGTGGGAACTTCTCTGTTTCCCACACACACTGCATCACGCTTAGTGCCACTTTTCAAATAAGGTATCTGTTTGTATTATTGTTTAAATAAACAAATAAATGAAATTTAAATAAACCTAGTAAGAAATTCTTCAAAATTAGAAAACCAGATTATTCATATCCAAGAATATTATGGAGAGGTCTCTAGGACAGGCACTATTGACTTTTACTATTTAAATGTTTCTAGAACTTAAGCCAAACCAATGTAGCAAATCAAGAGTGTGTAACCTCTGCTTTGGCATTGCATTCCTAATTTTCATGCACTAAACTATTCTGTGACACTGTAAAGGTAGATGTATGGCCATATAAATTATGACACATATAAGAAAAGCTTGTGTTTTCTCCAGAGTAATGTCTCCTTGCATTCCTCTTTTAGCTCCTGCACATTACTTTGCTATATTTTATGACTTGATGAGAAAGCATCTGTTTCAACAGTCCAAAAAGAAATTTAAAGACCCTGAATTAAAAGGCCATTTCTTCCCAGTACTGCTTTACTTGTGCTGAATCAGGGAGACATACACCCCACTTTCAGTACTAGAGAGAGACAACATCACAGAGCGGCATCTTAATTCAGTGTTTCTTCTGTTTATAAACTGATCAGAACTTTCCGCTTTTTCAGATCATCTCATCAACTAAGAATCTTTCCTAGGCAAGTGGGTTTCTTTTTTAGTGCTGAAATGGACAGAAGCAAAATTCAGTTCATGTAGCCAAGTAGGATGAAAAGAGAACTTCGCTGTAACAAATGCACTTGTTTTCCATGAGATGTCATAGTGTACTATCCAGCTAGTCAAATACTAAGCGTGTGATTGCTGACAATTCTGTCTTACTCATTGACAAAGAAAGAGAGGGAAAGAGATGGAAACATGGAATAGGAAAATAATATCTGTTAGGTGCCAAAATGAACCCTTCACTGCCTTCCTGAGGTGTATTAGAAGGGGTGTGGTTAGTTGGTCAAGAGAGGCTCTCCTACCCCTCTATTCTGCCCTGGTGAAGCTGTATCTGGAATATTGTGGCCAGTTTGGTGCCACTCAGTTCAAGGACAGAGTCCGAGCAGGGCCACTGAGCTAGTTAAGGGAGTAAAACATATTAGTTATGAGGATATGCTGAGGGAGCTGTGTCTCTTTAGCCTGGAGAAGACTGAGGAGTCACCTCATCAATGTCCACAAACATGTAAAGGCTGAGTGTCAGGAGGATGAAGCCAGGCTGTTCTCAGTGATGTCCAATGACAGGACAAGGGACAATGTGTGTAAGATGGAGCATAGGAAGTTCCATATGAACATAAGGAAAAAATTCGTCACCCTCACTGTGAGGGTGGAAGAGCACTGGAACAAACTGCCCAGGCAGGTTGTGGAATCTCCTTTTCTGGCTACATTCAAAACCCACCTGGACATGTTTTTGTGTGACCTAATCTAGGTGACTTTGCTCTGGTGGGGGGGGGTGGACTAGATGAGCTTTCAAGGTCATTTCCAACCCCCAACATTCTGTGATTCTGTTAATCTGTGATTCCTGTAGTGAGGTGAACATGGAGTAATATGAACTCTTCCACAACAGAATGATGAGTTGTGATGCTGCGACTGAAAGAGTCCTTTTGTGACTGGTTGGTAAATAAGAATGCTATTTATCTCAAATGTTACAGCTTGGCTTATGCAATACAAAAATCTAGTGTCACTTTTTATCAGTAAGGATGAACAAGCTACTTCTCTAGTTACTCCCTAGTTTTAACCAGAAGCTCTAAATTCTAACCCTGACACTTAAAGAATTTAGTGAAACATGAGTTCTGAGAGATTATACTATTTTAAAATTCCACAAACTTGTTTCACTAAGACATATGATTCCTTTTCCTTCCTCACCCATCATTTTCAGTATTTCTTCCAAATATCTATAAAATTGGATATCAGGATTCTGGCTATGATTCTCTTTCTCCACTTGCTTATTATTTAATAAAATTTGGAAAATATAGCTAGTAAAAATATGGTTAGAAACAAAGTTCCTCATATGGCTTTGGAAATCAAAGACTATAGGGAAGATGAAACACAAGTAAATACATTTATAATAATTAAAATATTAATATAAATTAACCACAGTTAAACTGCTTAGTGCCAACTAGCTAAACATCTATATGAAGTATATCTTCCCCAGCTTTTTAATTTACTTTTTGGAGGAAAGTTCTGAACATATAAAATTAATATAAAAATATCCATGTTTGGGTTATTCTTTTAAATAAAATTACATGTGTTCAGTTGGACATTTTGAATTTGCATTCTTGACAGAAAAATGTTTTAATATCAACAGTTCTTAAAAAAAGATTAGGCCAAATTATTATAGCTAAATTATCATAGCCTTTAAAAATCAAACTGAAAATGCTGCCAAGTGCAAGTACATTTGAATATCTCTATTTATAATACAGCAGTGAATTTTGGAAAATGTAAGGCACTCTTAATAGTTTTTTGTGCATTAAATGCTACAAAATTGTTAATTTTTAGATTAAAATTATCAATCCTCTCTAGAAAGCCTATTAAATTGCAAAACTTTTTTTACTGTAAATAGGCCATACAGCAAAGAACTCACATCCATTTCAAAGGTTTGCTAACTTCTTATAATGCGTCTCATCAAGGGTAGTCTGAAGGAGGGCGAAGGAGACTCTTCTCCAAAATGACAGATGGTAAAGTTGGAAAGATTTCTGCCTGCTCTTGCAATTAAGGTAATTTTAAGCACAGCTTTCTCAGAAAAAGATCTCTTCTGGCAGAAGCCAGTTATAGAAAGCTAGACACAGTAAAAGTTACAGAGAAATGCAACCAAAGACTATACTGACCACTCTTAAGAAATATGAGTTCCATGGCATTTTCTAAATTTTCTTAGATTTTTTTTTTTACTGAAATGAAATTTTAAGGTTTGGAACATTTTCAGTTGCAACCAGGCAAGTTGCTCAAATTTTATGTGAGTGAATTTATTTCCTTCTTCACATGACTGCTTACATTACAGTTATCTTTAAAACCTGGTAACATGTCTGTTCCTTGCCTGTACCACTGTGTTACTGCCAGCAGCTACAAAGTTTTTCCTCACTGTTAGTGTGGAGGTGGAACTAAAAAATAGAGAGGTTTGATGGGGCCTTGCTCACTGCAATGCAGTTACACTTTGGTGTCTCCTCCTGCAGATACTGCCGCAGTCAAAGAGGCTGTGGAGGAGGACCCAATGTTGTTTAGCACCTGCTGCTCTCCCATTTGAATATGTCTACGCTGACTAGTAAGTCAGAAATGTTACCACTGGATTTATTTAATGCTTGCCAAAGGCTTAAGAGAAATCCAGCTAATGCAGAACAGAGAACCTCTGGAGAACAATCCTGTTTTAGCTAGGGTCTTTCCAGGACCTGAATAGCTCTATATGCAGCTTATCCAAGTATTTCTATGCTTCAATGTAGGTAGGAAAATCTCATGCAGGATGAAAATAAAAATGTTTATGAAAGTGTTTTTTCTTAAAACTCTTTATTGGGTCTGCATGCCAAACTTCTGTTAGCAGAAGATCTGTAGGGGTGGCTTCTACAAGAAGCTGCTAGAAGCTTCCTCTAGTTCTGACAAGGCCAATACCAGCCAGCTCCCAGACAAACCCACTACTGACCAAGGCCAAGACATTCAGCAACGATGGTAATGCCTCTTTGATAACATATTTTGAAAGGAAAAAAACCCAAAATATAACAGTGGTTTTTTTCAGCCAGATTGAGGAATGAGAAGATGTGAGAAACTTTGCAGATACCAAGGTCAGTGAAGAAGGAGGGGGAGGAGGTAGTCCAGATGCCAGAGCAGAGATTCCCCTGCAGCCCCTGGAGACGACCAGGGTGAAGTAGGCTTGTTGCCCTGCAGCCTATGGAAAATGATGGGGAGTAGAGATTCAACCTGCAGCCCATGGAGGACATCATGGTGCAGCCGATAGAGACACGTGAAGGAGGTTGCGACCTTCATGTAGACCCGCAGCCTGTGGGAAGGACTCACACTGAAGAAGTACATAGAGGACTGTCTCTCATTAGAGGGACCCCATGCTGGAGTGGGAGATGAGTGTGAAGAGTCCTCCCCATACAGAGAAAGGAGCAACAGAGGCAATGTGTGATGAGCTGAGACCAACCCCCATTCCCCATTCCTCTGTGTCACTCGAGGAGAGTAGGCAGAGAAATGAGTGAAGTTGAGCTTGAGAAGAGGGGAGGATGTGAAGAGATGTTTTAAGATTTGATTGTTTTCATTATTCTACTCTGTTTTGATTGGGTAATAAATTAGATTAATTTTTTTCTAGTTCAGTCTGGCTTGCCCATGACAATAATTGGTGAGTGATCTCTTCCTGTCCTTATCTCAACCCAGGAGCATTTTGTTATATTCTCTCTCCTGCCTAGGTGAGGAAGAGGGGTGATAGGGAGGCTTTGGGGGGCACCTGGACTCCAGACAGGGTCAACCCACCACAGGCATTTTCATTTAAATGATTCCTATAGTGAAACTGTCAGAGGATCAGCCATACTGAATCATATGCTACAGAAATCATAGGCCAGGTGTCTAAACTGATCTAAGCTCAAATGCACTGTGTTCAGTGTACTTATTTTCAGAAGAGCATTGATGCAGATATAATACTTGGCAAAATGTATTTCTGTATCTTGTTCATCCATTACTCCATAGGCTGTTTTCCTATTGCAGATAATTTTATAGGTGCCACCTAGGAGTGACAAATGGATTTATGGAGAGGTTTTTTTTCATCTGCCAAGCAAAAGATATTGACTAATCCTGTTCCTCTGAAATAAATCATGTAGCTCATGGTTAAAATGAGTTTAAAAAAGGCTGGAACATTTGTGAATTTCCTATCTGTTACAGCAGTTGTCTGACTGTATCTCCTTTGTCATTTGTTATAAAACCTGTGGAAGACCTTGAAAGGTGAGACAGACTTTTTTTTTCTTTTTTTTTTTTGAGTTTGGCTAGTACATTTTCCACTTATGTGATCTTTATTAAATCTGGGGATAGAAAACACAGGTTTTGTCTAGAAAATCTATGTGATATTTTTTTAAGACAAATGTTTCTGTAGTCATACTTATGGTTGGCTGCATCAGAAGTCAAAAGCTAAGTTTTTCTTTACCTGCATACCCTTATACTAAATTTCACATTTTTCTCATTTATTTACAGGTGTGATCATTATTGACTAGCGCAGAATACACAGCTTTGTGTGCCTGAAGAAATGACGCATTTGACTTGGAATAAGATTAGCTTATTCTCCAGCATCTTTTACAGCCCCCTTTTTTGGAAAGCGAATAAAAATATCTGCAGCAAGAGCTTAAGCATGCGGAACTTTTACACAGTGAGGGCAACAGAGGCCTGGAACAGGCGGCCCAGGAAGGTGGTGAAGTCTCCATCTCTGGAGAAATCCAAGACCTGTCTGGATGCCTATCTGTGCAATATGGAGCCTGCTTTACAGGGGGATTGGATCCAATGATCTCTTGAGGTCCCTTCCAACTCTTACGATTCTATGATTCTATATTTTTAAAAATTATAAACATAATACATAAATATGAACATTCAACTCAGGATTTTTGTAGAAGCATACAATTTTTCATGGAAGAAAGCCTTTCAAAAGCCAAGAGAACACTAGTGAAAAATGAAGAAATTTAGTATTTTATTATGGATGTCTCAATTCCCTATACTAAATACAGAAATAAAAAAATGGTGCCTGGGTGTCTTCCCAAAACACTTAAAAATGTCAAATTTCTCCAAAAGTATGTTTTGTTCTGTGAAATCCAAAAAGAATTTATTATTGCAAATAAAGTTTTGAGGTGAATTGGGATTATCTTCAGGATAATGCACTCTGCAGTGAATGCATTGTATATAATACATTGACAACAACATCAAACCTTTATGCATTATAGGAGCAGCTGTGACATCATAGTCTTGAAAACTTTTTTTTTTTTGTTACTTAGTATGATCATGGCTGTCCTTAAAATGCTATGCAACTGGTCAGTTATACCCATCAACAAAGACTGAACATTCATTTCATTTGTCTTGGGAAGAGTGTTGTGCAATTCAATAAACTGTTTTTACAGATGACTCACTGGTGGCATTTTATAATAAAAATTTTTCATGATGCAAAACAACCATCTTCTTTAAACACCAGCAGATTTTACATTATGAAGCATGCTAAAGCTGTATCATTATAATTTGCAAAAGAATTGCAAGATGAAATGTACTATTCTGTTTCTTTACTCACAGGGAAATGGAGTTCTTGTCAAGGGACATTGGCTTACATCATTAATATTTAATGAAGCTAACAACTTAAGATTTAATCTGGCACTTCCTACTTTTCCAAAATTAGCAAAAAAAGTATATATTTTGAATTATTATTGAAAAGTATAGTAAGATTTTATGAAGATTTTATTTTGACTGAAGTGAAAATTTACTGTTTAACTGCAACAGTATTTGCAATAAGCTTCTTAGACATCCAATTACATGATATTCCATGACAGCTGTTGTAGTTAAATTGCTCTAGGTATAGAAAAATCTGAAATTATGTTTGGTATAATTATATTGATTCACTTTAAAGAATAGTAACTCTATGTCACAAACAATATTTGTTGTTTTATAATAGGTAAGAATTGGATATATACCTTGATCTGAGGTTGTTAGTTTTGGATGTTCTCTGATCATCTTCATTGTGATGTTTTCTGTTCACTGTGAGTGCTCTAAACCTTAAAATTCCACAATTAATTTTGACTGCAAGATTTCTAAACTACAAACAAAGTGGATGACTTTGAAAGTTTGTATCTTATTTTCTCTTCTTTTAGTGTGACAGCAAGAAAATAAGAGGGTTTTTTTGTGGGTGTGGCCTCATACAAAATACTGAAAATTACTTTAGAATAATCAACTTTGCCTAAAATTTTCCTAAGTTATATGTTGGGGTTTTTTTGTGGGTTATTCTTTTTTGTTGTTGTTCCTTCTCTACTTAACCATTATTGTGGCAAAGTGAATCACATATTAAATTTGACTAATAATATACATAATAGCATATTTAGGAAATTTAGGTGGATAAAACTGTAAAGAAAAAAGGAGGCAAAACACAAGGTGATACGCTGAGTTAATATTGTGGGTGAATGAATGACAGCAAGGACAGTGTGCACATTATTTGCTTAAATGTAAAACTCAAGCAATACTTATCATTGCATATCAATTCATAGATCTTGTTGAAGTAGCAAAAGAAAATAGCCAATTTTTATACAAATTTATTTCCATTTTGCCATTTCAAGGTATTAACATTTTTATTCTCATATGTAAACAGAATTCTCAGAATTTATGCATTTGCAGATTATGGAGGAATACCGTAGACCAGCTACATCAAAGTATATACTGGGCAAAGACTCTTCCAAGGTGGAGCACTTGTTACAAATATTAAGTTCTGCCATCCACCTTCTTAGGAATAAAGGCAGCCTGGGTCATCAACAGAGCACTCCCCAGTAAGGTTGCCGTAAATACAGAAATATAAGAAAAAAGCCAATTTGTTCTGGAATATCAAGGATTTGTTTGGGGTTTTTTTTTGTTTGTTTATTTGCTTTGGTTTGGTTTGGTTTGGTTTGGTTTTTAAATTTTTTAATAACAACTGACCACTGGTCCCACTGTCCAGGTTTTCTACAAATTGATCTTTTTTGAGGTTGCCATTGTTATATTACTTAGGAAATTCCTTTATGATTTGCTGTTCTCTAAAAGATATTGTACTGGTTTATACTTTGCATTTTTCTGATTTAAAAAAATCCAACCGACTAACATATGACTACTTTGATTTATATACACAGTTAATAAATGTCAAGTGATCAAAGTTGAATTGTACATTAAAATAATAGCTTTCCGCTCTGGAGGCTTGTCCCCCACATGTAAAATGATCCCACACACCCTACTCCAAATCTAACAGAGCCACACAAATCCTAAATAAAATCTAGTTTTTTCCCTTTTGTGTTTATAATATGTTGAGTATGAAGATGTGCATGGAATACCCAAATCCACAGAACTGCTTTCAAAGTGCAATGATTTAGCAAAAGATTTCTGAAAGGGTTATAAGCAATGACTACTAAGACATTTAAAAACAAATATGATCAACTGCCTGCAAAATTTCTCAGTATACTACTGCTGCACCAAACAGACCCCTTTAGTAAGCAAAGACGCACAGAAATAAATCGTAATCCAGTATCTATGCACAAAGACATGTTGAAGATAGAGAGGTTTCATATAAGACATTTAAAAAACAATTTGAACAGTTGAAATGCATGCATGCAGAGGACGGAAAAGAAATGTATTAGTTAACCGAACTAACAATGTTAAGAGAGTGCTAATGAAATAAAATTATTGTTTGGCTGCTTCAGTAATAATGATTTCAGGACTTCAAAAATGAAAATACATTTTTGGGGAGTGTTAATAACTCCAATAGAATGCAGAACAGTATTACTGAACAAGTCAATTTTGCTTCCAGCTTCCATGGCCAAGATGACAGAAGAAGAATGGTAAAAATGGAATGGGAATGTGATTGCTGCAAAACAAAAAGATGCAACAGGCACCCTCGGATACAGTCCGAAATGGCTATTTAATATCTGTCTGCATCAAGCTTAGAAGCCAATTGCTAAAAGAAATGTTGAGGAAGAGATTAAATTCTTCACTCTTGAGCATTCTCACAGATAAACTATCAAGAAAGATGCACTCAGTAAAAAGGGTTGTAAGGTGATGTGGAGATGAACTAAGTTAATGGGAGCCCCCGGGATCTTTAAATGCAGTTCAGTTTCCCCTTTCTCATGTCAAGAATAAAGTTCACTGCCATTTGGTAGCTGTCACTGGGAGGCTGCACTGTGGTCCAGGTTTTGGGAAGCCAGACTGCAAGGGCAAATATTGCACCATGTAACAGGTCTTTAATTGCTTATTACATTGATATTTTGAAGGGGTAAAAAAGTCTCGGGGCAAAAACAATATAGGATTGCTTCCTTTAAAATCCATGTCATACTAAATACCCCAAATTATATGATTTTGCCAAAATAAGTTAACTATGTAATTTTCTGATTCAGTTCCTTCTCCCTTTGGGCTGGCTTTTTTTTGAGTTATAGATATTATTGAATATCCTGTGTTCATCTAGGATAGGGTTAGTTTTCACCAGAGTTTGGGATGGGACACATCCAGGACAGGTGACCCAAAATAACCAGAGGGGTTATTCCATACCATATGACATCACGCTCAGTGTAAAGGGAGGCTGGTGAGGGTGGACGGCTCCAGAACATCCAGCTTCAGGAAAGTCAGGCCTTATGACAGTCTTGAGTATGTGATCTGATTTGTACAGTTTTGGATTTTGGTGAGAAACTACATTATGTATCAGCAGTTTTATATGTTCTGTTCCAAGTCCCATTGTTATTTCCCCTCTCCCTGTGCTGTCCCAGTAAACTGTCCTCATCCTAACCCACAGGGTTTGCCTTTGCCTCCGCATTCCCCTCTCTGTCCTGTTGGAGGGGGATGGGGTGGTGGGTGAGCAAGTGGCAGCATTGTCAGCTGCCGGCTGAGGATGAACCATGACAATAAGCAATTACCATTCTGAAGGATCAACCCCCTTGCTTGCCATCGACAGTATTTTCTCTAACTTTATTATTCCTTAGGCAGGATAAAGTTGCCATCACTGTTGGTTCTCTATGATACCTGAAATCATTGCTTCATATTCTTTTTCTTTCAAGTTGCTCAAGCTTGTTTTAGTGCCAATGCTGTATTCTGCATTCAAATCAGGATTTTAAGTTCTTCACAATAGAACAGAACTACACAGATGATAAGTTCCATAAAGCTGGACGTGGCCCTGACTAGACAATTGTCAGGGAAGATGGATCAGCCAGCATTCAGGTGGCCTTGTTTTCAAGCAAAATAGAAAATATTAAGGAAAACAAGCAAAAGGGGAAAAAAGTTAAATGGAGGTTTCAATTCTTTTTCTTCAGTTTTAGGGAACTTAGTATTTGCTGCATATCTTCTGTTTTAAATTGACACATACACAAAGTGTTCAAATCCCAACAATGAAGTTTATACCTGTTAAGTATATGTGTCCCCCCATAATTCAGGTGTAATTTATGGTTTTGGGCAGCCTGAAAGGAAACTTATGTGTACACTACTGTGGTGGTTTAACCTCAGCTGAGAGCTGGGTTCCACAAAGTTACCTGTCTCTTTAAGAGAGAGGGGGGACGAGCGGAAAAGCCACTGGGTAAAGGAAAGAAAAACCAAAAACTCTGTGGGTTGAGATAAGGATAGTTTACTAAAATAACAGGAAAATATACAAAGAACAACAGTGATAACACTATTTTAGAACATAGGGCACACAAAACCAGTGACACACAATGCAACCTCTCACTGCAACCTGTGACTAGGCCGCGCCGTGCCTCCGACCCAGGCCGTGCGCTGCTGAGCCGACCCGGAGATCGACCGCCAGCCAACAAGCCGCGCCTGCCTCCAGCCCCGGAGCCACGCCTGCCCAGAGACTGCGCTTTTGGTGCGCTTTTCTCCTTTATATAGAACGTGACGTAATTGGTATGGAATATTCTCATTGGCCAACATGGCCCACTGCTAGGCTGAAATCAGGACAACTGCATAGCAGAACAGGGAGTAAATATCACCCTGTTCATTGCTGAGGAAAGACTTCTCTTATATCCTACTAACCAGGTGTGCTGGCACTTGCAGTGAAGAAGTCCAGGAAAAACAACTTTTTTGTGCTCACAGAACTGCCTTCCCAGCTCAGCCCTCCCAGATACCAGCATTAGATTTTCTCCTCAGTTTGTCAGCAACAGTCATCAGTGGTCAGTCATCTATGCCTGGCTTTATAACAGTGTTATGCCAAAGGAGGCAGAGAGTTCAGAAGACTTATTCTAAACTGCTACAGCAGGGCCTTATCTAAGTTACAACCAAAAGCCAGATCCTGAATTACCATAAAATGATGCATCTCCATGTTGCAGGGCTGGGTATAGCAGTTGGAAGATTTTTGAGCTGTGATGGAAAGGCGGATAGGTAGAACCCCTCCCGTAATAGCCAATAGCAAGCAGGCGGAAGTGACCCTGTGAACTTTAGCTTTATAAGGCCATGTTACCTGTTAATAAATGCCACATTGGTGTTAGCATGCTTCTGGTCCGAGAAGGCCTGGGGATTGGCCCTCGTGCCGTTGCAGAACCGGGTTGCCACGCCTCTCCGGGAGACTATAAGTAGGAAAGCCTCCAAGCAAAAAGGTCTCTTGGAGGGAAGAAGTGGTGCCAAAACCCGGGAACGGATTACCCGGGAACGGATCATCTGGGTCTGGAGAATCTGCACCTAAGATCACAGGCTGCAATTGGTGCCTACACGGAAACGTGAGGCTGAAGTTATCTGCACTCCTGGCGCTCTTGATTGGCAAAGCAAACAAATGCAACAGTAAAGGTATCAAAGCACTTAGCTACAGATGGGGATTCTGTAAGGCATGCAGCAGCGGATTTGTGTTGCTGGCTCACAGACATGATTGGGAAAATTTTGGAAGATATGTGCTGCAGGAATTTGGCTGACCACTCTCAGTCGATTCATGTGAGCATTCAGAAATTAGGAGACCAAACACAAAAATGCAATGGAAAAAAAGGGGAATCTTTGGATAGGACAATGGGATTCATGAGTGGGAAATTTCAGGATGGATATTGTCAGTGGTCAAATTTGGATTATTTGATTTGGCAATTCAGTACATATACTGCCATGCTTGTTGAGCTTTCTGCAAAGGGCCCTTGCAGAGACCTCTGAAAGCAGCTTTTCTGACGCACATGCTAAAAAGGAAAAATTGTCAAGGAGGACAGCAGGCCTGCCGGCAGCCTGGCTCTCCCCGTAAAGACACAGGCCCTGACAGTATCCTTGAAGTTCCCATGAAACAGCAAAACTACTCATGCTGAGAAGTATTTGGTAATCACACTTTCAAATCAGCTGCCTTGAAAGCAGGTGAACAGACTACCTTAAACCAAGGAGTTGTGAGAAGGTATTCGGAAGGAAGTGAACATAGCATGAATCAGCCATAGTGAAATGGCCAAAACACAGCAGGTGTGCAGATAACTTTTAGACATAAAAGGTAAACTAACAGTGTTTAGATGTAGGATGTGCTTGTCAAAACTGGTTATGTTTGCTGGTTGATCACTTTGGTGGGAACAGTGTGTACAGTATGGCGTTTTATTTATGGGACGGCTTTCAGAGTTAGTTAAATAGGGACTTAGGTTTTGTTAGTTATGGTTGCCTTAGTGCTCTTTTGAAACCAACAAAACAAGTAACTGTCAGGATCATATAATCCTATCCCTTCTTAGTCTGCTATAAACTTATTAGCCACGTGGTGTGGCAACTTTCTCCCTCTTTCCAGCTTTAGTCTAACAGATTTATATATGGAAATCTCCTGATTAACAGAAATCCTAAAGAGGTGTAAGCGATTGTTAAAGCAAGCACAGGTTAAGGGATTAATTCTGCCATGGTTTCCACCCTTATAGATGGCATGTTCGGGGGAGATGACCTACTCCTGTTCGATATAAAACAAATCTGTAGACTAAATTTTTGACGAGGCAGGGATGATTGTTTTTAAAACAAGAGGGGGAGGAAAATTGTGACAGAGACCTAGCCCAAATAAACACCTATGTGGAGGACATAGGGTTCTATATGTGTCCAAACTCTAATCCCAGCAGATCTTATTGCAACACCCCTAATCAATACTTCTGTGCCTTTTGGGGATGTGAGACTATAGCCTCTGACTGGAAACCAGGGGCAGGACCAGACAAGTACTTAAAGGTATAGTTTGGGCCTCACAAATGCATCAGATGCAAAAAACCTAAGGGGAAGGAGTGGTGTGAATACCTGATAATAAATGTAACCAATGACAATGACCTGGGATGGACTTTTGGTAAAACCTGGGGCTTTAGACATTGGGAATCTGGCAAAGACAGGGGAGGATTTTCTTTATTAAAAAACAGGAGATGAAGAATAGCGCAGCAATTGGTCCCTATGTTGTGATCAAAAAAGACAATTTTCCAGGTTCTACTCCCATTCCAACCAGTCCTTTACCAACTAAGCAAATACTAAGCAAATACTTCCTATAGAAGAGCCAATCATGGGCTCCCATCACTAGCTCGACAAGCCATTTTTTGGTGTGCTAGATGCCACCTTCAATTCTCTAAATCAGTCTGACCAGAATCTCACGAGGTCTTGTTGGTTATGTTATGATGTGTATCTCCCTTTTTACAAGGGCATCGCCCTTAACGCTTCCTTTTAATATTCATTAGATGAAAATCCATCCCAGTGCAGATGGGACACACCATGGAAAGGGATCACCCTAAACTATGTCAAAGGCCAGGGCATATGTTTCGGTAATACCGCCTTGGCGGGGTGGAACAATGCAGTTTGTGCAAGAACAGTTGCAATAAATAGAGCCTATAAGTGGGCAATCCCAACTGTGTCCGGAATGTGGACCTGCCACCAGGTGGGAGTAACCCCCTGTGTGTCCCTTGAATGTTTTAACTACTCTGCAGATTTTTATGTGCAGATTTTGATTGTTCCCAGGGTCCCGTACCATCCAAAAGAAGAGATGTACCATCACTGGAGAGAAGCAGACAACAAACTTCAGAAAAGAGAGCTGTAACTATAGCGACGCTGCTTGGCCTGGGAACAGCAGGCACGGCCACAGGCGTGACTTCACTACTAACATAGCAGCAAACCCTATCAGTCCGCCATCAATTAAGATTTGCAGAAAATCGAGACATCCATGAGCCTTTTAGAACAATCCATCTCAGCGGTAGTTTTGCAGAACAGATGGGGATTAGGTCTCCTGTTCATGCAAGAGGGAGGCCTCTGTGCCGCCTTGAAAGAGGAGCATTGCTTTTATGCAGACCACACCGGAGTGGTCAGAGACTCAATAGCTAAGAGACAGGGAGGCCCAACAAGGATGGTTTGAATCATGGTTTAACCACTCACCATGGTTGACCACCCTAATATCTACCCTGGTAGGGCCGACCGTGATGGCACTAATATTGGGACCCTGTGTACTAAACAAAATCGTGTCATTTGTCAAAAGCCGGCTGGAAAAGGTTAATCTTATGTTTGTAGAGCACCACCAGTTACTCTAGAAATGTGTTTACTCAATATCACCCGCAGTTAGTCCGAATTGTTCTTGATCTCTCCCCACAGTTCCTAGTTACCCCAAGTCACCAGTTCACTGTGCCTTAAGGTTTTTACTAAAGTTTAAAAAAGTTTTTGGATTGTTGTAATTTAGTCAGGCATAGGGAGGGGGGAGATGTTGCTGGGCAGGGTATGGCGGTCGGAAGATTTTTGGGCTGTGACGGAAAGGCGGATGGGTAGAACCCCTCCCGTAATAGCCAATAGCAAGCAGGCAGAAGTGACCCTGTGAACTTTAGCTTTATAAGGCCATGTTACCTGTTAACAAATGCCATATTGCTGTCTGCCAAATTGGTGTTAGTGTGCTTCTGGTCCGAGAAGGCCTGGGGATTGGCCCTCGAGCCGTTGCAGAACCAGATCGCCGTTCCTCGCCAGGAGATTATAAATTGGAAAGCCTCCAAGTAAAAAGGTCTCTCGGCAGGAGGTTCTCCACCTAAAAAAAATAATTCCCCAAACAATAAAATCTCTGAAGTCCCTCCAGTTCATCAGTGACAGATCACTCCCATGATGATGTAGTGACACAAAGAAATCTTGTAATTAGTTTCCATTTTATTAGGTTTCATTCTGTGTTTAGTACACACATTTAACTCTTGGAGTCTTGCCTAAGTGTCTTGACAAGTGCATAGAAATAATTAATATGTAGATTTTGACATTAAGGACAAAATTTTACTGCAAGAAATGCAGATAGCATGTAAATGCACTTTTCAAAAATTAAGTTTTTACTACTGTGGACACTTCCAAGCAAGTAACTCTTGAGAACAAGAATCTTAAATTTCAGCAAGACAGCCAAATAAGAAGGTGGAAATAACTTTTAATGATTCAAGCCCTTTGTCATCGTACTAGAATGATGACATTCATCAAGAATATTCTTAAGGACACAACTTTAGGTAACAGAGCTTGACTTCTTAGTGCATCTGGATTTGTCTTCCAGCTTCTGAATCGTCCTGCACATTGAGCCATCCAGGCAATAACCTAAGGGAATCAGTTCATAACTCATCATTCTGCCCTTGCTCCCTTTCCCTCCCCTTCCAATGTTTTCAATAAATCACTAAAGTGATTTATTGCTTATGGTCTTTTAAAGTACAGGAGATAAAATGTAGAGAGAGTATTTTAAATTAAATCCTCAGGATGAAAAGAAAAAAGTGGAGCCTAGGGCTTTATCATAGAACATGAGTTAAGACTGCATGAAGGTGTGTGGATTGCTATTTTTTTGCTGGCTTCCTGTAAGAAACCATCTCCCAAGGTCTGGGACTCTATGAGAGTGATGCAGTCATATTTTGGGGCAGGAGGAAGGAGAATACCTAGCCTGTCAGCTGCATACTTCTGATGACTTCTGCATAAATTCAGCCTATCATGAGACTGTCCTCCTTGCTACCATAGCTCAACATGCAACTTGAATGCCAGCACTGTCCAGAAGACAAAACTACTCTTGGGAATTACAGATGTCTGCCTTCCCAGAGAATTACGTATGTCTCTGTGGTCAGGGTTTAAGCAAGAGGAAAGTCCCTTTAAATTTTAAGGTGCATATTTGAGTTGGAGTTAATATATTAATGTTATCTTTTCACTAAACACACAGCAGACTGTAATTTTTAATTTGCATAAGAATGGAAATAATGTGTTCTGTAATTTTCTATATACCCTTTTTGCTTAAACACCCTCCCACCCCCCAAACCTCTGTGAATAATTGTGCTAGCTGGCACACTCTTAACAAAGTTATTTAGAAAGAGAAATCCATAAGAGATGACTGTCTCTGTCTAACACGTGAGAGTGACTGTCAAAATCATAGCTTCAGGGACTGAAAGGGTGTGTTCTAAGGATTCACTATTTAACTGTCATTTAAATTTGTAAATAAAATGACGGAGGAAATATATTGCCATCTTAATTTGCACGTTTGATTCTAAAAGGCGTTAAATTAAAAAAGAGAAAGAGATACAAGCACTTAGGCAGTGTTGAGTAAATATTTTCAGGACTAAAACCTGGAACAAAAGTACATAAACATTGTTGATATTCCATTTTAGTTGTCTGAAGCAGGTTTCATTCTATCTGTATTTACCAAGAAAAAGAAGAAGAAAAAAAGTTTACTAATCTATAATTCAGTTTCTTCTTCTCTCTTCTCCACAGTTGTGCAAGCTGGCCCAGCTGCTTCACAAGCGTTCAATGGAAGGGAGGAAGGCAACAGGTAATGAGGGCTGCTCCAAGTCTTCTTCATTTCTTCTTTCAAATTATTGTAATATTCAATACATGAACCAGGTGACCCACATTTCTAAGCACAACTAGACCTCAGCTTTTGCAAAAGTTTGGTTTTGTCTATGAGCTCACATTCAGCTATTTCAACCAAAATTTCAGGACAATCATCTATTTATTTCCCTATTTTTTTAGAACAGAAGCTATCAAAACCTTTCTCTTCCCTGTTGTTGGCAAGCTTACAAACATTTTGATAGAAGATGGCCTTAGGACTTCCTGGGCAGCACTATCTGACTAATATGATTATCGAAAGACTAAGGAGAACAAGTGTATGAGTGCACTATCATTACCCCTCCTCAGCAGAACACATTGGAGGAAAAAACAATTAAAAATCTGTGAGTTGAGATAGGAAGATCACTCATCAATTACTGTAAAACAGTGGGGCAAAATAATTTTATTGTCAATTAATTGTAATAGAGTGGTGCAGTAAGAAATAGCAACAAAACTAAACAATGTTTTTCTCACCCTCCTTCTTACCAGACCCAATTTCTTTCCTAACTCTTTTCCCTGAGTGGTTCCAGAGATGAAGAATGGGGCTGTGATCAGATCATAGCACTTGATCTTTGCTGCCCCTTCCTGCTCTTGATGTTCTTCTGATGCAGCATGGTATTCCTCCCACAAGACACAATGCTTGATGAGCTTCTCCAGTGCAGATCCTTCCCACAGACTGCCTGGTTGCTATCTGCTCTACTGTGGTCCTCCATGAGAAACAGAGGCACAACCTGATTCACCATGGTCATCTACAGGTGCTGTAGGGGAATCTGCTCTGGTGCTTGGACCACCTCCTCACTCCATCTTCTCTGACTTTGGTGTCTGAAGTTTTTCTGACATATTCTCACTCCCCTCTCACACCGTCTATTGGGCAGCATTTTTTACCCTTTCTTAAATATGTTGTCATAGAGGCACTACCAACATTTCAGGTGGGCTCAATTTTGGACTGTGGTACATCCACCTTTGAATCAGCTGGAACAGGGTTTTTCCTCATGGGAGCAGCTCCTGGTGTCTTCTCACAGAGCCTTCTCCTCTAAGCACAACCTAGCCATGTAAATGCAAGTCAAGTTTTCACTGAAGTGCAGTGTATTTGGAAGTCTTAACAACTCTAAATTATGTCAGCTGTGAAGCCAATCAAACACTCTTTTCTGGGGATCATTCTATCATTCTGTACTGACAGTCTAAACTAGTCACATTTGACTCAAAAATTTAAGCATCGACTTTAGTGATGAAAATTTCTTATCACAAGTCAATGCTTTTTGTGGATATAATTTTTAAAAATACTGAAAATTCTGAAAAATGGGAGAAAAACTGTCATAATACGGATTTTTTTTCTGTCTCCTTACCTTGCTGCATAAGATTTAATTTAGTTTTCTTTTATATTTTGGTTTACAGAAGAACGATCCCTCCAAAAGTTAAAGGTCAATGATATTCTAGTTTTATTTGATTAAATCAAACCTTAAAATGTGAAGGTAGATTTTGCCACCTGAGAAGAACTACTGAGCACATAAACAAATGGTACATCAAAGAGAAATACCGGGAATAAACAGCTGCTGCCCTAGCAGACCCTTTGAAATAGGGAAAGTAAAAGCTGAAAGCTCAAAAGAGATGTCTGACATAGCAAGAGGAAGATAGAAGGAAATTTCAGAATGAAGCTGCAGAAAAAGGCACTACTGTGGAAGGTTGGAGGAGGTAGAATTTTCTTTGTAAGAAACAAAGCACTAAATAAAATGCTTTAGGTGTATAGCAAAGTGGATTCTTTATTGGTTTTCCTTCTGCATGAAAAACCATTTCCTTTTAAAAGAGAATCAGGGAACACAAGACCCAAGCAAGACCCAAGTATCTATAGAGCTTTTTTAAAAATCTTTATTCTAAAAATAACAGAAACAACTTAGCCATTCTCTAGTCTGCTAGAGTATTATTACATTCTTCAGATAGATTCTTAGGATTCACTTTAATGAATCTTACTCATAAGTACATCTTGTAAATAGATTTAATTATGTATGCCTGGAATAACTTCTCAGCAGCTGTTTAATATAATACTGTGCTTGAAAATATTTTTTTCTTATACAAATGCTGTTTAAAATAAATTATATTTTGTTTTTTGAGGAAGGAAATAATGAGTGTTAAATAAAACCTAATCCATCTTATTTATGAAAATCAGTTGTTCATAAAATGAAAAATATCTGTTTAAAAATGTTAAAGATAAAAATTTCATAGATTAACATATAATTTCTGTTTGTTTTTCAGAGACATTGTTATTGATCTTTGCTTTAAACAACGCCATGATTTTCTTGTGATTTTATGTAGGTAGCATTCCAAGGGCTTAATAAAGATTTATGTTATTCATACACCAAATACCTGACTTCCACAATATGACAAATTTACCAAAGGCAATATATACAGGTACCTGGAAGAAACAGCAATTTTACAATTTTAGCCAAAAAAATGCTACTGTTTCCTTGTGTTCTTAAATTTTATGAGTATTTTATTAAAGTATGTTAAAAGTCAGAAGAATTTTTAGATTTTTAAATAATCATATTATTAGTAGTAGTGAGGTTGAATATTATCGTTAAAATTATTTTCACAAAGCAAATAAAGCCTTGAATGCCATTTTTCCCATTGACTGTGGCTGGTAGCAACACATTTATATTGATGAAATAAAAAAATACACATACCTCCTCCTCCTCCCCCAAAAACCCCAACCAACCAACCAACCAACCAACCAACCAATCAACCAACCAACCAACCAACCAACCAACCAACCAAAACAAACCCAACAGAAAAAGCAGCAAAAAGCAGAAAAGTTATATATACACAAATTGTTCCAGGCACAATCTTTATAATAATTTAGAAATTTAAATGGCTCTTGCCAAACCTATGTCACTCAAAAGTGTGAAGAAAAAACGATAAATTTAATTTGGAAGAAATCAGCATCGTGACTTCTGTAAGTATACAGGCACCAGAAGATGAGCTCCACCCTACCTCTCTCCAGTATATTGAGGAAAATATATAATTAGGGGCTTCAAATCAAGTGTAAAAATGTATGATTTCATATCACTAGGGGAGCGAAGACCAATATAGACAAAATTCTTTTATGAGAAAAGATTCCTCACTGATGTAATGAAGTTTCTGTTGTGTCACATGCTTCCTGTTATAACTTCTATTTGTTCAAAATAATTTGTCCCTTTACCACAGCTGATTCTATCTTCAGTTTGCCCTGTTAGGACTTAGAAGATTCCTTAGCCAAAACCTAGAATTTTCATGCTGTATTTGTCATACAGATTTTCCCCTTCTCCTATTCTCACCCGGCTGACTTTCAACAACGTGCTCCAATTTACCTCCTAGGTTTTTACAGTAAAAATCCTGTTTGTTCCTTTCCTTATATTTTCCTTTCTTCTTTGCTGCTTTGTTCCTATTGTCCTATTTTGTTCAGCCTCCTCTTCTTTCATCCACATATTTTTCAAGACTTATTTCTGTTACAAAAATTATTTTATCTCAAATCCCAAACTTCTTTTTATCCATTTCACTGGGGGTTTTTTCCCTTCCAGTTTCCATTATTTTTCTTATTGCTTCTTCCACTTCCTTTCACCTATAGTGTCCAAGTTCTTTTTTTCCTCTTTTACCATGTTTTCTTCCACCCTTCTATACTTCTTTCCTTGAGCAACTACCTCATGTGCCCTAGCAGACATTCAACCTCTTGCTCCTGACCGAGGAGAGAACACCGAAAAATTGTGCTTAGTCACTCTGGATAAATACCTGGATGTCAGAGACAGGCTATTATTAAGTTTTGTGCTAATACAAGAAATTAAAAAGAAAAAAACCCAAAACCCTTGTAAGGGTTTTGTGCTGGGAAGCACAACTACAGAAAATAGCAACAAGGAAGTTCCTTGATACAAGCCACAAAGTTTTGAAAACTCTGTAAATCCTTCAATAGATGCCTGTCTCTGACTGATGGTGGGATGAGCATCCATAAATAATAGGATGCTTTGCAGACAGGGGTTTAAGGAGTTACATTTCCAAGGTCTGGACAAAGAATAGACCTTAGTCTTAATCAATAGAAGCCTTGTGGAAAGGAATTTAAGGAGGAAACATTTCCAAGGACTAAATAAATTTTAATGCCAATTACGAAGGACCATCTGGCACTTGGAGGTTGTTAGAGGAGATAACCTCTGATAGTGACAATGTCCAGCTGGGATACTGGTGACTACGCATGTGTCAGGAGGAAGAGGTGAAAAGTTTAGCCCGATGAAGACTACAGGCCTTCATCCTGAAGACCCCAACTCACGACCACCAGAGAGCACTGCATCTGCACCATTAGGAGATATTTATGGAAATGAAGCCATGAAGTTAATTTGAATATGAAGTGGGACAGGTTACGCATATGTATAGGTGTTACGAATTCCAAAGAGTTCTCCTCTATAAAAGTTGAACAAAGCAGCCTTCAGTGGAACTTCCTCCATCTGACATGAAGTGGAGTCGGTCCCGCGAGACGTCGCATGAACCCATGGTGGTAGCTATAACTTTCCTGTAACTTTAAACTCTTTACCTTTCTTTCTTTTTTTCCCCTTCTCTCTCTCTCTCTCTCTAGTTTCGCAAATTTTGCTGTAATAATTAAACTTCCTTATGATGCGGCATTTGACCTCGCTTGTGTCTTAATCTCACTCTGGGAATTATAAAAGAATCTTGCCCCTGACTGGGTTATTCCGGAACGGGACAACCCTCTTTGAGGGTGAGATTTTATTTTACTTTTAAAGAATGACTTTAGCAATGGCACTTACAGCATTCCCCTGCATCAGAGACTGTCTCAAAATCAAAATGAACCTGCATGTAAATTACTAAATTGAGAGGAAAGTTCCCAGAGTAGCTCACATCTGCTTCTCTTTTAAATGAAGCAGTGCATATAGTTATAAAGACAAATTTAAAGAATGGGTAACTGTATTCTTAATTCCTGCCTTATTTTAAAATCTGTTACCATGCACTGTTGACTCATACTGTGTATTTGATATTAAATTGACAAATCCCATAACTATACATTTCAAAGCTTGAATGGTCCTTTTCTAATACGGCAAATGCTGCAATCCTGTCTCTGATAACCAGCCATGACTTTGCACCATGTATTAACAAAGAGCGCCCAACATTTATAGATTTTGATATCTGTTTTACTAGTCATGAGTGTAAATAGTTTTATTGTTATGTATATCTTAATAATTTAACAAGATGTAAACAGAGAAAAGTTCAATAGAGGGGATCATCAACAAATTACAAATTAATACCTTGTATGTTATTTAAAAGTAAACATTTATGAACATAGTTCATATACACATCTACTCTCAATACTGCATTTCTTACTGTTCTGGGAATTACAAATAAATTTCAGAGCAATGAGGTGTCAGTTGTTAATGTTAACTATTTTGTACTCAACCATCATTATAAAGGACTTAACTTTGAGTTAACTTGTTAAGGTATAACCATTTTCTTCCATTATTAGCTTGGATATTTCATACTCACTTGGCACTGCATGGAAAACAATTTCACTGGCTGCCAAGCCTTTCATCTGGAATTCCTTGTCACTTGGCTGACCCATCAAGAACAATCCTTTGTAGTGCACCACCCCAGTAGAAGACAGGAGAAAGATGCATGGTAAACTGGAATAAAAGTAAGAATTCTTGCTTTCCCCCTCTCCATCCCCACCAAAAAAAAAAAAAAATCATCACACCTCCCTCTTGGTTCTCTAAAAAGCAAGAATAATTGGTGGATAACTTTAATGACTTTTTTCCTTTTGCTGCTCTTAGAAAGTAAGGTTCTAGTTGATGCATTCTAAGTGTACTAAAATAATTCTTACAGAGATTTCTAGATGATGCACTCTTTAAAATATCCTCTATAAACAGGTGAAGATGAGGGAAAGTCTGAATCCACCTGAAACAGTGTGAACACTCCAAAATTCTTCAAGTACAGAGATGTCATTCATTTCTCCCTTCACTCAGATTTTAGCTGTGTTGAAAATGGCTTGCACAACAATAAACTGGAAAACTGGATTTTTACACTTAGTAATAATTATCACAGAATCACAGAATCACAGAGTTGTAGAGGTTGGAAGAGACCTCGAGAGAACTTCAGGTCCAACTCCTCTGCCAAAACAGGCTCTCTAGCTCATATTGCAAAGATAGGTGTCCAGACGAGTCTTGAATATCTCCAGAGAAGGAGAATCCACCACCTCCCTGGGCAGCCTATTCCCGTGCTCTGTCACCCTCACTGTGAAAAAGTTCCTCCACATGTTGGTGCGGAACTTCCTCTGCTCCAATTTGCAGCCATTGACCCTTGTTCTGTCTCCACTGACCACTGAAAAGGGGCTGGCCAATTCCCCCTGCACCCCATACTTAAGATATTTATAAACATCGATTAGGTCGCCCCTCAGTCTTCTTTTCTCCAGGCTGAACAGCCCCAGCTCTCTCAGACTTTCCTCATAGGATAGATGTTCCAGGCCCTTAATCATCTTTGTAGCCCTTCTCTGGATTCTCTCCAGGAGATCCCTGTCCTTTTTATACCAGGGAGCCCAGAACTGGACACAAGACTACCAGAAGGGGAGGATCACCTCCTCCGACCTGCTGGCCACACTCCTCCTGATGCACCCCAGGATCCCATTGGCTCTATTAGCCACCAGGACACACTGCTGACTCATAGCCAACCTGTCGGCAACCAGGACCCCCAGGTCCTTTTCCACAGGGCTCTTCTCCAGCAGGTCAACCCCCAGCCTGCACTGATACATGCGGTTGTTCCTCCCCAGGTGCCAGACTTTACACTTGCTTTTGTTGAACTTCATCTGGTTTCTCCCTGCACAGCTCTCCAGCCTGTCCAGGTCTTGCTGGATGGCAGCAGAGTGTTCCTGCATGTCAGCCACACCTCCCAGCTTTGCATCATCGGCGTACTTACTGAGGGTGGATGCTATTCCCTCATCAAGGTCGTCAATGAAGATACTGAACAGGACTGCACCCACACTGAGTCCTGGAGAACACCGCTAGTCACAGGCCTCCATTCAGTTTCTGCTCCACTGATCACAACCCTCCGAGCTTGGTCCGACAGCCAGTTCTCGACCCATCTCATCTATTCCATACTCTCTCAGCTGTTCTATCAGGATGTCATGGGAGACAGTATTGAAAGCCTTGCTAAAAGTCAAGGTAGATGACATCCACTGCTCTCCCTCCATCCACCCAGCCAGTGATGAGACCATAGAAGGCTATGAGATTGGTCAAGCACGTACTCCCCTTGGTGAATCCATGCTGACTACTCCTCACGACCTTCTTCTCTTTTAGTTGCTTGGTGATGGCATCCAAAACAAGCTGTTCCATAATTTTTCCAGGGACAGAAGTGAGGCTGACAGGCCTATAGTTGCTAGGATCCTCCTTCTTGCCCTTTTTAAAGATCGGAGTGGTTTTGGCTATCCTCCAATCCTCAGGCACTTCACCTGTTCACCAAGACCTGTCGAAGATAATAGAGAGTGGCTCGGCAATCACTTCCACCAGCTCTCTCAGCACACGTGGTTGCATCCCATCCAGGCCCATGGATCTGTGTGCATTAATCCCTTTGAGCCGCTCCTGGACCTCCCCTACCTCAACTAGAGGGAAGCTCTTCGGTCCCCAAACACTCCTATTTTCATCCAGGATCTGTGGGTCCCGAGGGGCCTTTGGAGTGAAGACCTAAGCAAAGGCAGCATTTAGTATCTCCACCTTCTCATCATCCCCTGTTACCAGGACACCCGCCTTATTCAGCAAGGGGCCTACGTTATCCCTGGTCATCCTCTTACTATTCACATACCTGAAAAAACTCTTTTTATTGTCCTTTTTGTCCCTTGCCAACTTCTTTTCCAGGTTGGCTTTAGCCTTCCTAGTTGCATTCCTACAGACCCTGACAACATCCCTGTATTCTTCCCAGGTGCTCAGACCTTGTTTCCATAGTTCATAAACCTTTTGCTTCCCTTTGAGTTTACTCATGAGCTGCCTGCTCATCCACGCAGGTCTTCTGCCTCTCTTTCCAGATTTCTTACTCAAAGGGATGCACCTGTCCTGTGCTTGGAAGAAGTGCTGTTTAAATGTTACCCAGCTCTCGCAGGCCCCCTTTCCTTCTAACAGCATAGCCCATGGGATAGCTCCTAATAGTTTGTGGAGGAGATCAATTCAGCTCTTCCAAAATTCAGGGTAGCTATCCTGCTTTTTGGCTTGCTTCTTCCACCCAGGATTTTGAACTCGACCATTTCATGGTCACTTTGTCCTAAGCTGCCCCTGACCTTCACTTCCCTAACAAGCCCATCCTTGTTAGTAAGAACAAGGTCCAGCACCAGCCCTCCCCTCGTAGGTTCCTGCACCATCTGTAGCAGGAAATTGTCTTCTGTACATTGCAGAAATTGTCTGGACTGCATACAACTGGCCGTATTGCTTGCCCAGCAAATATCTGGGTAATTGAAGTCCCCCGTAAGGACAAGCGTCTGGGATCTCGAGGCTACTTCTATTTGCTTATAAAAAGCACTATCACCCCGGTCCTCATGATCAGGGGGTCTATAGTACACACCCACAACAGTGTCACTCATACAAGTGTGACCCTTGATTTTTACCCACAAGCACTCGACTGATGGTTCACCTTCCCCAGGTGAAGCTCAATATATTCCAGCGGCTTTCTGACATAAAGAGCAACTCTTCCACCTCGCCTCCCTAGCCTGTCTTTCCTGGAAGCATATAGCCATTCATGACAGCATGCCAGTCATCCAAGCTGTCCCACCACTTCTCCTTGATTGCAATGAGATCGTGGCCGTGCAACTGCACAAAGGTCTCTAATTCTTCCTGTTTGTTTCCCATGCTATGTGCATTTATATAAAGGCATTTTAATGGGGCGGCAGATGCAGGTATCTTCAACAGATCACAGCGAGATTTCCAACAGGGGAAGGGCAATTGTGGCTCCACTGAGGAGTCCTCAGGGAAATCCACAGAATTTTCCCCTGTCACTGTACATCTGCCATTTACCTTCTTCCACCATCAACTCGCGTCGTGCCTCCCAAAGCACTTGCCAGACCTCAGCAGCCTTCCTATTGCCCCCTTCCCCCTTCCTAACGCCTCCTTCCCCCTTCCTAATGCCACCTTTCCCCTTCCTAATGCCCCCTTCCCCCTTCCTAACAAACCCCTTCCCTCTTCCCAGCCTTGAATTATCTTGAATTATATAGTAGTATATTACTGTGACTTAAGGTAGAATGGGCAATATTATAAGACCTAAGTGCTGTAAAGACAATACAGTTTAGCATAATATTTTTATGGTTCTTTTTCAACACTTGATTCTTAAAAGCAAATGTTTGCATACTATTAAAAAATTACTTCAAAATGAGTATTTTTATGAAGTCTGTATTCAGTTCAGCTCTGATTCAAAGACAAACAATAGACATATTCTATAAATATGCATGTTATTCAGTCTAAAAATACTTGTCAAAGAATAAAACCCCTGTGGTTTCTTTCTGAAAAATCAACCTCCTACTATTTTGATTCTAAACAAGCTCTATGATGTGTATAATCTTACATAGTCACTAACTATGAGGTGGAAATTTGCAATATATGCAAATACTTATCTATAACAGTATTTATTTTTTTACCCAGATAAAAATCCATTTCAAACCCAGCTGCATGGTTCTATTGACTAGATCAACAGAGAAAGAAAAAAGTAAGAAAATTATTTTCTGTTCATTATTACTTTGTCTCCATTATTATTATTTCAGACTCAGGCAATTATATTAACGACTTTTGGTTCAGCCATCAGATATGACCTAGACATTTTGAATTGCATACTGTCCTGTGTTGACTCTTGGGCCCTAAATACTGAGGAAAAAAATATCGGTATTTCTGTGCTAGCCATCATTATCTGCATTATTATGCCATCACACCTCCTAGGGTATTTGTATGTATCTGCCCTATATCTGCAGGTACTCTAATGTGATTTCAGTAATTCACAACCGAGAAAGATGAACATGTTGCCACTTCCACAAATTTGATTTTTCTTCTCTGCAGGCTCATTACCTTCCTTCATTGTAAACATGAAATGGCACTGTTTTCAATTTACTGCTGGAAGTGTTAATCATTGAGGCTGAATTTTTCTATCATCTCCTGTGTTGTCAGGAATTTTGTTTCAGAAGTCATTGAAAGCTGTATCTAACTCAGGCTTTCTTTGACTTTTGTGACCTCTTCACCTGAGTGTTATGAGTAAGGATTGCAACTGCATGCTAATATATTTTGGTTTTCAAATAATATTTTCCTCAAAATAATATTTTCTTCACTCTCACTAATCTTACCAAATGCAAGCCTTCTCAGAGAACTATTCCCTGTTCCACAGAAGGCCAGAAGTACCCTACAAAGTGAGGTCCATCCGGCAATTTCAGACTGAAGCTCAGTCACACTACATACAGATTCTATTGCCTTACACAAAACACTTTCAGCTGTTTTGTTTTCTTGCCCTCATATAACTCACAGCGTATACTGGATATGACCAAGTCATTGTGAGATCTAGGTGATGAGGGAACAAGTAGACTTGGACATACCTGAAAGAAATTAAGAGCCTGGGGAAATAGACCAAGTGAAGTATCTGTACAACTGTGGCTACATGCAGATAGGAAGGACATATTTTTCTAGAACTTTCAGAGTATCTATGATTTGGTTTACAATAGTAAAAAAAGTTACTTGTGTTTAGATGCTGTATCTCTGCTTGTAAAACAGTTCTAGGGAGAGCAGTACACAGCAGATTTTGAAATTAAATTTTAAAGTCTGAGGATTCTCAGCTCCAGATGAAGTGTCAACTGTGCAGTTCCTAAAAAGCAAGTAACTTCTACAGAATGACTTGTTTTGATAAACTACTGTTAAGTAGTTTTTGCTTCAAAGTTTCTAAACAGCTATTATTAAGTTTAATATAATCAAGTTATCTATAGCATCTGATCTTCCCCTCTTCTATCTTATCTTAGTGGGAAAATTAATTTTGTTCTGTCTCTCTTCAGTGAACAAACAATTCCAAATTTTTTATTCAAGAAATCCTACTTGGACCATCTGTATCTGTTGATGGAAATACAACACTTTGAAAAATTTGGTATGTAAAATGCTGGTACTTTTATTATGTAGATTTTAATATTTTTTTTAAAGGCATCCATTGCCTCTGTTTTGCAGTTCCACCAAAGAAAAGTTTTTTGGATGCTGTTTTAATTAGTTCACTTTGTAAGTAGATACCAAGAGTAAAAGACTAATATATAAAATCACAGCAGAACCTTCTCTGTTCTTCAGCAACTCTTCAGGTAACTCAGACATTACGCACATGGAAAGTAGCATCTACTGAACACAGGAAAAAATTCCAGTTTTTTCTTTCTATATATTTCTTTAGCTGGTAGAAAAGGTGAATTGATTTCTTAACTTTGTGAAGAGATAAAATCAGAATGGATTCTTGAATTGAATGACTTCTAAAGATTTTTTTAAAAGGATATTAACCTTAATTTCTTTTTAACATAATGGTTTTGTAATAAAAACTTGGTGGGTCTGGCTTTTGTTTTGCGGTTAGTTTTGTTGGTTTGGTTTTTGTTGTGAAGTAATTTCCCAGGGATATACTTCTGAAATGTTCCTTGGGAAGACTACACTGCCTACAAACAGGACTATTGAATAACTATTTCAATGACATAGAATAGAGATGGGAAAAAGTTATCTTATCCTGAGCTAGTTGTTAGACTGATTTCAAAATGATTTGAAGACTTGGTCTGTATTTGAGAAGATATTTAGAATTTCTTGCTTAATGTATATCTTAATTTGTTGAAAAAATTGCCATTTGGTAATTGTATGTAGTTCATCCCTCCAATAACAAAGACTGGAGTAATTTGCTTAAACAAATTCTTAAGGGACCACATATCTCTGGGAATCAGAAAACAAACCCCTTTGTATGGGACCATATGAAAAAAAAAAAAAAAACCCAAATACATAACCAGTTAGATCCATTGCATGATTAAATTAATTTGTTTAATGATTAATACTCTTTAGTCATTACAGAACACACATAAGTTTTGTGTTTGAGCTATGTTTATTTTCATCTCAATATATTTGGAACTTCATGCTTAGATTTTCTTGGTTTTCAAAATTTCCTCTGCTGTCACTTGATTTAACTACAAAGCTAAACACAGAGAAGGCAGGAGAAGGTATACAGTAGTCCAGTTGTTCCTTCATTTGTGCTACCCTAAAGTCTTTCTAAATTACCAATAACCTCCTGGTATTTTTTTTCCTTCAAGTGAAGTAAGTTATGCAAAGCCTGATTTGAGAGATAATAATGATCTCCGTGTTAACTTTTACATTCTAAGACAATATTTCCACCTTAGTTACATTTCAACAATTTTATTTGGTCTGGGATCTGTACAAACTTCAATGTTGCTCTTTGAGAACGTAATGAAAATAAGGAAAGTGAAGTCTTAAATTAGAAAATAATATTTTTTGTAGTTTAATTGACATTGAACTGCACACAACTGCAGTAACAGAATGGGCTAATCATGCTAAATACATGAGATTAATTGCTCCCTCATATTCATTTTTAATGAAGAGTAACAATTGAGTTGACAGGCTAATTATTACAGTTTTCTAGGTTTCTGCTATAACAGTCACAATGTTAATCGTCAGTAACATTAACCCACATAAGGCTTTTGCTCTTGAAAACTCCAGCACTACTTTCTCATTTAAATTACAGTGATTCCTGACATTCAGAGACAAGGGGCACTTTGCCAACTGAACCTCCCTTTCACATTTCATGTAACTACTTCAGAATGAAGGATTGACTAAAGAAACTAACTTTCTAGGTTAATTTTATAATAACCTAGTTGCAAAATTTGGAAGCATATGCCTGGTTTTAGTTTTTCCACAGTTCAGAACTTTTCCTAGTATTTAAGGAGTTCAGGACAGGTCACTAGAGCTGGAACTAGAATTTGAGCTCCTGCTTTTAGCTGGAAGCTTTTTAAAGAGTTTTGTTGGGGAGTTGTTTGGAAAAACGAAACTGGGCTTGATTATCTATGCTTTGTTTCAGCTCTCTGTGCCTGGCCTGTTAATTACCAACATTTTGTGCCAAATAGAGATGTAAATTTGTTCCTGGTTTAGTTCTTTGTCATGGTAAGGAAAGTGCAGAGGCCTGAACATCAGGAGTCCTCTAGGCTGGGACAACATTTTCTACCGGAGTGTTGTGTTTCTAGTTTCTGAAACCTGACATGAGGCTGCTGCATCAGCCATGAGAGGGTATAAAAGTTTGGTCAGTTGTTATTAAAGTTGTCTTCGAACCACCCGTTAATTTTAACCACTTTGGTGTTAGTGTTTTCTGTGTTTTAGCCTATTCATTCTTCATTGCTTGTATAGACAGTTTCAGTAGTGCAGATAAAATCTTACCGTGAATGGTACACAAATAACTAAATTTTGGTTTTGTACTACACTGTTTAATACTAGTCCTTATTCTGAACAGAAGGATCTTTTTCTTAGTTTTAGGTTTGTGAAGGATAAGAATTTACTGGTTTCAGTACAACTTAAGCATCCATTAAACCTAGTAAAATGTAGTTTTAGGTCCTATGCTGCTAACAAGCTATGTTAGAGGCTCATTAGCAGCATTTGTAGCACCAGCAGTATTAATAAAAGAAAGATGCAGAGTGAACAGATCATTGTAAGCAAATGCCCCCCTAATTCATTCACTATTAAGTTTTCTGTTTTCCTTTCCTACCACATAATACTGTCAAGTTTCTTGTTGAACATCCCACTTATTTTTAATAAGTCCCTAATCTCATGTCTGTTGCTTCCCAAATCCCTTATCTCTGCTGAGTGAAGTGACTTTATGCTCACTCCCAGTAGCGCCTTTGATTTGGGAACTGCAGGCAGATAAAAAATTCTCAAATTTTGAAATTTAATATTGGGATGTCTTCACAATGTCTGTAGGGACAGAAGACTTGGATTCTCTGTTTAGTATTGTTATTTATTAGTTTATTTTTAAGAAAGGGACATTTTCTGATGTACAGGCCAAACGCCTATAGCCAGATGCATTTGTTTTCTGAATCAGGGACTGTTCTTACAGTCTTGGGAAATACTGTACTTCAGATAGAGCCTTGACTTAATTTCTTTCTGAATTAGTATCACCCATCTGTGAGTAACACCCAAGTGCTGTCCACCAATCAGTGAAGATGCTGGCTCGACAATATCACATATGCCTTATAGATGAGCAAGAGATTGTATATTCATGCCCTGCCTTCCAGAAGGCAGGATTTAGCACTGGCCTTGGAGTTAACCCAAAAGGGATGTAGCCTTTGCAACTATGGCAATGGAAGTAGCTCATATCTTGGAATTTGGGCAGTCTGGGCAATGGTCCAGGGTGGGAAACCACAAAACATGTTATGCCAGTTTTGCTGCTCTGAGGGTCCCCAACACCATCGAGGTTGACGATGGCCCTGCCTACTCCTCACATCGATTCTGCTGTTTTGCCAAAACTGAGGTGTTCAACATTTTGCAGGTGTTCCTCATTTGCCTGCATGTCAGGTGATGGTTGAACATGTGCACCGATGGTTGAACATGTGCACCAGACCTGTGGCTTGGAGAGGATAGGCAAGATCCACCCATAGTCATTCACGGTGCAGCTTTAAAGTCTGGACTAATGGAGCAAGCAGTGGGTGAGAGGCAAACAACTGCTGATCCGCTCGAGCTGGATGATCGCCTTTTCTCCGTCTGTTGTCACTGTTGTTTGTATGTTATTGCTGGTTCCCAGTGTTGTATTTCTGGTTGGCTTTTGACATTTATAAAGGTTATGTTAATGGTGTTGTTTGTTATAATGATAATATTAGTAATGTGTGGCGACCGGCAGAGAGCAACACACAATTCGGTATGAATTTTAGGTGAAGCCATGAAGCCAGGAAGCCATGAAGCCAGGAAGCCAGCCATTTTATTAGGTGAAATCACACAGATTATGTACCTTTCTTACTGCAAATGTGGCAAGCTAAAAAACTGCTAATTGGTTACACCCTATGTTCACCATATTGATTGGTTAGTAATTATAACGCGTTCTGATAAACCTATCTTATAGCTAAACATCCAAGTTTATCTTTAATACCTAAAAGCATCCACACACCTGCTGTTTCGAACCTCTTGTTATGGTTGGTTCCTAACATGTTCTGTTACTCCCAAATACCTTCTCATAACTGCTTCTTGGTTTAGAGTAGCCTGTACCCCTATCAACAAGGTCACTGTGTTTTGAGAATGTATTCCATAGCCCAGTTATGATTAGACAGTAGAACGATATTGCAGAGAAAAGACAAAATCTGTGGTTATTAATGCAGATAACCATGTAAAAAATTTCACTGACATTAGCATTGGACCAGTAAGCAGTTTGTCTTTGCTTTCATTTTCTTTACACGTTTGATGGAAAGGAAAAAGAAAATATGTCTGCCTCCAATTTACAGTGTTAAGGCTGACACAAAATCTGGTCAAGATTACTAAAAAAGTTATTTGGCAGTAGTATAGCTGCAAATAAATTATGATCACAAACTGCTCACTTTTCTCTCTCTGGCATATGAATCATAATGCCAATGCTTGTTGATGTCATGGCTGAAGATAATTCAACGTCATCAAAGACTATTGGTGAGACAGCCTTAAGGAGTTACTGTTCTTCCTTCCCTAAGCATTCAAGGAGTGTTCCAGTAATGTCTAGGTTGTATGTCTGAGCCTGCTGAAGCTTAGTGCAGTGAAAAATGTCTCAGACCCTTTGATTACACAAAGTTACATATTCTGTAATCCTTGGAACAGGCCTCAAAAGTTGGTATACATTCTGTAGCTCAGCATTAACCAAAATACCCACAGTGCTGAAATGCTCAAGACTTTAGGGCATTGCTACTTTCCTCTTTCTTAAGCAATACCTTTCATTTCATATTGCCAAAGAACATCTGTTTTTCATCCCTATCCCTTCTTTTGATGTCCAGATTTTTATCACACCCTCAGAGAAATTATTTGGAAGAGTCTTCTCTACATATGCCATTTTCACATGGCCTTCCTCCTTCACAGTAGCTATCTTCCTAGCCATTCCTTTGTTCCACTTAAATTTTTCTATTACAATAGTACACATTCTGGAAGTATATTTCTTTATTCAATATATTATGTTCTACATTATTTCTCAGTACAGCATCAGTCTTAATTTACTAAGTACTGCTGCTTGATTACCTGTTTTCTTGGAGAAATACATATGACTAAAATACAAGCCTTGATTAAATCATTGGAAAAATATAATAGGATTTATTCCTTGCATTATTCTCCTTTTAAAAACTTCGCTTGCTATCATACAAAATCTAAAAGCTGGCTATGCTTTTAGGATGAAAAAATTCATTGAATGTTGACTAGAAGACAGAATAAGTAGATAAATGCAGTGGAACACTTGTGCAGTTTTCTTTAAAAGTTTTAATTAATGTAATACAACTGGGAAAAAAAAAACAACAAACAGAATACCTGCAACATCAGGCTTTAACCCTGTTCTTCAACAGGACTCAAAATGTACTTGCAGAATTCCTTACTTCACCTTTATCTTGTATATTTCTAGTCTGAAGACCATATTTGATAATCAACTTGTCTTGACCTCATTTCTTCAGGTTCTTGTTTCCAATTAACTTCTCATTACATTACACTTGGTTTCTGTAGCTGTCATATACACTGTTAGCAGTGAGAACTTGCAAGCTGCATGTTCCCACCACCTGTGGGAGGAGATTTACCAAAGGTTGATAATCACTCAGTTTTTGCCCTAAAGGTAGCAGTAGCAGCAGGCCATCTGTCACAGAGCTGAGGAATGCCCAAGGACATAGAGGTTATATTGTCCAAATGGTGCATGAGCACAAAAGCAAGGACTGAAGTAAATGGCAGTAGTACATAAGCATCTCCTGCAGCACTGAAAAATGTTATTTTCCAAAAAGCAGTGTTTTTTGTCTGTGTGTTTAGTCCTGGCTTACTTTTTTTTTTTTTTTTTTTTAAATTGAATGAACAAATGATGGCAATGTGAATTTTTTAACTTATTACTAAGTAGAAGCCAATGCATTCATTCTAAGAATGTTTCTCACTGAAGCACATCATAAATTAGCTGAGGTTTGTAACTTGAATATTTTCCTTATTAATCCTAATCTAAATATGAACTTTACATATAGTGATAATAAAGAGCAGGTTTCTTTCTCTTGTTTCTTGAAGCAATGTATTTCCAAGCTTGTGAAGTCAGTCATCAAAAAAACCCTGGTAAAAAAACACACATAAAACCAGAAAAACCTTTGGAAAAATAATTGACCCTTCAAATAAATATGGACTGTATTTAGGACCTACTTTTAAATACATTTTGTACCCCCTTTAGACAACTTGTGATGTTCTTCATTTGCTCACACATGGTTACTGCACTCAAATATGTTGAGGTTTTACGAGTGAGCTAGAGAGGGAGGACTAGGCCTTCTGCAGAATACCTAAATCATAGATTCTATGTTTTAAAAATATTGTAAATTGAATGAAAAACAGAACTTACATTTCATGAGTTTAAATATACACAGAAGGATGTTTTAGCACCGCAGTGGTACCTGACCTTCATGTAATGAAAACAAAAAAAGAGTAACATGGCAAGAGCTGTAAACAAGATAACACATACACTTGAAAAAAACAGGGTATGAGACAGATATGAAGGTATCACAATACAGCAGCTATGATCTCCAATGTTTGTCTAATAATGTTAAAAACTGAAACTCTGATGTCAGTATTAGCTATTGGTACTGTTTTGTGTAGTCTGAGACCCTGTAATATATTACCTTTTCTAGGTAGACTAAAGAGTATGTCAGAATTGAGTTATTTACATGATGCAATTTGTGGAGATACTGGGTAAAAGGTCAATGCTTAGTAAATTTATCCTGTTTGCTGCTGCTTAAGGGTTTTCTTAGTAACAAATAAGAAAAGGAACCTTTATGTAAAGGTCCTACTGCACTGTAGTTGCACAGCACTCTGTGAAATTGAATTCACCCTTTTAAAAGATGGCAGTGTCTTTGATGTTCAATCTCAGGTTTGTAAATATAGGGATATTTAACCTCAGAGACAGACAGATCAATATAATGCAGATTACTTGTGTTCTTGAACTTTTCCTGATGATTATATTCTCTGCACAAAATAAATGGAAAATGTATAGAATACATGAGAAATAGTGTAAAATATTATCAAAGCACTAGTCTAGAACAACTGTCCCTAAGGAACCTTTCCAGCTAAATCAAAAATCAAAATTTCTTTTCCAAAAACCCATGTCAATGTCAACCCAGGAAACCAGGAAAATACAACACTGAGGTGGATATTTCTAAGTCACTAGCAAATCAGCCTTAAATATCTGCTCCTATGAGTCTTAGAACTTTCTCCGAAAATATTTTAATCTTCTAAACAATCTTTTATACTTTGAGTGGCTAGAAAATGTTCTATGTGCACACTTATTTTATCAGAACTAAAAATATTTTCAGAGAATTAAAAAAAAAACAAACCAGCAACATAGTGGAGTTTATACAAAGATAAAGTTTTGGAGTACTTTCCTAAACAAAGATAGAAGATATTAGAAAATCTCTGTTTTCACTCTGTGTGGCTGGGGGTTAATTCTTGTGTGCAAAGTGATAGAGTTAAATCTGTATATTTAAGAATATAGTGAATGTAAAGACCTGATTTTGTTTAAAATAATAATCAAATTCATCTGCATTGTAAGAATATAATGCTAATAGACCAAAAAAGTAATTATTTTAAAAGCCTTGTACATTTTCAAGGGATTAGTGGAAAAGTACTCAGTATCAAACTGAGGTTATAGTGACAAAACTTTACCTTGAAATTTTCTTAATTTTGAGTATTTTTGTCTTACATGTCCATGATGTTTTAACATGATTTTAAATGAAATATTTTTATAGAGTAGTAGATGTCATTGTGTCCTGGTTTCAGCCAGGGGCTAACCTGCTGGGCTCGGGACAAGTAACTCAAATTGACCAATAGGATCATTCCATGCCAGTTACATCATGCCGAGTATAAGAAGCAGAGGGTGTTGCAGTGTTGGCGCGCGAACAGCAGGGACCGGGCGGAAGTGTGCTCTGGGCTCGGGGCTTTGTTTACTCGCGGCGCGAGCTCGGGTCCTTTGTGTTGCGGCTGGGGTTTGCGCGGGCTGCGGCGCGGTGTCCGTTACGGGGAGTGCGCGATCTGAACTGCTCATCTCGGCAAAAGGTTGTATTGTTCATTGTTATCTGTTCTTCCCCTGTTATTTCCAGTAAAAATACCCTTATCCCAACCTGCGGGCTGTTTTGGTTTTCTCCCCCCCCCCCCGCTCCGGGGGAAATCTGAACGCGTGGTCCCCGGCTCCGGCAGAACCACAACACATTGTAATGGAAGCTTCATGGTAGCTTCCATTGCCCCTCAGCTTTATCTTGTCTTTAATTATCCAAAAGGTATTCAGCATATTTCCTTGCCAGTTTTCTTTTTTTTTTTAATTACATTACAGTAAAAGCATGGAAAGGATTGCACATGTGAACATAGATGGAAACAGGATGCCAAAATTTGATATTGAATATTTCTCTGACAAATAATTTCACCCTCGTACTGAAGATGATGTGATCTTCTTTATCTGAGGTTTCCCTGTGGTTTCATGTGTTTTTATTTTTTAAATAAAAATGAGACACCTATTCAATTGCTTTGTCTGACCATTAATTAGGGTAGGGATGGAAAAGGTGTAGAATTGATTAAAATACACATCTTACCAGCTGGTAATTTTGTGATTTAAGTAGAAATATTGCAGAGTATTTGTCCCTTTGGAGAGGATGGTGAACCATGGGAAGCTGATACTCTTTTTTATTATTAATCAGTATTCCCACCTTTGTAACTATTCTACATATGGGTTGGGTTTTTTATTTCCTGGAATAGGAAATGAAGTAGCCTACATGTATTTTTTATAATGTATTGTAAATGTTACCAAATTAAACTGCTCCCATTCATTTGTTGCAACTGTTTTTAATTTTCCATTGTCACATTTTTTATGTCTTTCATCATGATAAAATTAAACATTTAAGTGCTAACAATGAACACTTGGAAATATATGTGATGCTGAAAGAAGGAGGGTAAAAGGAAGGAAAATCATCGTGTACAAATTTTAACATCAGTCAGAATCAATGACAAAAGGATATGTATTAAATGCTTTTCATAAAGTCTGGTGAATTACATAGAGTCCTTTTTAAGGGTTACGAAAATGAGAGAAACGTGAAACTCGTCAGTAATTCTTTGCTTTTCTTTCATTCTTTAAGGTATGGAAACACTTTTTCCAGTATAAATCTAATTGCAGACTTCTGTAAGACAACTCACCAGCTGACCTACTCACAAGTAAAATGAAACATTAGTCTATGTAAAGTAATTATTAAAAAGTATCAATAAGAAAACCTATTAATATTTTGTTACTACTGGATACTGTTCATAGCCTACAACCATTTTTCCAAAATTGTGTCAAATCACTTCTAACCAAACTTAGAAATACACAGTTCATATAATTCAGTCAGTATAAACTTCAGTTATACCCGTTTATATGATAGTACAAGAAGAGTTTGGTGTTCAGATAATTTTTTTATCCTAGCATCAAATAAGCAAGCATATCTTTATGTCTGGAAAAACTGAAATTATCTTTCAGCCCAAAGCTGGAAGAAAGCTTGAATTCTTGCCTCTGTACTGTAGCCAAATTCTTGAATCATTCTATATGGAAATTCCTTAATACGAAATATGTTATGTCTTTAAAATAATGCAGAAGAAAATATTTTAAATGTAATGCATTAATATGCCTTAGTAGTTAAGTTCTGCATTGTCAAAGAAGTTCATCCTGCATATTTCTTAATACTGAATCAATATTATGTTGGATAAAATAAGAGGTTATGACACTTTTAAAAATACGCAATTCTGAATATATAATTTACTTTAAAAATTCTGTATATACTAGAGACTGCTTAAATTTCCTTAGATTTCACCCCTCCAAAAATAAAAATAAGTTAAAAAATAAAGGAAATTTGTTGTATCTTTTTCTTTGGAAAAAAGAAGTTAGAAATACTAGTTGTGGAAAACAGGCATATAACAACCAGATACTGAAAATGGACAGGTCTGTGATACTACATTAGTGCCAGTGAAACAGGAGTCATCCTAAGAAGAAGATGGATTGAATTAAGCAATTTTATTTTCCTCTTAAAACAAATGGACATACACATCTGAATATCCATATAATTTTATCTTTTTTTTTCCATAGAATTTGCAAAGTCTCAGCTTTCCTGTCGTTTTATGAAGAATTGTTTTTCTATGGGAAATACTTCTCTTCAATGAGGAATATCTTTTTAATTATCCTCATATGTTGCATAAAAAAGTTCTTAACTATGGAATATATATGTTGAATCGGGGTACTGAATTCCTAACTTTTACCATTGGCTAGGCATTTGGAGGAATTTGTAAAAAAAATAGCATCTGAAACATAGGAAATGCTAGAAAATTCTGATGTGACGAGTCATTAACAATACTACACTTACATACATGGTATATTAAAATCAATTAAAAGAAAACATATGCATGTATTCTACCTCTTGGGGTCATATTTGGGACATGAATTGGCTATGCTGTTTATCAGAGAAGTTCAACCTAATTTCAATATTCAGAAGAGAATGTATAGATAATAAGCAACTGTACAGGGATTCATGAGATCAATGTTCTGTTCCCCTTTGGGGAAAAGACAGCTCTTGACATATTGACTATTTTCTATTTCTTCAGTTATAAAATTGTGATACTAATATTTAAATTCTAAAAAAACCCTGTGAGTAGACAGATTTAGTCAGAATTAAATTCACAGACTGGTGACAAAGTTTTTAGAGCACTAAATGAATTGAGATTAAATGAAAATTTCATTTCAGTAGTTGAGCAGTTTCATGATAATAAGTTTATAAAAAAAACACAAACTAACAATTCAAAGTCAGTAAACTAATAATTCAGACAAAGCTTAAACTAAACAACTTCAGCTTGAACTTTGTGGAGACTAGATGCATGAAAACTGCCAGAATGCCATTTTTATATTCACTTAATTTCATATATCTGCCAAACAACTTTGATAAATGTCTTCAAAAGAAAACTTAAAGGATGGAATATTTTATATGCTTGACTCAGAACTGGATAAGAGAAGAAGTCTGTCTTTCACAAGGATGATGTGAAAGACTGTGGTGGTTTCACCCTGGCTGGAGGCCAGACGCCCACCAAAGTCACTCTATGACTCTTATTTTCATCTGAACAGGGGAGAAAATATATATTGAGAGGCTTAGGAGTTGAGATAAGAACAGGGAGAGATCACTTCTCAATTAGCATCATGGGCAGGACAGACTTAACACAGAATAAAGGGAAAAAAGCTAATTTATTACACTACACCACACCCCCAGTGGCACCAGAGTTGGGTAATGAGAAGTGCGACCAGATCTTAAAACACCTCCTCCCACCCCTCCCTTCTTCTTTTGAGTCATGACTTCATTCCCTTCCTCTCTCCCAGGTGTCACAGGGGAAATGGGGGAATGGGGGGTTTTGTCAGTTCTTCACAAGTTGTTTTCCTTCTTTCCAGGCTGGAAAGGTGGACCCAGGTGAACCTAATGAGGTTCAACACTGCCAAGTGTAAGATGTTGCACTTGAGCCGGAAGAATCCCAGACATAGATACAGACTGGGAGAAGAGCTCCTTGAGAGTAGCCCTGCTGAGAAGGACTTGGGGATTCTGGTGGATGAGAAACTTAACATGAGCCAGCAGTGTGCTCTTGCAGTTCGCAAGGCCAATGGTATCCTGGGCTCCATCAGAAGAGGGATGGCCAGCAGGGACAGGGAGGGGATTGTCCCTCTCTACTCTGCCCTCGTGAGGCCCCACCTGGAGTTCTGTGTCCAGATCTGGGGCCCCCAATACAAGAAGGATGTGGAACTGTTGGAGAGGGTTCAGAGGAGGGCCACAAGGATGATTAGAGGGCTGGAGCACCTGCCCTACAAGGAGAGGCTGAGAGAGCTGGGCTTGTTCAGCCTGGAGAAGAGAAGGCTGCGGGGGGACCTCATTGCAGCCTTCCAGTACCTGAAGGGAGCTTATAAACAGGAGGGGAATCAACTTTTTAAAAGGGCAGATAATGGCAGGACAAGGGGTAATGGATTAAAGCTAAAGGAAGGAAGGTTTAGATTAGATATTAGGGGGAAGTTTTTTCAGAAAGAGTGGTGAGGTCCTGGAACAGGCTGCCCAGAGAGGTGGTGGATGCACTGTCCCTGGAAGTGTTCAAGGCCAGGTTGGATGGGGCCCTGGGCAACCTTGTGTAGATCCAGGCCTGAGGTTGGTAGCCCTGCCTGTGGTAGGGTGGTCGGAACTCTATGATCCTCGGGGTCCCTTCCAACCCTTGCCATTCTATGATTCTATGATTCTTAGCATGGGGGAAGGCATTTTTCACACCCTTCCCCTGCTGTGCCGTGGGGTGTCACCCACGGGAGACAGTCCTTCACAGACTTCTCCAACATGAATCCCATCCCATGGGGCATAAGGTCTTCACCAGCTTCCCCAGTGTGGGTCATTTTTATGGGGTGCATTCACAAATCATAGAATGTCTCTCAGTCTCTTGAGCCCAGACTGATCCAGCCTAGTCCCCCATGGAGTCACAGCTGCCAGCAAACCTGCTCCATTGTGGGCTGCTCTCTCCATGGGCTGCAGGTCCTGCCAGCAGTTTGCTCCAAGAAGGGTCACAGCATCTTCCATCTGTCTCCACCTGCTCCATAGTGGGGCTTCTCCATGAGCTGCAGGTGGAATCTATGCTCCCCATCTTCTTCCATGGGCTACAGGGGGAGTCTGCTCCACCCTGGTCTTCTCCACAGCCTGCAGGGGAATCTTTCACTCCAAAACCTGGGGCACCTCCTCCCCCCACCTTCTTCACTGACCTTGGTGTCTGTACAGTTTCTTACATCTTCTCACTCCTGTCTCTGATAGAAAAAAGCAGACACTTGTATTTTTTACCTTCTAAATATGATTCACAGAGGCTCTCTGACTGTTGCTGATGGGCTCAGGCTTGGTTAAAAATGACTTCTGCCTTGAGCCTATCTGGAGCTTACTCTCTCAGACCCAGGGGAAGCTTCTAGCTGCTTCTTGCAGAAGCCACCCGTGCAGCACCACCCCCCTCTGCCACCAGAATCTTGCAAGCAAAATCACAATAAATGTGTTTTGTTTTTAACTAGGTTTCTTTATTATTAACTAATGAATATTGTGCCGAAGTTTCTCCTGTGCTCAAAAGACATTTCATGGTTTGATTTTCTTTTATTTTATGTTGCTGTTGAAAAAAACAAAAGCAGTTCCTGGTGTATGTTTAGCAATTCTTGAATTACAAGGTTTCTATCTTACTAATGCCACTGTTAACCAACATGACACTGTTGGTAGACAACAGGAATTCAGAGTATGGAGTTTTTGACTATTCCACGATTTCTGCTATTTTAAGTTTAGAAGTGTCCTGCCTTTTGGCAGGAATAGTTAATCTGTGTGAGGAGCTGGGATGAGACACAGACAGGACAGCTGACACAAACTAACCAAGGGGAGTATTCCATAGGATACAGCCTTTTGCTCAAAATATAAAGAGGGCTGTTGGGGAGGAGAAACTGATGCTCAGTGGAACACTTTTTATTATGTATCACCCATTTTGTATATTCTAAATACTGTTGTTATTTTCTTCTTCCTTTGCCATCAGAGTAAACTGTCCTTATCAAAACCCACAAGCTTTACCTTTTTCTTCTGATTCTCTGCCCCATCCCACACCCCTGCAAGTGGGGTCTGAAGGCATCTGTGCGGTATTCATCTGACAGCATGTACAACCATAACAAGGCAATATAGATGCTCACCATATCAAATCTGAGCCACAGAGACATTATGAAAAATAAATACATGTTTACCTGCAAAATTGTTCCCTTTCAGTGCATGGAAATTTGTTTGAGACTTCTCAGGGGAAGAAAAATTCAACTTGAATACGCTGGACAAGTAGAAAGTATGTATAAGCACTTTTTTTTACCCCTTTCATATTCTGCTACTGTTATCAAGCTACTTTGGTTTACGAAGGCTTTTGAGTCACTCTGTTCAACCTAATCATTACTCACACATAGACAAATACTCAGAATCCAAAGTAGATTAATTGCATACACATGATGCATATTTGGGACAAAGTACATCTAAAGTGAGAACAGGAATAACAACCTTCGTAAGAGTAAACAATCTGGTCTCATTACAAAGTATAGTGTGCTTAAAGACAGTGTTAAAGTAACAGTGCCACACATTGCCTTGCTACAAAAAGACCAATGGTTTACTGTGAGTACTTTTCAATTGGCACCATAAAGTCTCTGAGTAGGAAAAATGCAAAGATGTTATACAGACTTTAAAATATTTTCTAAAAAAAATGTAGCTATAAACATTACTGAAAATATTTCCTTCTGTTTGTATAATAAAAAAAGAAATTACGAAACCTCCAAAGTTTTCATCAATTTACAGAACACAAAACCAGAAAATGTTGTGCAATATTTGTCCTCTATATCCATGTCTGGGTGAAATTAATACCAGCATTTCAATTTCATTACATATTTTTAAATATTTGGTTTTAATATATACCTTGCAAATAAATAATAAATACAAAATATAGGGTTGTTGTGGTTCTTTGTGTAAAACTACTATGTCTTTACTTCATATATTTTGTATGAAATTCTTTACAGTGAGTTAAATCAGTTTATTTTTATATCAAACTTTATTCCCCTCCAACCATCTGGTATAGCTTTCATATAAATGTTATAGTCTACACAGTAGCTAAGTCATCAGGCTCTATTCATGTAAACTAGTGGTATATCATGTTGTGACCTATTATGTCCTATTAACAATACAGACAAAAGAGCCGTGCACTTGAATCAGTAAAGGTCATGAAAAGCCAATATTAAAAGGGTAACTTTTATTTTTTCTTCACTTTTATTTATTTTTTATTACCCTGTTGATTTATTTTGTGTAGTTTGCAGTCTTGTAAGTATACATACATCTGCTTTAGGAAAACTCATAATTTCCATGCCCTATCTCATCTCAGAGGTGAGAGTAAATGATGATTATTTTTTTTAATGTTTGTCTAGAAAAGTTTTTGAAACTGCTGGTCCCTGAATCAAACTGATGACAAACTCTTTTGCTCTTTTGCCCTCAATGGAACCAGGATGTCATTCTATGAACTTCTCTCTCATGCTATTATTAAACTGATCATGCAAGTTTTAAACCAGTAAATGTTATTTTTAAATGAGTAATGAATAAACAATTGATATATGAATTAATATCCGTGTGTGAAAATGTGGGTTCATCCCATTTGATGTAACGGTATGCTTCCTCCGTTGTCCCCATGTTTTCCTTACTTTTTCCTGTTCATATGGAATGATTGGTGTTGATTGTGATTTCTGCATGCGTCTCACAGTGAGTGCAGGAAGACAGATAACAACACAATAGCCAAGGGTTATCTAAGCTAATGTGCCCACCCAGACACTGATCAGTGTCCACTGGCATATACGGGTGGTATGTAAATATGGCTATGAGCCAATCATCTTACTCCATAAATAGTGAGCAGTCCAAGAGCCCTTTGAGCTCTCCTGAGATAACAGCGGGCTGCACGTCAGGGTATCCCCTTGAAAGGGACGCCTTTCAAGGTTACTCCTCGAGGTCGAGAGAATCCTTGCCGCAACAGATCTGCAACAGATCCTCGGTAAGTGAGTTGGGAATAAGTGCACTAACATTTGTGATTTTAGCTAAGAAATATAAAGGATTGGTTGTATATATAATCCTTTAGAAATAAACCGTTGACCAAGTCTGGGACTAAGACTGAATCCAGCCGCACCTAGGCTCCTCTCTGAGAAGGAGTTTAGAAAGCAAGGGGATTCTTTCTGAACCTCGTGACTCAACGGGAGGGTCTCCCTGATAGATTAATCTGACCCTGTTCTCTATGCACTAATTAATCAAGATTACCTTACCACCGAATCTTAATCATTGTAGCGTTTATTACCAAACACCGTTACACCCTTTTGTTTTATATCAATAAACATATTATTGCCTCTCTCTTAAAAGAGAAGTGCATCCCTCTTATCTATCCCATCTGCGACACTTGATCATTGGTTTTATCAAAAAGTGTTTGTCACAAATGGAGAAACCATGTGAGATTTTCTATTTGTCACTCATCCAAATGAAATGTTAAATACACAATACTCATGATCCTATATATCCTCAAGTGTAGCAAGAAATGGAACAGACAGAAAAAACCTTGCCATTTAGCTTATATTGCTAGGTTAAATATCATTTTTATCAATGATATGATAAATATCTAATTGCATCAGAAGCATATTCTAACATTCTTGTCGAACATATACATGAAATAAATATATATTTCATCTGACTTAACAATACTTGCTGCTTAGACCTCACCTGCACCGTGCAAAATATTAACAGCTTCAAGACTTACTGCTTGTATTAGAATATCTAAAGTGTTTTCATAAATGTAATCAGCATTATCTTGATGCCTTTTCGTCCACATTTTCCCTTATATGTATAACTGAAAGATTGTTTCCCACAGCATTCTCTTAAAGAGAGACTGCTTGCTCTTGGCTTGGATGGTTGTACTCTTCTCTGGGTAAAAAAGTGGCTGAATGGCACCAGATAGTGGTGGCAAATGGAGTTAAATCCAGTTGGTGGCCAGTCACCAGTAGTGTTACTCAGGGCTTTGTCCTGAGGCGAGTTCTCTTTAAATCTTTATTGACGACCTGGATGACGGGATGGAGTGCACCCTCAGTAAATTCACAGATGATGCTGTAAGACAGGAGTATTGACCTGCTTGAGGGCAGGAAGGCCCTACAGAGACATCTGGACACATTGAATCAATGAGCCAAGGCCAATGGTATGAGATTCAACAAAGCCAACCCCAAGCAGTACTGCAGGCTTGAGGAAGAGTGGCTGGAAAGCTGCCTGACAGATAAGTAATTGGGGTGTTGACTGACAGATGGCTGAACAGGAGCCAGCAATATGCCAGGGTGGCCAAGAAGGCCAACAGCATCCTTGCCTGTATTAAAAGTGTTGTGGTGAGTTGGACTAGGGAAGGAGTTTTTTCCTTGTACTCGGCACTGGTAAGGCGCCAACTTGAGTACTGTGTTCAGTTTTGGGACCCTCACTACAGAAAAAACATTCATAGAATCATAGGGGTTGGAAGAGACCTTGAGAGATCATCATGTCCAACCCCTCTGCCAAAGCAGGCTCCCTGGCTCATATTGCACAGATAGGCGTCCAGACGGGTCTTGAATATCTCCAGAGAAGGAGACACCACGAACTCCTGGGGCAGCCTATTCCACTGCTCTGTCACCCTCACTGTGAAAAACTTCTTCCGCATGTTGATGTGGAGCTTCCTATGCTCTAACTTGCAGCCATTGCCCCTTGCCCTATCTCCACAGACCACTGAAAAAGGGTTGGCCAATTCCCCCTGTGTCTCATACTTCATATATTTATAGACATTAATAAGGTCCCCCCTTTGTCTTCTTTTCTCCAGGCTGAACTCAGCCTTTCCTCATAGGGCAGATGCTCCAGGCCCTTAATCATCTTCATAGCCCTCCTCTGGACTCTCTCCAGGAGATCCCTGTCTTTTTTATACCAGGGAGCCCAGAACTGGACACAATACTCCAGGTAGGGCCTGATCAGGCCACAGTAGAAGGGAAGGATCATGTCCTTTGACCTGCTGGCTACACTCCTCCTAATGCACCCCAGGATCCCATTGACCCTCTTAGCCACCAGGGCACACTGCTGGCTCATGGCCAAAATGTGATCCACCAGGACCCCCAGGTCCTTCTCCACAAAGCTCTTCTCCAGCAGGTCAACCCCCAGTCTGTACTGATTCAAACAGTTATTCCTTCCCAGGTGCAAGACTATACACTTGCTTTTGTTGAACTTCATCTGGTTTCTCTCTGCCCAGCTCTCCAGCCTGTCCAGGTCTCGCTGGATGGCAGCGCAGTGTTCCTGCGTGTCAGCCACTCCTCCCAGCTTTGTATCATCAGCGTACTTGCTGAGGGTGGATGCTATTCCCTCATCAAGGTTGTCAATGAAGATATTGAACAGGACTGGACCCAACACCGAGCCCTGGGGAACACTGTTAGTCACAGGTCTCCAGTCTGATTCTGCTCCACTGACCACCACCCTCTGAGCTTGGTCCGACAGCCAATTCTCAACCCACCTCACTGTTCACTCATCTATCCCATGGTCTCTCAGTTTTGCTATCAGAGGTTGCACATTTAGGTGCTGGAGTTTGTCTGGAGAAGGGCGACAGGGCTGGTGAGGGGACTGGAGAAGAAGTGTTAAGAGTAATAACAGCTGAGGGAACTGGTGTTGTTAAGCCTGGAGAAAAAGAGGCTGAGGGGACACCTTCTTGCTCTCTATCACTACCTGATAGTAGGGTGGGATGAGATGAGTGTTCTCTTTTCCTGAGTATCAATCCCAAGTACCAAGCAACAGGTCAAGAGGAAATGGCCTCAAGTTCTGTCACAGGAAGTCTGGGGGAGTCAGAAACAGGTGCTTGGAAGAGAGAAAAAATATCTTCACCAAAAGGTTTGTCAAGCAGTGAAGCATTCTACCCAGGGAAGTGGTTGAGTGACTGCTGTTCCTGGATATTTAAAATAGATAGATTGTATATCTACCTATTTTAGTGTAGATATGGTGCTTATGGACATAGTTTAGTGGTCAGACATTGTCAGGGCTACGTGTATGGCTGGACTAGATGAACTGAAGAGTCTTTTCCTACCTGAATGATTCTATGATTCTATATCTACTTTCATAGTATCACAGAATCATCTTGGTTGGAATGAAGTCCAACTATCATCCTAATCTGCCAACCACAACTAAACCATGTCCCTAATCTCCACATCTAACTGTCTTTTAAATATCTCCAGCAATGGAGATTCCACTACTTCCCTGGGTAGAATGTTTCACTGCTTGATAACCCTCTCTGTGAAGAAGTTTTTTCTAATATCCAATCTAAACCTCCCCTGGGGTAACTTGACGACATTTTCTCTTGCCCTATCACTAGGAAGAAAGGTCAGCCCCCACTGATCCACAACCTCCTTTCAGGTAGTTGTAGAGGGCGATTAGGTCCTAACAGGACTTGTGACTTGACAGTTAGTGCAGGGAGGGCCTGTGAGGAGGGTGCCAGCACCTTACCTACTGGCTATCACCACTCCAGGAGAACTAAAGCCAGCTATAGTCTCCACTCAACAGAAAACCATTGCCAGAAGTAGAGGGTAGGGAGAAATACATAGGAACATAGGGAAAGGATACTTCACCATAGACCTTTGTTGTCATGATTTCAAACAAAGGGATTTTTTCACCTTTAGTTTGCAGATTTATCAAACCAAACTAAGAAGAGTTTTCCACTGTAGGTAGTATACTCACTCAAAACATCTATTTCTATCATTCTGTTGCCACACTTTCATGTACTGAAGATGCTTTTCAAGAAAAAGACCTAGATGTAATGCAATGCCTGCATCCAAACATCTCTGTACATTTTTTCCATGCAGGTAGGCCCTAAACTAGACACAACAGAATTACCAGTTCAAAATCCACCCTTCCACCAGCTCATACTGAATAGTGTCTCCATATAGCCCTCCTTTACCTCCACCATTGGGTCTAGATCATCAGGCAGGAGCTCACACTTGTTTCTGTCTTAAATGCAAGAAAATCTTACAAGCCTTATACTATGTTTCTTCATACACAGGTAATGATACAAGTGAAGACAGAAAGATTTCCTGATCAGGTACTTTTACCTTAAGCACAGGATCATGTCATGTTTTCCCTGTACTTTTCAAGATGTTTTGTGAGCTTTAAGTGTCTTGATGACACTTGATTTAAACTTCATTAAGAAGTTTAAATTCATTAAATAAATCTGTGTATAAATTTCCTGCTTGCGGTCTCCTAAAGACCTGTAGGTATACAAGTAACTATAGGCAGTCCTATATAGTCCACCCTTAGTGCTGTAGTTTGCACCTTCAAAATGTACTTATAATCTATTGGCTAACATCTACCAATTTGAGTGAACTGATCATACTTGTTTGCTATACTCTCAGAAGACCCTTCTGTATACTATGTTTCTTTGGATTTTTTGTTTTAGACCCATTTGGGAAACAATAAAGGTATTAGGATTTGGTGCCAATTCTGGTCTCTTCAAGTAATTGATGGTTATCTTCCTCTATTAGCAGGCCCCTGCACAATGGGAGCACTGAAAGTAAGCTACTTCTCAGCTTAAAAGTTCTGAGGTTAAAATGAACTTTCTTGTGTTAAATAAGTCTAAACCAATTTTCTTCTAAATTCCTTTATTTTTTTCCCCTTACATACAGTAAGTAATTGCCACCACACAGATTATTTGAGTAGAATTTGTAAGACAAGATTAGGAAAGTTTAAGAGAGTGCACTTCATTTAATGGCAAGTCTGAATGCTTTTTCTTGCAAAGTCAATACCATCAGCATTACTTAATGTTGTCAGCTGTTTACAATGTCACTTCCCCTTTCTTTAGCATCATTCTACTTTTTAAATCTATTTGAATGCTTAGCCACCTACTACTTTATCTAAAACACATCCTGTTAAATCCTGGGAAGAAGGTATTTTCAATTTCAACAAGAAATTAGGAGTGTATTATGGGAATTACTGCTTTATATCATACAGGAAATCAAATTTGGTGGTTACAGTTGTGTCTTTTCCAATGTAAAATTTCATTTATAGATCTCAAATTATTTGTTTGAACAGCATTTTATCCCCAACATCCTTGTCACTATCATATAGAAGTTCATTAGTTATATTTTGATACGTGAAGCAGCCAAAGTAGCCTTCTATCATCAATTGTCTGACAGTGAGTTCCTTTTATCCCAATCATACATCTATACAGGGCAACAGGAGGAAAACTCAGCAAGGGGAGGAGTTGTGAGGGGAGAGATAGTAGTGACTGTGGCTGCCTGAGTCTGGTGAAAAAACAATACCAGAGTGTGGCTCAGGAACTCCACTGCAATTTAAGTCATGCTGTGTTTAAATTTCAATGTAAAAAGTGAAACTTCATATCTCTCTGAGAATTTGTAACATTTTAATTACTTGGAGAAGACATGATTATAAGATCAGTAATATAGAGTTCAGTTTATCTAATTTTTTTTCATGTCTCCACGGAATGCCTCATGGGAACAGTTCTACAGGAACCATAAGATGAAAAATTACAGTTGTCATTTATTTACACAAAAACCCGCAAACTTAAAAAAAAATATTTATTGGATTTGTTTACTTAGATTAAAAGGAGTATTTTTCAAGGATATTTGTTGCTAAAAATTATTTATTTATGGCTTCAGAAATCATAAAACTCTTGAACTAATGTACAACATGTGCTTCCTTGATTATGTCATATTTAGCAGCTTAAAAACAGTGACAGGTAAAAGTCTTTTCTGCAACCATATGTCTTTATGTACAAGATAATGAGCAATTTGGTGCATTGGAAATTTCTTTCATGTTTTGAATTTTAATGCATAGGACAGCAAGTAGTGAAGAAGTAGGAAACTGAACTGTACCTGAACTGTAAGAGATAGATGTGTCTTCACACACCTGCAAGCTTGATTTTTCAGTATGAAGTTATTTCAAACCAACAGGGTGAGAGAAGTTTAGAAATGTCATTTTTATAGTGTATAACTTGCATACCATGCTCTCCTTTTACTAGGCAATACTGCAGGTCTCTGCCAGAGGTGGAGACAGGAAAAAATTTCAAAGTTTCAATGGTAGAGGGAACCTACCAGTCTGAAGGAGAGACTGACCTTGTCAGCTGCAAGAAAAGTTTGGGTAACATCCTACCTCCTGCCCCACTCCACATAGGGTCTGCCACTGCCTATTGCATTTCTACTCTTCTCTCTACCCTTCTGCCTGAGTCTGAGCTTTCGGGTTTGTGGCCTGATTAATTCTCCATTTTGTCATATCTTCTTTTCGGAAACATTTCAGATACTTTTGAGATACTGCCATTCTGAAATTACACTTTAAACTTCTGTTATTCAGCATAACTCCATCTTTCTGCTGCCTCCTCTCTGTCTTCCAAAACAGATCACAAAACTTTGACTGAAATGGTGTAAACAATGCAGTTTCTTTCATTTTGTGTTCTTTTCAAACAATGAATTTAATCAGTGATACAACACGACAGGACTGACAATTTTGAAGAATACTACTCATTTTGAGAAGATGATTCCATTATAGGTAAAAAACTATCTTAAGATCGAGTGTAAAGAAACTGATCATCTTGGTGAATAATAGAATGTCTCAAGAGTAAACTATCTGTGTGGAGAGATCAACACATTTTGTACTGACCTGCTTATACAGATGACAATACTTATCCATGTATAGATAATACACTGCTACAATTCTGATATTAAAAAAAGAAAAGAAGAAAAAAATAAATGGAAAAATAAGGAAGCTTTTTAAAAATAAGTTCCCTCAAACTCTTTAAGAAAGCATGGAAGATATTTCAGTAGCACCTCAAAGTAGGTGCACCTTATAGTAGCACCTCATAGCAGGTGCAAAGTGGAGGTATACTCCTCCTTAAAAAGTGTTTGAGAAAGACAAACGGAAGATAGCATGTCCTCCCAGCAATGTACAGTGTTTTATTTTGAATCAAGAAAACATCCTTCACGAAGCTGGAGCTGTTTAAAAATGAAGAAATAGAAAGAACCATAAACTGTCAGATTAAAAAAAAAAAAAAAGAACAATGAGCAAAATAAAACTAATACTAAATCCTTCTTCAAAAACATCAGGAGTGGGAAGCTTGCCAGAGAGTCTGTAGAGCCAATTGATTATCAGGGTATAAAAGAAACATTCAGAGAAGATAAGACCATTGCAGAGAAACTTGAAGTATTTTTTGCATTGGAGTTTTCTGTGGGAAAAATCTCCCATTCAAGAGCTGTTTTTCACTGGGGCTCATCAAAGAATAGATCTGTGAATGAAATGACAGTAGATGTTAAGGAATAAATGACAAAATGAATCGCTGAAAAATTTTGTCAAAACCAGATGTTACTCAGTTTAGTGGTCTGTAGGAGTTCAAGGACAAAATAACTACTACCAGTATATGACAAAAAAAGAACAGAATTTACAGAACTGCTTACCTGTGAGTAATGAATAAGCAAGCTGGGATTCTTCAGACAGAAAAAAGAGGTAACTTGTGGAGAGGTGGGGAGGTAGATGTTTACAGAAATTCAGGTTGCATGGAGAGAGATCAGCTGCTCAGTGCTTCTTCCAGTGCAAGAAGAGTCATGAAATAAAACTATTACGAGCTAAATTCAAGACAAAGAACAGGAGATTTTTCATTTGGGTAAAAAACAAGGAAAACTCATTGCCAAAGGTTGGAGCATACCAAAGTTCAACTACTTTGAAAGAAAATACGTTGGGCATGCTCAATTACATAGAAAAAAAATGTGTCCCAGGGTTGAAAATAGGTTAGTGATGCAGGTATCTAAAAGCACATCCAGTGTCACTGGCAAGTATGAACCAAACAGATTCTTACCAAAAGTGGACTCGGGGATGAATGCATTTTAAAGATACAGTCAAATGAGAGAAGGTGAATAAGGAAATACATCACTAAAAGAAAATGATACAATCACCCTACTTCTGCAGCAGACAGCAATGAAATACATAATTTAAGAAAATTAGCAAAAGAAGATTCTGTGTACATATAAGGAGCTCAGACAGAATCATTTATTTTCCAGCAACAGCAAAACAGGCTTGACATTTTTAAATAATATATTGTAGCTGAGATGAAGGTCCTTTCAAATATGCTTCAGTGCACACCAGCCTGGGCAGACTGCAACAAACTAAGTCAATAGGACTCTCAGCAAGGGAATCGATATGATTTTCAGTGTTCCTGGTAGAAATGTCATTCAAAATTGATGACAAGATTTCTGACCAAATGCTGTTTTAGAATAGTCTTAATCATTCTCTTTCTGACACTACATCTGGTGACTTTTGACCCTCCCCAGAAACATCCCACTTCCAGCTGAAGACTGAACTAATTTCATGCCGACGTGTGGAATTAACTTAATGAAACTGTAGGAAGATAAAAGATACTTTTGAAAGCCCTCTGTAAAATAAATGACTGTGAGCTAACAATTAGAATCTTAGTACTTCAGCTGCTACTGAAATACAGGAGATAATGGCTCCTTTTTTCAATCTTTTCTTCTTCACAGATGGAAGAATCTTTAAACTTTATGTTCTAAATTACCTTGGAACCTTTATAAAAATAATCACAGATGCTACAAATACCATTTAGAATTTAGTATTATTAAGCCTATTGGTTCTTGGCTGGAAAATTGCTCAGTCTGCTGTAAAAACCCACATTACTTTCCATAAAAATGTTACTTTATTTCTACCACTGTGAACATTTTGCACAAGAAAATTATTTCTGCTACCTATAGTTGAAAGTGAAGCTGGTAGCAAACTGCTTTGCTGTATCCTGGAAATCTGGATTTTTATGAACTTTTTCTCAGCATTTGGAAAACCTTGGTTTGAATTCCTTCTGCAGTGAATTTGGGCGGGGACTTGTACTGCAGTTACTAAACCAGCTGGGCTGGACTCCCCAGACACTGCATGAAACCTTGAGGAGGGAACATGAAGAAAGCAAGGTATGTGGTTGGCTGAGGCCATGGTTGTGACTATTTACTCCTCGTTTATGAATGAAAAACCCTTTTGGTTTCCCAGTTCTTACATATACACGTATGTTACCAATGATAATGGTCTGTAGTAATGGTCAGTTGTACGTATCAGAGAAGACAGTATTTAGGTGACAAGTATAACACAGTTGTTTGTGAGAACATTCAGATCAGTAAGCAACACTGACTTTTTTAGAGGGGCCCTAGTGTTGCTCTGGGCATGTATCACCTCTGCTTTGTGTTAATTAGGGGTGAAACATGAATGACTAACACCTTCCATTAAATCCCTTCCATACATGATTTTTACAAGGAACCTAATATATTTAACATAGAAATGCTGAAGGGAATGTGTCCTGGTTTCACCTAAGATGGAGTTAATTTACTTTTTTGCAGTGGATGGAATGCCGTGTTTGGGTGTTAGGACAAAAGCAGTGCTGATAGCACCCTGATGTCTATTTGTTGCCAAGCAATCAAGGACTTTTTCAGGTGTTCATATTTCTCTACTAACGAGAAAGGAGGGGCACAGCCAGGACAGGTGACCCAAACTGGCCAAAGAGGATATTCCATGCCAATTATGTCATGCTCAGTATAAAGGGGGACTGGGAAAAGAAGAAAAATATCCTCCAAGATGTGCAGTTTTTGGGGATGGTTGGGTTCTGGGACGGCTCTGGGCATACGGCCTAAGTTGTGTGGTTCAGTGAGAGATTGCCTTGTGTATCACCAGTTTTGTGTATCTTGTGCTCTAAAGTAGTGTTATCACTGTTGTTCTTTTTTATCTTTTTCTGCTATATTAGTAAACTATCCTTATCCCAACCTGCAGGGTTCTGGATTGGTTGTTTTTTTCCCCTCTTTATATTTCCCTTTCTTTCTTCCCCCTCCCACCCCCTCCTCCGCAACTTTCCTCCCCCCTCCTCTCTCTTTTTGTTAAAAGCACAAGTGACTGTGTGGGGCTCAGCTCTCAGCTGAGGCTAAACCACCACAGAACGTCACATAAATTATTTTTTCTTCTCCTAAAACAATGCAAAAATAGGAAAGCATGTATATCCAAAATCACTGCTCTATCGCTTTGATAATCAGAAAAATATATAATTATTAAAATAATACAGTGTTCATCATGAATAAATAAGTGGATTAATAGAGAGCCAAATTAATGAACTTTCTGTCTATATACTTTAAATGGCCGAGCCTTACGCCTGCTTGACAACATGGATTGAGATGACAAAACCCTGTGGATGTGGCTGTATATATATATATAAAAAATAATTTTTAAAGTGCATGTATATATATGCACATATGTATAAATAGGTATATGTATATACATATATATGTAATCTGTGGTGAGTTGACCTTGTCCAGAGGCCAGATGACTACCAAAGCCACTCTATCACTGCTCTCCTCAGCCGAACCAGTGACAGAAAATGTAACAACAATTTTCTGGGTCAACATAATGACAGGGAGAGATCATTAAGAAATTAGCATAATGGGAAAAAAAGACTCAACAAGGAAAAAAATGAATCTACTTTATTACCCAAGCAAAACAGCATGGGTCTCCATGGTGTCACAAGTCCTTCCAGAAAACCTGATGTGGCATGAGCTCCTCTGTCCACGGGATGCAGGTACTGCCAGGTGCTTGCTCCAGCACAGGCTTCCTATGACATCACAAGCTCCTTCAGGTGCCTCCACCTGCTCCAACACCATAGGTTCCTCCATGGGTGCAGATGGGATCTCTATTCCCTATTACCCTTTACGGGCTGAAGAAGGAGAACCTGCTTCACCATGGTTCTTCTCCAGGGGCTGCAAGGGAATCTCTGCTTCAGTACCTGGAGAACCTCCTCCCCCTCCTACACTGATCTTGGTGTTTGCAAAGTTTCTCAAATCTTCTTCCCTCCTTTCTCTGCTTGCAAAAAGTGGGGCTTGTTTGTTTTTTTTTTTTCCTTCTGAAATATGTTATCCTAGATGCTACAGCCATCATTGATTGACTCAGGCTGGTCATCAACATGTCCATTTTGGAGCTTGCTGGTATTGTCTCTGTTGAATATGGGAGAAGCTCCAAGCAGTTTCATGCATTAGTCACCCTTGCAGCACTTCCCCACCCTGCTACCAAAACGTCGCACAAACCCACAACATTACAGAACAGCAAGAAAATAGAGCTGAGTTTTTCTGAAAGAAGCTGAAATTTCAAGCTGGTGGAATGCTAACTTCTGCAAAGGACAATTTAAAAATGACCCCAAGACAAATTAGAAACAACTGGGTTCCTATGTGACAAAATAATTATCTAGTACATCACTAACAATACCAAAGTACTACAAACACTTTAAGCTGGAAAAATAAAAAAAAAAAAGAAGAAACAGAAAGAAACAGCTAAAGCAGCCCTAATATTGCACCATCATATAAAAGATGCATAGTGGGCCATATTGTGCCATCTGTTTTGAAAGCAGAACATGAGATTAGTGTGGAGGTACCCTTAAAAGCCAGATGGCACAATGTGACCCATTATTCTTGTCAAGTCTGACAAAAAAGAGTGCTTAATCACAGCATAAAGATCTTAGCTTTGACCCATAAATCAATGCATATTTAATGTGTTTTATCTTTGAGACAGCCAAATATTTTCCTTAAAGCCTTACTGTTTGATGGGAAATAGTTGAAAACATTGATCAGACAGCAGTTGCTAATTACTTTTTGTGAAAAATGTAAAGCATGTTTTAAAGTAAATCCAAAGACTGGAGAGAGAACTGTGGAATAGCTGTGAAGGACTGTAGTGCATTTTGGGATAGTGCTATTCCTGACTAGATTCCTTTGAAGTCCAACACAAAGACATGCTTATCCTCAACATTTAGCAATTTCAGAAATTTCTGGCCCAGTTTGTGGGTTTTTAAATTATTTTTTTTAGGGGTTTTGTTTTTTAATTAGGGATACACATCATGTTTGAAAATGTTTATTCATGGCATGTAAAGCAAGGTTTGCAGAAGCAATTAAGTGTTTTTAGATTTACAACATGTAAATGATAGCTGAAGTTTCTGTTGTGCTCAAGCAGTTCTTCCACTATTTGTACCACAACAAAATTATTAAGTAGTGTAAATTCACCTGGTGGCAGATACTCACAAGCACCATCTGTCTATCAGTCATAAAGAAATAAAGAACAACATTCTTCACTACACAGCTGAACATACTCATCTAACCCCTCCTTCAATCAAACTGTATTTAGTCAGTAGAGCTGTTTGCATTTGGAAATGATGTAACCTTCCTTTGAAGTTCCCCTTAAGGAGAAATAATACTCTTCCTCTATCTAGAGAACTTAGCATGAAATCAGACTTCTTTTTCGAGCTGGGGGCCATGCTCTGCCGCTCACAGCCGGGTAGCCGCATTTGCCTCAGGCTGGAGCTGCACCTAACCACCGGAGCCGTTCTTGCCGGACCGCACCCTCTGGACCGCACCTGCCTCACTCCCCCTGCCAGACTCCCGTTTTTGGCGCACTTTTTCTCCTTTGTACCGAACATGACTATGATGTAATTGGTATGGAATACGCTCATTGACCAACATGGTCTGTTGCTAGGCTGAACCCAGGACAAACTATTATTTTGTATTCTGCTGCTTTTTATAGTAGATCTAGATGTCTGTGAATTATACTTTTGGTCAGGGAGATACAGTGAGTTCATCCTGATGAAGAAGAGACACGATGATTCTTCACTCATCTGCAAAGAAATGCCCTTGTGGGAAGTGTTTATGATACAGTACTCAAGAATGTGAAGAATGGAGTAGAAGAAAAGATAAGGCAAGCTGTAAATAGGAAAATGAGGGGCATGGGGAATCACTATAGCAAGCTCTAACTGTAATAACTGCATGACTTTCCAACTAAGATATTTTTAAGGATGCAACCATTGCACTGTTCATTGTATCTTTTTATTAACAGTTTGTCTGTGCTCTTCTATTTGTAATATTTGTGTGTATATATATATATCTGATAGGTAAAATAGCTTTGATTTATTCCTTCAAGCAGAGATGTTTCATGCTTTTATAGACTGTTATGAATCTGTATTTCACCAATTTTTCTAATCCCTCACTTTTTTAAAATAAAAATGGAATGAAATAAACTTGAATGAACTCTTCGAAAAAAATTAGACACAGTGATTGGACATGGCATCAAGCAGATGTTTAAGATTGAGCTGCCTAGTTTTTAATCTTATAGTGATGCCCTCAAAGATAAAAGTCTTTTACAGTAAAAAAAAAATTAATGGATTATGTATCATCCATTGCATCCACCCATCACTGCCAGATTTAATTTTATTTCTGTACCTGCCTTATTGTAGTCTCTGGCTTGTGTCCTCTGCTCTCTATGAAGTCTCTTGCTTCTGAGGTTTGACTGCCTGGTCATCCAAACAGTTGCTCTGCTAACCTTGGAGTGAAGCTCACTTGCTATGTGGTAAAACTGTGTCAATGTCTTTTCTCCCAGATCCTTTGAAACTTTCCTTCCCTGCATAGGGTTGTTTTTCCTCCAGGGAAAGTGCAGTCTTTCAGTTCCTCCAGATGCTCTCAGATAAATCAGATGCTACCATTTTATGTTTATAACACAGAAATAGGGTTCAAATATATAAACCAGACATTACCTGGTTATATACCTCAGAGATATAAGTATGAAAAATCTGTATCTTAACAAAAGGGCAATTTTCAAATGTGTTTTTTAGATTGTTGATTTTGAGCAATTTTCTAGCTGAACCTGTCTCCTCTACAAGCCTAGGAAAACCTTTCCATGACCTCCAGGGCCTGGCCCAGGTTTTGTTTCTTGCTACAAGGAAATTCCTCCAAGTTGACTCTTTATTTTAATAAAACGTAGATGAGAGGTGGTTGGACTTGATGATCCTGAAGGTCTTTTTGAACTGTAACCATTCTATGAGTCTATATGTGCATGCTAACTGAAATGAGGAGCAAGGACTTGTGTTGACAATTAACAAAAATTTCCAGCAATTCAAGCAGTAAGTTGGTTATGAAGATTATCTTCTTAAAAATTCTGTGAAATCAGCACAATGTAGAGTATATGCACAAAGATGGCAACTCCACAGATATATTCGCATCTGCTCCTTGCTCTTAATGTTTTATTCCAGTTTGGCAGCAGAAAGGCTTGACAAAAATGCCCTGTTGAACCCAATTCATATAAAGTCTGAGAATATCTTGACCCTATAACAAGGTGTGATTTTTTTTTTCCCATTACTTCATTTTTTTAACCAAACAGTTCTTTCTTATGAGAAATCTTTCAAATAGAACATATTGCTCTACTAGTTTTTAATATGCTGTAAGTGATACACGGGAATGATGTCAACACTGTGCCTATTGTAGTTTGATTTTGGTTTTTTTAAAAGGAAATAATTTTTTAGAAAGTTATATAATTTTCTCATGAGAACATAGAGATTTCACTTAAGCCAATATTCAGATACAGGATGAAGTTTACCGACAAAGGACAGTTCTAAATAGTAATAAGATGAATTGTTCAGGGTTCAACATATGTAAAGGCAATTTTTGTTTGCCTTTACCTAGTTTGGGCAGTTTCCAAAACCTTAGCCCCCTCTTACACAAGGGTCATCAAGCAACAGGATTTTTATAACCATATCTTATTTTATAATTTTTAGAGGATGAAAAATGTTTTATTGCCTAACTGCAGTTAAATACAAATAACTATGGACATCAGCTGAATTATATCCCTCCATATGGAAACATTTTTCAGACATTTATGAATCTGCATCAACACAAGAAAATATTGGAGTAACACATTGCAGTTAGACTCCCAGAACTGTGCAGCTAACCTGAGTGGACCTCTAGGTTTACATTCATATGAATAAAAGACGTTTAGCACTTCTTATTGGACTGACATTTGCTCTAGTTTTAGATTGATGAAGGAATAAAGGTAATGGTTAAGTTAAAATTATATAGCTGAAAATCAGGAGTCATAGGTTTTGCGAGTTTTAAAGTTTGCCCCGCTGGCTTCTTGTTTACAGCAAGAAGGATAAATGATCTGAAAGACAATGTTTTGAACTTTACCATAAGAAATTCTGTTTCTGGGTTTGGAATTTGACAGACACCTAGTTTCAAAGGATCTATATAAAGTCATTTTGGAAAACCTTTTTTCTCCTTGACTTCATCATAGATAAAACTGTGCCTCTAAAAGATCAAAGGTATAACTTTGTAAGACAATAAGCTTGCAATGCATCATAGGGAAACCTCAGAGGCTCAATATATGAAAGTAAAGATATTTACTTCATTAAAATGAGAATTTGTTTTGGGGAAAACAGTTAAAAGTAGGAAATCTCTTTCCGTAAGGTACTTTCACAGCATATTTAGTATTCTATAAAAATATTTTTTTTTGTAACAAGTATAGTTTGGCTATTTAATACTAATCCAGTAGGGAAATATCTTGAAAATTATTTTGGCATATAATTTGGTAAACTCTTAACCTTTAATAAGGAGATAAAAGACAAAATTGACTTCTTTAAAAGAAATTCCTGATATAAAAAGAAGTGATGAAGGTGTTAACCTGCTCTAATTAGTGTGGCCTATAGCCTCAGCAAGATGATAAGTTTATGCTCTAATATGTGAATATCTGACATAGTTCAGAAAAGTACTGAATTACTAAGACATAGTCTTAACCTTCAAATAATTTCTTAGTACCTCTCTGAACCCTTACACTAGAGACTGAGAAAGTAACGATACTGCTCACTAATAATCAAATTAATACTTTGAACTCAGCTGGTAGTTTCTGGTATAAATAGTCAAGCTGGCAGTTGCATAAGTAAGTAAGAGAAGAATGCTTTTGTTGTTCGCATAATATTTTAATCTGCACACCCTCATTAGGGTCATTTTTCATCTACATAGAAAAAAAAAAGAGAAAAATAGGGAGTGTATTTCCCCCTTACCAACTTGCATAGATAACTGCAAAATGTAGACATTACTTGACCACTAATCATTGAATCACAGCATTAGGTAGTTTGAAAAGGACCTTTAGGTTTCCCCAGATGCAATTTGCTGCTGAAAGCAAGGCTCGTTAGGGAAGGTTTCACAGTGTAATTCCCAGTTGAAGCCTGATCACCTCCAAGGATATCTCAGTCTTTTTGGATCCTGTTTGGTCATTGTGATAAAGATTTTTGAGGTAGAATTGTCCATGCCCTGGCTTGTGGCCATTGTTTTTCACCCTTTCACCATGCACTTTTGAGTAGGTGCAGACACTCTACAGGCTCCCAGCCACCCCTACACTCTCCTAACAGGTAGTTACAACAGCAACGAAGTCTAATCTTTCCATATGCTTCCCCAGCCTGAGTCAGCCGAATGCCGCCTTCTTCCCCATGTGCATTGTGCTCCAGTGACAATCATTGGGACCCTTCCTTGTATTCTCTGCTGTACATCAGGGTCTGTCATGCACCAGGAAGCCACATCTTGGGACGGCACATTGAGTGCTGTCTTTTCAGTACAAGGTAGTGTGACCAAATCACTTAGTGCATATTGCTGGTCACTGTTCCTCATATTGTCAAAAGGACAGTGCTCACTCTATATGCTTGAGATATATAAAAAAAAAATAAATTAAAAAATAGACAAAAGTAGAGGAATTGTAGAAGTCATTGTTCATTACTTTTTGTAGCTGTATTTCTCATCTTTTAAAAGAGTAGTTAAACTTTTTTTCCTGAGAAAAATTATGCTATTATAGTCCAAATTAGAACTTTGGGAGACTTACCTTTCATGCTGCTTTGTGATCACAAAAAGCAGAGGTTTCTTTCTTATTTTTATTGAAATAAAATTGATGGTTTAAAGACTCAAAATTGAAAAGCCAAAAATTGAAAATACAAACTCATTTGGTTCATATCATTTCAAAAATTAAAACTTTATTAGGTTTACTAATAATGGATGTACTGGTTAACAATAGTTAAAGTTAATGGGCATGCCTTCATCAACATAGTTATTTGCACCAGTGAGCATCAAACTAATATTTCTGTGTTTTATTAGAAAAATTTTTAATGAGTCATGCAAAAACCTATGGAATTTTAAGCTTCCTTAATCAGAAATCAGGGTTAAAAGAAATAACTTTGCTAAAAAGAAGAAAGGAGTTGTTCACTGTTTATAAGACAGTGTGGCAGAAGCAGGATGACATAATTAACACAGGTATGACCCTGAAGAAAATTAGAAAATATTCTTCTAAAGCATACCTTTTATATTTTATTGTGCCAAATGTCCGTATTGGCTTAGTAGAGTATTGCAGTATTGGAGAAATACATAAGATTCTGACTGACTAAAGAAATTCCTGCCATGCACCATCCTTCAATACAATAATATCAGTACAGTAGAATTAGCAATTTTTTATTAACCAAGTGGGTAATGGTTATATTATGTTGGCTTTTTACTATTGGTTTCAATACTAGAAACCATGTATGATTTTCTCGAAACTAAGGTTTCATTAAACTTTATGGCCTAAAGGAGTAGTAAATTGTATGTATGCTGTCTACAAATGTTGCCATACATCATGCAAAACTTTGGCCCCAATTTTTCCTTGTAATTCCCTCAACATTTCTATAAAGCAAACAAATCTCACTGTAGGTGAAACTAAGATTCATTATAAAAGGTGTAACTCAGCTGAGAATCCTGAAAATAGAGAGAAGAACTAAAACATGAGATTATGAACTTCTGGGTACCTTTGAGACTCCAGAAATCTTTCATAAATCAATATATTCTATGATGATAACTTTTGCCCTTGGTGAATTGAATTCTTTTGGAAGGAAGTTTTTGAGCAAAGACTTAGAGTCAAGATTTTCTATTGGAACTATCTTTTTGACTAATTCTGTAGCAATAATGTTATAAAAAATACAAAGTTTTACTGGATATATTTGAATTCAAAACACATGCATGAAACTATATCAAAAGTTACAACTTTGAAAATGAGACATCTAATGGAATACAAATCATATTGCTTCCATGCTTTACTGATTTACTCAAATACCTGCTTAATATTTCATTGTATCATTACCAAAAGATTTTCACTGATTACAGGCCAAACCCACAGTATTCTACCAAATCAGTTCAGCTTCTCTTCCGATTATGTCCTTGCTGTCAGAAATAAATTATACATAAGTGTCTTTAGGAGAAACATAATAGAATACATCACTAATAAATGACACTTAGAAGTATACGTCAAAGCAGCAGTTCTTGGATTAACAGATGTGGTGGCATCAGGACTATCAGCAGGAACAGATTGGTTTAGGTAGCAGATGAGAAAATAATTCACAGATAATTATTTAATTGATGATTTTATCTATTTCTTTCTGTTCACAAAATGTCCTCGGTCTCTGTGGTTACACTCCAAAGTCTCTCTTTCTACTGCTCTTTCTTTAGTGGTGGAAAGGCTCAGATGACAGGAGTCATGCTTTCTTTCAATACTCAAACAGAAACAATAGATGGAAAGAAGTAAAGACATTCCAGTCATTTAAAACCCTGTGTTTTCCTAAGCCACAAAGGCTTACCTTGATTCAAGTTTGGGACTGTATTTATTGTCCTGAACTGTTGCAGTTTTGTCACATGAAGTGGCAGGTAGTGTTTCAAATGGGTCTAAGGTTGGTCTACACTTCTCTGTGACAGAGACTATTTCTAGATATGATCCAAATGCTTGGTTCCTGTCAAAATACACAATAGCAAGAGACCAAAAGCAACAATATTCCTAAAAATAACTGACCAGGAAAATGTTTATAGGCAGGAAAGCAAAAGGTCAAGCTAATCTTCTGCCGTCAGTTTCCTTAAGACTATTAAACCCTCTATTTTCCTTCTTGAGAGACTGGATTCTGCTAATTGACATGACAGCTATGGTTGATGACAAATGCTGTGATATAAAGGGGAAAAGAGTTATATAAAATGAAAGGGATTGTTTATTCAATGAGAGTAAAAGAACAAAACAGATACTGTGATTTAAATAGGAAGCAGACAAACAATAAATAAATTAATTTGGTCATTATACCCATAAGATCAGTATTAAGAAATGCCATAGAGTGTGCTTTTACAGACAAATAAGAAATTCTCAGATCTTGATTTAATTTACAGTAAGACACAGTCTAGGTATGTTTTAGTGATTTAGAATGCTTGCCAAAGCAAAGTACGCAAGATAGCTAAATTCAGACCTACAAAAATAATTACCAATCTATTGATTCTTATGTATTAGTAATTAACAAATAACTACATATTTCAAAAACTTCTCTAAGGTGATCTTATCGCTATAACATAAAGGGGGAATACTGAGATAAATAAGACAGCATTTTTCTAACAAGTTTAAAATTAGAGGTGTCCATAACTATTCAGGAATACATTCTGATTGGTATTTTAATTTTATATATATATATATATATATACAAGACAATGAATTTCACAATGACTCGGTGATTAAAACTATAAAATTAGCTGGAATATTCATGCTGTGATATCCTAGCAACACCGCAGACACTAGAAAAAACAATATTTTAGTTCTGCCAACATTTTTTGTTAAATGGGAAATAAAATACTTCAAAATTTATTTTTCTTCTTTTCATGCCTTCAGACTTGCAAAATTACCTTTCCATTAAATTAGAAAAAATTCCAAGCAATCCTTGTAGAAAGATATTCTAAAATGAATCTCTGTAAAACATAATTCTATAAGTCATGCTTTCTATAGTACTAGTGCGGTTTAAAATGAGGTGATCAATATGGGCCATTTGGGTAATTTGATTGTAAAAGACACTGTAATGAAACCTTGCATTTGAATCTGGTATGATTTACTTCAGAGATATGTTTGATAGGAATATAAATATTATACATAAAATTATATTTAAAGTTCTCTAAAATACTCATGAGAAGAATATTTTTGGAGGAGCTTCAAGCCAATAAAATTTCACTGTTCCTTCCATCCCAAGTTCAAAGGAGAAAGACTTGCACTATTAGAGATAAAAGTTTATATAAGAAACCTCTTAGAAAGGTCAAGTTCTGTAAATTTTAATTCCAGAACAGCCAGTGGGGATTTAAGTTACAATAAATGCAAAATTCTACACATTCAGAGTTAACAGATAAAATCAGGTGATAATAAAACCATAATCTCTTAACATAAAATATATGTCACTCTTTGTTAACAGTGTAAAAAAGTAATGCAAAAAATTTCAACTAAATCCAGTGGTGACCACTCCCACTCATGTCCTTTCCAGGTTTTTTATTAGCAATAATAAAAATTTGAGTGTTCAAGCAATGATTTCAAAGATCCCTACACACAGCAGAATTTAAAGAGCAATCTCATATAGTCAGAGAAGGAGTGACATGGAAATACCTAAAAACCTATGCCTCATGTCAAATTCTTGTTTGCTCAGAGACAAGCAAGGCAAGAAAAGTATGTCATACAGAATTTGGGAACTGACCAATAAACAAACCAAACTGCTACATTTAATGTGGGATGGATTTTTCTTTGATATAATAATGCAAATATATCATCACAGAATCATGCAGGACTCTAGCACTGCAGGACAACTTGGGCCAGCACGGATACAGCTAAGTCTGCTCCATGACTCAGAGCAGACTCAGCTTTGTGGTCAGATCAAATAGCTCAGGTTCATCCCTTGGAGGCTGGAAACCTCAGCACTTTATCACTGGGCCTGACCCTGCTGCCTGGCTCTTCTCTTGGGGGAAAAAATAAAGATTTCCTAGTACTTCTTGAGATTATATTCATGTTGAAGTCACTTTTTGAAAATTGGTATTGTTTAATTAGCAAGTCGTTGTTATGTTGTATTATATTTAATTCTACAGTTTTCTGAAAAGCTCCCAGCCGCTCGCCACTGAAACTACCGGGAAGACCTCTGAGGAAAACTCCCACTGTGGAACATTTTTGGCTCTGTCTCTTAGACTCCCAACAACAGCCACAGCCTTCCCAGCAGCCGCCGGGCTCTGCTCATCCATTGTGTTTGTGTCCAGTGCTTCAGCAGGTATGATCTTTGCCAGGGCAATATCAATTATACTAGAGATACACACAAGGGACAGAGCAGTTTATTTTATTTCTGCAACTCCCAGCCCCGCTACAGCTATCCTGATGGGGTTATCCCCACAGGGAGGAGTGGGTGTTTCGACATGTCCCACACCACTTCTCGAATCATGTGTTCATCAGATGGAAAAGCAGCAGCTTCTGGAAGGGAATGGCTGAAATGGAGCAGAGTGAGCACCAGAGTTCGAACAGCCAACAGCCAACTGATTTTAATGTGGCATCTATGGGTATAACCTTCGAGCTGTGGGCGTGTGCCAGGTCTGAATGCTGTGACGTGGCTCAGGGATGAGCATGTATTAGTCTCTGCATTTCTTGGTTTGTGCCTTTCTTTTACATTTGTTATTTTTAACAAATGCCAGTTTCACAAAAGCTTTAACTCATTTTCCTTGGATTATATTTAATAAATTAAATCTGACTTTTAAACACTTTGTAATACGTCTGCATGGGTCTACCTATAAATATCTTCATGGTGGCCTGAACAGCCAACATGAAGCACTGTCTCTCAGACTTTTTGAAACTGGATAAGAGCACTCTACGAGCAGGGATTGGTGACCATGGGCACCTATGGGCAAAGGCAAGGTTGTAACCACACTCAACTGCATCTGGGGCAGTTGAAATACTCTGGCAGTTACAATGGGGTTGGGTGTCTTGTTGCAGTGATGGTCTTTGTCTGATCCTGCTGAACCTATTATTGGAAAGACCTATAGAATGTGTACCTGAGGGCTCCTTGAACCCAAAATTCTGTTATCCATGGTTGATATTAAGGAAGTTCATAGTAGTCCCTACTTTAGTATGAAAGAAATTAAAGTAATGAGAGAAGGAGAGAGAAAGGACACATATTTTTCAGTCAGCAGAAGTCAGCTCTTTTAAGGAAGAACTAACACAACTTGAAAACATGAAAGGGAAGCAAATAGTGAAATCCTCTTCTGATCATATGAAAGCATTTTACAGCTGTTAAGGAATTAATAATCCAGCTGTTACTAGTGCTGTTATTAGACTCACTTCATATAAGACAGCAGCTGGAAAACAAGGCTTAAACAGCCATGAAGAAACAATAAGACATTTATAGGGAGGTCCCTGTAAAATAAATCCTTCCTGGCAAAAAGTCATGGTTTTTAACTGTGTTAATATATAACAACTATTACATGCTATAAAATAGTACTCCAGCACTGGAACACGCTGCCCAGGGGGGTTGTGGAGTCTCCTCTGGAGATATTCAAGATGCACCTGGATGCCTATCTGTGTGACCTGTTCTAGAGAACCTGCTTTGGCAGGAGGGTTGGACTCAATAATCTATGGAGGTCCCTTCCAACTTCTATGATTCTGTGATTCGGTGATAGAGTCATGCATGATTTCTCAAGAAATACTTAAGAGGAAGAGTTAGGCTTTATTCTATATTTATAAGGAACTCAGTAAATTTTTAGGTAAATATCTTGAGTTGCAACCCCCATCTTACCAAAAGATGAAAAAAATTTTCTAAGTATTACAGATCAAAACACTGTTACCTCATGCTTAGGCAACATGAATGCTGCACATGGCAGACTTCCACTATGATGCTTAATGTTTTCACTTCAGGAGAGTCCAGTCTGTTTCAACAAACTAGAGTCAAAGTAGGAGAAGGAAATATATTTAATTACTTCTACTTTGCCAGCTGCCAAGCTTTGCTGAAATTACTGTAGCAGGTATGACCCCATTCCATTTGAAATATAGATGTTAGCTTTAACCTATATATACCAGACAGGTTTTTTGCAAGCAGAACCATGCTTTCTCTACTTGCACCAAGGAGAATGCACATTCCCCTGGCTCATAATGTAGTTGAAATACATGTGTTTAAGCTTGGACTGAGATAAAGGCATTATCCCCTGTAGCAAAAAAAGAAATGTAAGTTATGTCAGACTGAGACACCACTCTGTGACTGTTGTCACATCTATCTTTAGAAGATGGTGTGGACTTGACTGAGAAGTGGAATATGTGTATAGACCAAAACTTTTAAGAGAGTATAGCTCACCTTGGTTCTTTTTTTCTTCCAAAATTTAAGAAAAAAGTTTGTCTGCACTTGTGACAGTATGATCTTCATTTCGATGTAGGAAAAGTAGGAGAGAAGGTAAACTATGACATGCATCTGTCTCCTCCAACCTAGTATTTGGGTTTTTGGTTTTGGTTTTTATTTTAGTTTTTGTTTGGGGTTTCTGTTTTTTTAATTTTATTTTATTCAGGTCTTCAGTTCAGAGAGAATGAAAAAAAATTAAGGACCAGTATCCTAACCACCAGTCATCTTTCTTGGGACAGTGTTCCTACTCTTTAGATGAGAAAGACCAAGAAATGTCACTGAGAGCCTGCTGGACATTCTGTGTCCCAAGACCCTCCAAAATTTGGAGCTCAGATGTACATCTGGCGATCATTCACTGATTTGAATGCTGCTGGCTTTGCCTGAATGAGAAGTCAGAGCTCTGGGTTTAATGCATAGATTGGTTGTGCTGACTAAGAGTCCAGGAATCATTCTGAATTCTGCATGCCTAGTAGGCAAGAGACCAACCTGCTTTCTTTACCCCTTTCCTAGATGAACCACAGGTTACGTATTTGGTGTTAAAATCCAAGCAACAACTAACTACAACAAGTTTTCCACTTCAAACTAAATATCTTTGTCTTTTCAGGAAAAAAACAAGAAAAAAGGAGAGATTAAAAAAAAAAAGAATTAGCTCTTTTATTTTGGGAATTACCATGGTTTAAACCTGGTAAACAGCTAGCTAAGCCCCACACAGCCACTCGCTCACTCCCTGCTGAGAGTCAAACCAGGAAAATATGGGGCATAAAGGGAAAAATTTACTCTGTCCCAGACAAAACCAGTAAGGGAGTATAAAAGGGGAATGATGGTTTATTTCTTCACAAAGATAACCTGATTTTTCATACATCATTGAAGTGTTGATCCTGGGAGCTGAAACTCCTGTTCCACTTTTTGCTCTCCTCTGTCCAGTTGTACAGATAAATATTCTGCTCTGTCCTCCCATATCTCTGCCTCTGCTCATTTTTTTACTGGGGCAAAGAAAGGAATCAGTGCTGTATAGAAGTTAAGATTATCAAGAAAAAAAAGGACATGCAACTAATAAAAAAACGGTAATATGGATATTTGCAGCCCAATTTCTCAATGATTCTGACAGCATTTTGTTTCATTTTTTGAAGGAATAGTTATATTTAGCCCAGAAACAAATGCATTAGAAACAAGATGAAAAACAGTCTGAAACCCATGAAAACTAAAGAATATCTTGATCCTCATTATACCATTCTGATACAGCAGGTATATATACATATACTGAATTAAGGATCTTAATCATGTCCATGTTTACCAAGGTGTTAAGCATATCTACTTCAGATTTGAGCCATATGTTAGTGAAACAACAACAATGCAATCAAAAAGCATGTAGGAGACTAGAATTTGGACAGCAATAATTTCCACTAAATCTTTATTAGTACATGCAGTAGTTTTTATATATTCCTGTGCCATTTCAGAACTATTTCTTCACAGAACTTCTTAATGCTTTAACTACAATAAGACATCCAAAGCATTTATAAACTTAATGAATATGTCAGTGATCAGGACTGCAAAACCCTTTTAGAAATCAGAAATACTAACTTCTTATTAAATTCATGTATCTTCAAGTTCTTTGTTATAGAATGTCTAAGATTTTCTTGTTTTAAATTGCTCTGAGACAGGCAAGACATGTAAAGTCTTTTTTATGCCATAGTACATCTGACATATTAGTTTAAAAGGAAAAGCTCTTTTACTTCAAAACCTAAATACAGCATTATGTTGTATTTCATTGAACAGGAGACAGATAATATTTATGATATCATTAGGGTCTGAGTAAATACCTCTTTGACTTTTAGGAAAGATAGGCTAGGGAGGCAAGGTGAAGGAGTTGCTCTTTATGTGAGAGAGCACCTAGAATGTATTGAACTCCACCTGGGGGAGGATGATCCATCAGTTGAGAGCTTGTAAGTAAGAATCAAGGGGCAGGCTAGTATGAGTTACACTGTTGTGGGTGTGTACTACAGGCCCCCTGATCAGGAGGAGACAGTTGATAATGCATTCTACAAACAGCTAGAAGCAGCTTTGGGATCCCAGACGCTGGTCCTTATGGGGGACTTCAATTATCCAGATATTTGCTGGGCAAGAAATACCGCGAGTTGTATGCAGTCCAGACAATTTCTGCAATGTGTAGAAGACAATTTCCTGCTACAGATGGTGCAGGAACCTACAAGGGGAAGGAGGGTACTGGACCTTGTTTTAACCAATAAGGATGGGCTCATTATGGAAGTGAAGGTCCGGGGTAGCTTGGGATAAAGTGACCATGAAATGGTAGAGTTCAAGATCCTGCGTGGAAGAAGCAAGCCAAAAAGTAGAGCTCCCTGAATACGGGTAGAGCTAACTTTGATCTCATCCACAACTTAGTAGGAGCTATCTCATGGGCTACGCTGTTAGAAGGTAAGCATGCCTGTGAGAGCTGGATGGCATTTAAACAGTGCTTCTTCTAAGCCCTGGACCACTGCATCCCTTTGAGCAAGAAATCGGAAAAGAGAGGCAGAAGACTTGTTTGGATGAGCAAGGAGCACATGGGTAAACTCAAAAGGAAGCAGAACAACTATGTATTGTGGAAATAGGGTCTGAGCACCTGGGCAGAATATAGGCATGTTGTCAGGGCCTGTAGGGATGTGACTAGGAAGGCGAAAGCCCGCTTGGAAATGAAAGTGGCAAGGGACATAAAGGATAATAAAAAGAGTTTTTTCAGATATGTGAATAGTAAGAGGATGACCTGGGATAAAGTAGGTCCCTTACTGAATGAGGTGGGTGTCCTGGTAACAGGTGATGCTGAGAAGATGGAGATACTGAATGACTTCTTTGCTTCAGTCTTCACTTCAAAGGCCCCTGGGGACCCCTGGAAGAAAATAAGAGAGTTAGAGAAATGAAAAGCTTCCCTCTGGTTGAGGTAGTGGTGGACCAGGAGTGTCTCAAAGGGATTAATGCACATAAATCGGTGGGCCTGAATGGGATGCATCCACATGTGCTGAGAGAGCTGGTGGAAGCGGCTGCAGAGCCGCTCTCTATCATCTTCGACAGGTCTTGGAGAACAGGAGAAGTGCCTGAGGATTGGAGGATAGTCAATATCACTCCAGTCTTTAAAAAGGGAAAGAAGGAGGATCCTAGCAACTATAGGCCTGTCAGCCTCACTTCTGTCCCTGGAAAGCTGATGGAACAGCTTGTTCTGGATGACATCACCAAACAATTGGAAGAGAAGAAGGTCATGAGGAGTAGTCAGCATGGATTCGCCAAGGGGAGATTGTGCTCGATCAATCTCATAGCCTACTATGATCTCATCAATAGCAAGGTAGATGGAGGGAGAGCAGTAGATGTCATCTACCTTGACTTCAGCAAGGCTTTAGATACTGTCTCCCATGACATTCTGATAGAACAGCTGAGAGAGTATGGAATAGATGAGTGGACAGTGAGATGGGTCGAGAACTGGCTGTCAGACCAAGCTCAGAGGATTGTGGTCAGTGGAGCAGAATTGGTGACCTGTGACTAACAGTGTTCCCCAGGGCTCGGTGTTGGGTCCAATCCTGTTCAATATCTTCATTGACAACCTTGATGAGCGAATAGCATCCACCCTCAGCAAGTCTGCTGATGATACAAAGCTGGGAGGAGTGGCTGACACGCAGGAACACTGCGCTGCCATCCAGTGAGACCTGGACAGGCTGGAGAGCTGGGCAGGGAGAAACCAGATGAGGTTCAACAAAAGCAAGTGTCGAGTCTTGCACCTGGGAAGGAATAACTGTTTGAATCAGTACAGGCTAGGGGTTGACCTGCTGGAGAAGAGCTTTGTGGAGAAGGACCTGGGGGTCCTGGTGGATGACAGGTTGGCTATGAGCCAGCAGTGTGCCCTGGTGGCTAAGAGGGACAATGGGATCCTAGGGTGCATCAGGAGGAGTGTGGCCAGCAGGACAAAGGAGGTGATCCTCCCCTTCTACTCTGCCCTGGTCAGGCCTCACCTGGAGTACTGTGTCCAGTTCTGGGCTCCCTGGGATAAGAAAGACAGGGATCTCCTGGAGAGCTTGGGTTTTCCCATTAGTTTTCTGGCTTTCTTTTTTTCCTTTTTGTATATTCTACTAATTCAAACAAGTCAGATGAAATCTGTAATTTTTCTTTGTAGATGGATCTTCAATATACTTCTCTGTTAGTAGAAGTGGGTAACAGAATAGAGGTGATGAAGGATAACACAAGGACCAAAAGAACTGCTGAAACCTGTGAGGTTTCCAAGTGGGTTTTGAGCTAAATGAGATACCTTCTTTTCTTCTATTTTTGATGTCGATTTTCTAACAAATAGACAAAAATATTCGTATAAATGCAGAAGCTAAGCAGTATAACCAAAGTGTTTTCACAAGGTAATAGCAAAAATCAATATAAGGCTTTATGCCAACTTTACGGCCACTTGACTCTCTTGAATGGATTGAAAACAAATGGAAATGCCGTCAGAGGGAAGTCTTCCTTCTTTCTCTGGGTGTGCTTCAAGGAAGAATAAGGGTAATGTTTTACACCTTGAAGTGAATTTCTTCACTCCTTTCTAGACCTGGGACTGCTGCCAGTACCTTCCCATCACCCCTCAATGTGTGACAGAGCTTCTTATTTTGCCCCTGCTAAAGAAGGTCCTTAACAGGAGCATTAATGAATCTGCACTTGTAGATAAGGGAAGTGAAAAACTCAAGCTCCTGGTAACTAGCAAGACATCTCAGTTTTTTTGGTTTGACCACAAGCTTAATATTTAACAACTTTTTTTTTTTTTAATGTAGAAACTCAGAAAAAAAGCTAAAATAAAAAATAATGGAAATGAAAGAAAATGCTGAAGGAGTTGCATTTCTACTGCCCAAAGAGACATGTTTTGATTTACGTTGTCCTTTGTTGAGGAAAAGGACAGCTCCAAGATAAGAAAGAGAGGTTAGATATGGAATTTCCAATGGCATAAGTCCTTCAACTCATATTCACAAAATCTTTATTTTAGAATAAAGCCTGAAGTAGGTGGAGGCAGTTAAACCAATGAGGGAGTTAACTGTGGGGGAAAAAAATGTATAACAAATATCTGTGCATGTCCTGGCAGTGGAATATACCAAATAATGTTCACATCTACTCATTCTGTCCAATTGTGGCCAAAGTATGCAAGAGTATCCACTTTCTTTCCCCCCAACCTGAGATTAATTTTTCTGCAGTGATGTGGTGTCTTAATACCATTTCCTTGATTCTGTGAAAGACCAGCTTGCAAGTCAGATTCCTCCACATCCCACTGGTGGCTGCAAATAGAATTCCAGCCTGCCTCTGTTTTTTTGATTCTGCAGCTTGTATTATATTTTGGAGGACTACATTTGACACATTTAAACTCAAAGTATATCAAACTTTATTTCTCTTGACAGCAAGAGTAATTGCTATGATGTGCAATAAGACTGATAGAGAAGTACTGATCTGTTTGCTCACTGCATTTTATAGCACAATCTTTTCCTGCAGATCAATGTTTTGATGAATGAATACAGAAAAAAGGACATTTTTTTCTGGGATAAATACATATGGAGAGATCTTATCTCAGTTTAACTGGTGTAAATCTGTCCCAGCTGCAGTAAAGTCAGACCATTTACCTTGGGATTAAAAAGGAAACCTCTTATGTAAAATGATAAACAGTTCAGGGCCGCTTACAAAGTTATCTTTGTTCCCATCTCAGTATAGCTTTCAAGAAATTTAAATTTTCTTTTGCATGCTTAAAATATCTGTAAAAGGATTATGCATTCTTTCTTAAAGTACTTAGAAGTGCTTATTTTACATTTTAAGCATAGTTTCTATAGTGAAAAATTAAATGCAGCTGCCTCCTTACCATTGATGACATTTGTTCTTCTCCACCAATCATCTGTATATATCATAGGTACTAGTGGTTCATTCGTTACAGAAGTTTGAGAAGGTGTGTATTTCTATACAGACAGAAAAATGCAACACTAAATGTAACCAAAATACATCAGTTTGTGTCCATTCCCTATACAATATGGAGCATTATTGGATTATCAGTACAGAGGAAGGCATTTTTATTCCCGCTACCATTGTTCTGGCCCCCAGAATAAGCAAACAAGTGTTGGGAAGTCTGTTTGTGCAGAAAAACACTAATAATATCTGTGATTTTTTTTTTGAGGGGATTGTTTAAATCTCTATTCTTTGGGGTGGTGTAAGGGATTATTTTAATCTCTTCAAAGTATAAAATTAGTTCTGTTGGGGTGACAGTAATAATTTTGAGATATTGACATCACTTCTTAGAAGATGACTTAAAAACTAGTACCGTCCTTTATTTAATCCTTCCCCTGGTAATATGAAAAGTGTATAAAATATCCAATAAAGTATGAAAAGTAAAATAGAACTCCACATAATTTTAGCCACAAAAATTACCAATCTGCAAAGGCCTATGTGCATAAAAAATTATATTGCATGACACAATCATGACATTTTTATACGTGAAATAAAACATTAAACATTTAATATGTTTTTTAAGATAAATATAATAATATGATCAGGAGAGTACATATTTTTCTCTTTCTTTTTATTATTTTTAACTAGATTTACAGTAGAATAAAGACTTACACAAACCATAAAGATGATAAAATTCAAATAAAATAATCAGACATAAAAAAGCTCACAAATCCAGATATCCAGTAAGTTCTGTCCTGAAAATATATTAAAAGATTGAGCTTATGTCATCAGACTTTGCTGCTATGAATTATTATGCTCAGCAGTGTCTTGAGAAGCATTTCAAAGGAAAAATTAGTGGTAATGAACCTCCAAAGAATGTTAATTTGCATAAGCATATGACGTTATCCTAACTATCTGAGCTTTCAGGCAATCAGAATGAAAGGGAAGAAATCTATTCTCTTCCCTCACGACTTTCACTGAATATTTTATATGTGGCAAAGTTCTTCCCTTCCCTTCCCTTCCTTCCCTTCCCTTCCCTTCCTCCCTTCCCTTCCCTTCCCTTCCCTTCCCTTCCCTTCCCTTCCCTTCCCTTCCCTCTTCCCTTCCCTTCCCTTCCCTTCCCTTCCCTTCCCTTCCCGTCCCTTCCCTTCCCTTCCCTTCCCTTCCCTTCCCTTCCCTTCCCCCTTCCCTTCCCCTTCCCTTCCCTTCCCTTCCCCTTCCCTCCCTTCCCTTCCCCCTTCCCTTCCCTTCCCTTCCCTTCCCTTCCCTTCCCCTTCCCCCTTCCCTTCCTTCCCTTCCCCTTCCCTTCCTCCTTCCCTTCCCTTCCCTTCCCTTCCTTCCTTCCCTTCTCCTTCCCTTCCCTTCCTTCCCTTCCCTTCCTTCCCTTCCCTTCCCTTCCCTTCCCTTCCCTTCCCTTCCCTTCCCTCCCCTTCCCTTCCTTCCCTTCCCTTCCCTCCCTTCCCTTCCTTCCCTCCCTCCCCTCCCCTCCCCTCTCCCTCCCTCCTCCCCTCCCCTCCCCCCCTCCCCTCCCCTCCCCTCCCCCTCCCCTCCCTCCCCTCCCCTCCCCTTCTCCATCCTACCCTACCATATCCTTAAATCATAGAATTTTTAAGGTTGGAAAAAGACTTTTAAGATCAAGTCAAAGTGTCAACCCAACATGCCTATGTCCATTAAACCATTTCCCTGAATCTACATGGTTTTTTTAACACCCTCCAGGGATCCTGACTCCACCACTTCCCTGGGAAGCCTTTTTCAATGCTTGACCACTCTTTCAGTGAAAAATGTTTTCCTAATAACCAACCTAAACCTCACCCAGAGAAACCGTATGCATTTCCACATAATCTATTCTCCATGTCTTTGAGAAGAGACCAACACTACCTCACTACAAAGTCTTTTCAGGTAGTTAGAGAGAGCAAGAGCATCTTCTTCCCTCATCTTCCTCTTCTCTAGACTAAATGATGCCAGTTCCCTCAGCCACTCCTCATAAGACTTGTTCTCCAGACCCTTCACTAGTTTTGTTGCCCTTCTTTGTACATGTTCCCAGTACTTCAATGGCCTTCGTGTAGCAAGATCACTAAAAATGAACATAGGACTCAAGCTGCAGCCTCACCAGAACTAAGGGGCATGAGAAATGCTCTAGCTTGCTGACCTCACTGTTTCTGATTTCTGTTCAGTCCAGTGTGCCATTGACCTTAATGGCTACCTGGGCACACTGTTGGCTCATGACTCACTGGCTATCAGCCAACATCCCCCAATCCTTTTCTGCCAGGCAGCTTTACAGCCATTCCTCCAAGTCTGTAGCACTGCAAGGGATTGTTATGACTGAAGTGCAGGACCTCACACCTGCTGATGTTAAACTTCATGTGATTGACCTCAGCCCTACAATCCTGCTTGTCCATGTTCCTCTACAGAACCTTCCTACCCTCAAGCAGATCAACATTCTCACCCAATTTGGTGCCATCTGCAAATTTTTTGAGGGAGCACTCAATCCCCTCAATCCAGATCATTGATAAAGGTATTAAACAAGAGTGGCCCCCAAAACTGAGGCCCTGGGGACACTGCTTGTGACTGGCTGACAGCTGGATTTAACTCCATGTACCACAACTTGGTGCTAAGCCATTATTTTACCCTGAAAAGAGTATACTTGTCTAAACACAGGCCCACAGTTTGTCTAAGAGAATGCTGTGGGAAACTGTGTCAAAAGCTTTTCTAAAGTTCGGACACGCTACATCCATAGCCTTTCCTTCATCCCTAGGAAGGTCCTCTTCCTCTCCTCTCCTCTCCTCTCCTCTCCTCTCCTCTCCTCTCCTCCTCCCTCTCCTCTCTCCCTCTCTCTCCTCTCCTCTCCTCTCCTCTCCTCTCCTCTCCTCTCCTCTCTCTCCTCTCCTCTCCTCTCCTCTCCTCTCCTCTCCTCTCCTCTCCTCTCCTCTCCTCTCCTCCTCTCCTCTCCTCTCCTCTCTCTCCTCTCCTCTCCTCTCCTCTCCTCTCCTCTCCTCTCCTCCTTCCTCCTCTCCTCTCCTCTCCTCTCCTCTCCTCTCCTCTCCTCTCCTCTCCTCTCCTCTCCTCTCCTCTCCTCTCCTCTCCTCTCCTCCCCTCTCCTCCCCTCTCCTCCCCTCTCCTCCCCTCTCCTCCCCTCTCCTCCCCTCTCCCCTCTCCTCTCCTCTCTTCTCCTCTAAAAAACCCAAGAGGATGATTTCCAGATAATCCTTTTTTAACTACCATTTACCTCCAAGCTCCATTCCCTGACAGGAGCTTCATTCTCTGTTGAGCACAAGTAACAGCAGGTGTTTGTAAAATGGAGGAAACCTATTCCTTTGCTTTTACAACTGAACTGCTTTCAAGGGGTAGGGACATTCAATCTCTGACTGTTTGGGCTCTTAGAAAGGCTGTTAAGGGAAGGAAAAACAAGTAGGTGAAGAAGAATGGTGTGCCTTCTCCTTAGCAAATAAATCTGGAAAAACCCATAGGAACTGTTTCCTGAAGCTGCAAGGACTGACTTGTATGTCAAATTAACAAGGAAATAAGCCTTAGAAAAGGCACTTTAACGTCTGAAACCTTACGTAAGTGACAATAGCACAGCTTGTGAAACAGCTCAGTCAGTTCCAGAAGTAAGCAGCCTGTTTTGAGACCACTGCTGACCCTCTCAAAACCAAAAGGAGCGATGAGTCATCTCATTTACTTATTTGTCCTGTAATATATATATATATATACACTGATATTTCAACAGAAAGCCAAATGAAATTTTGTATGGTTTAATGAAATATTTTTCCCCTTTTTACCTCTTAATCTTAACAATGTGTTTTTGATCCAGTGGAATATGATGGGTATTGTGGTGAACATAGTACTTCAGTACCTGAACCTATGATGTTAATAGTGAATGCCTACAGGATAAGTTTATTATATTGAATAAATCATAAATATTCAAGGGGAACACAGGACACATGGACTTACCAATAAATAAATTGCTTTCTCGGCAGATATATTTTGAACACCTCCAAGTGATTCTAGTAATCTGCGTATTTTCTTGAATTAAAAAGTGTCAACAGCTGGAAAAGAATATGTACTGTTATGTAACTAAATGGATCTATTTCTGTTAATTAGATGTGTAACTAAATGCATAATTTTATTCAATTTTGTGTTAATATGGGAATTTACTCATTTCACAGAATCACAGAATTGTAGGGGTCCTCAAGAGATCATCAAGTCCAACCCCCCTGCCAAAGCAGGTTCCATTTCTCTGTGTGTGTGAGTGTGAATTCTGCCATGGGTTTTGTTATAGTTCCCCTTTTGTGGTTGTCAGTAAACTGTTCTTATCCCAACCCACATGGGCTTTGTTTGTTTCTCCTCCTGGGGAGGGGTGAGTGAGCATCAACAGGTGGTACTCATCTGCTGCTTTGGGATGAACCACAACAGCTATAAAACCCCTCTAGATTTCAGACTTGTAAACAAATGAAACCTCTATCAGGAGAAATTTATTAAAATATGTTTTGTATCTGTAGAATATTATTTCCTGCTATTTTTCCTCCCTCTCATATCTGACACATTCAAGGCACTGAGTATTCCTTTAAGCATACAGATTCCAGAAGTATTTGAATATATGTTGCTGTACAGAACCTGGAAGGGATATTTATAAAACTATTTCGCTATAGCAAAGACTTCCCATCTAAGCTTCAACTGTTTCCCTATTTGAGATGTGGAGTGATCAAATGATGATGGTGAAACTTTTCAGAGTGGAAAACAGATTCCTTTCAGATTTCTTCATCTTAGAAAATTGCCTAAAACACCTTCATGTACAGGGGAGAAATGCAAGACTCATGTCTTGCCCAGGAGAATAATAAAATAATACTATAAATTATTCATAATGAATAAACCTTCTGTAGGTGAAAAGAAATAGGAAGCATTCCTGCCTCATGAAATAAGATTATTCACCCTATAATACATAAAGAGAATACAAGGATACACAATACTGTCACCTCAACATGGTTAGATTAATGCTCTTTTAGATTATCTTACGCTAGATAAACATGTTTTCAAAACCTTGAGGGGAGTGTGCTTATTGGTACAGATATTCCTGAATTTCTTATAAAGAGGTTATACCTGTTTCCACTGCAGTGTAGTTGCTGAGTGGTCATAATTTTCATTTCAGCTGCAGAATAATACTCATAGTGCATCGTACTCACTAAAAGAATATCCTCCTGAGCCAGTGCAAGCCATGGTTTAGCATATAATTTGCGTCCTAAGATTGAAAACAGTGTAAATACCAACCCTTCAATAGTCTACCCTAGAGAAGATGAGGAAAGATCAGTGTAATTTATAGTATCAAACCAGCAATCATTACAGTGGATGTAATTTTCTTGATCTGTCTACCCTATATTAACAGGCTTTTTTTTTCACTGCATGTCAAACACCAAACCTCAGGTCTGATGTTTGCTTCAGAATATGATTCAAGCAAAATTAATCATTCTGTTTCGAACCCTGTTTATCCCTCTAGTGTAGTCCAGAACAGGCTGATAAATTTACAAGTGGCAGAAGTTAGGATAAATACCCTCTGCAGATATGCCTTAATAAGCAGCTGAAAGTAGTCTTTAGCTGGTGCAATTATTTCCAAAGCAAGGTATGTCTTTGCCTTCAGAGTAATCTAAAAGCTACTCAAATTTTAGTGGTTGTAGGTTGTCACAAAAAGATGTCCTAACAAGCAGACCAAGTCAGGGTCAACTTTTACTTCTATAAAAAAGAAAAGATTGTAATATGACAGTGCATATCATAAAATCATAGAATGTGTTATTTTGGAAGGGACCTTTAGAAGTCATCTACCAGAGTCTTCTTCATTAGATCAGGTTGCTCCAGGCCCCATCAAGCCTGACCTTGAATGTTGTCAGGGATATGGTCTCCACTACATCTCTGGGCAACACATTCCAGTGATCTACCACCCTCATATGGAAGATTTTTTTCCTAATATCCATCCTAAATCTCACCTTTTCTAGTTTAAAACTATTACGCCTTGTCCTACTGCTACATGCCCTTGTGAACAGTTCTTTCCCAGCTTTATTATAGGCACCTTTCAGGTATGGTAGGACCTTATAGTGTCCTTCCAAGAGTCTTCTCTTCTCCAAGCTGAACAAACCTGACTCCCTCAGCCTGTCTTCATAGGAGAGGTGCTCCAGCCCTTTTGTCATTTTGGTGGCCCTCCTCTGGACACACTGCAACAGGTCCATGTCCTTCTTGTGTTGAGGGCTCCAAAGCTACACAGTACTCCAGGTGAGGTCTCACCAGAGCAGAGTAGAGGGGAAAAATCACATCTCTTGATCTGCCTTAGAAATGCTTTTTCTACAATGTTTTCCATTGTAGAAGGCCACTAGATTGGTCAGGCAGGACTTGCCCTTAGTAAAGTCATGCTGGCTGTCTCAAATCATGTCCCTGTCTTCCATGTGCCTCAGAATAGCTTCTAGGAGGATCTGTTCCATGGCACAGAGGTGAGGCTGACCAGGCAGTAGTTAGCACAGTCCTTTTTGAAAATGGCCTTTATGTTTCCTCTCTCCCAGACACTAGGGACTACACCTGACTGCCATGACTTTTCAAATATCACGAAGAGTGGCTTGGCAACTGCATCAGCCAATTCCTTCAGGTCTCTGGGATGCTTGTGTATGTTCAGGTTCCTCAGATGGTCACAAACCTTATTTTCACTTACAGTGGGAAGGACTTGGTCTCCCCAGTCCCCATCTTGTGGACTATCTGCTCAAGAGCAATAAGGAGAGAGGCTACCAGTGAAGACTAAGGCAAAAATGTTGAGAAACTCAGTCTTTTCCTCATCTGTTGTCACCAGTTCACATTGCTGCTCAGCAATGGTGGAGGTGGGGTACGCTTTCTTTAACCTTCCTTTTCTGGTTCGTATACCAGTAGACCCCTTCTTGTTTTTCTTGGCATCCCTTGCCAAGTTCATCTCCAACTCAGTTTGGCCTTCCTGACCTTGACCTTACACTGGGCAACATCCCTGTACTTTTCCCAGGATACCTATCTCCACTTCCACTGCCCGTGGAGTTTCATCTTGCCTTTTAGTTTGGCCATCAGGTCTCGACTCAGCTGTGTCGGTCTCTTGCCTTCCTTGCCTGTTACTGCACATCTGGGGATCAAGAACTCTTGTGCTCTGTTGAAAGTGTCCTTAAAGGTCTGTTAGCTCTGTTCTCCTATCGTCCAGCTCCTGGTCCTATCGACCAGCTCCTTGAAGAGCTGGAATTCAGCTTTCCTGAAATTCAGGGTCCTGATGACACTTCTCATTTGGTTCATACACCTTAGGACAGTGAACCATACCAGTGCATGACCACTGCAGCACAGGCTGCCTCCAACCTTGACATCCCTGATGAGCTTACTCTCATGTCACTTCTGCTCAAGTAGGGTTGTCTATTTCCTGTCGCAAGAAGTTGTCCTTTAGGCATTCCTAATACAGTTGTACTTGCAAAAGGATTGGATAATATTTTTACCATAGCAATAGTCAAAAAGGCAAAATATAGCATGGCAAACAGCGATAAAGGGGAAAAAATTAGCCTGTTTGCTGAGTTCCTACAGCTGGGACAACACCACTAGCGGAACTTGCATATCTTGCTTATTTTCAACTACCAGGCTTATCCTATTGTACATGGGAAAGGAAAAGCTGATAATGAAAATTAGAAATTCCTGAATCCTCACTTTCTGTTTGTAGTTAGATCAAACCAATATTAAAGGGAGAATTGATATATCTGAATCTTTATAGAAAATGCTACAGCTTAATAAGGTGAGTTCCTTTTTTAGTTGAATTTCTGTTATCACACTTGCAGGTCTGGATGTGAAATGACAGTGCCATTATTGTTATCACTGTTCTTTATCTGCTGAAGGACATTTGAGCTAAAGCAGTGCAAAACTATGACAAATTCCCAAATCATGGTTAACTCACCTAAACTAGGATCTTACTAAAAAAAGAGGGCTCTGCTACTCCCATTGGCAAATTTTTCTGAGGCTTAATCTTTTGAAGACTCTTTAGGAATATTACACTTTTCCTAACTTCATTTTTCTCTTAACAGCAATATTTTACTGCAAACAGTCCTTGTGATAACTTCTTATTTAGCATGGACTTTTTAAATATAGGCAAAACACAAAATCCTTTGCCCTACTGCAGGATATTTTCCCCACCCTCTGCAGTAACTTACCCCAGTTACATATCTTTTTTATTACTTAATCCAATGCTTGCATCTTGATCCCAGTTTACTTTGAATAACTTTTGTTCTTTCTGTCTTGTTTCCCAATCTGTCCTTGCTCCCTTGCTCATGTTCCCACTGCAAATTACCCTGTTCTTTCAGCTCTTCAGGAATTGTCATTCTCTTTCACTTTAGTTTGCATTCATTCATATAAATGTATTGAATTCATGGCTACACATCACAGTTTACTTAAAGTTATGATTTACTGTTTCTTGTCATCCTATCCCTAACTTTAATCATAGAAATTCAACAGACTTCACAGAAAACAAAAGTGTATTAAAAAGTTGTCAATTGCAGTTTTCAGCTTTGCAAAGAAAATACTTTCTCCTTTCAAGTGTGGTCTTGAAAAATTATCTTTGCAAGCAACGGTTTTGTTCAGTTTTCTAGCGGGAATGTGCTTAGTTTATGCTCAGAACATATAAACTAGTATTATATATATCATACATCTATAGCTTTAATTACCTTTCAAATAATCTAATCTGGAAAAGGAGGTATTTCAAAATATTAATTATAATATGAATAATGAGTTTGCTTTCATCTTTACAGTCTCTTTGTTTTCTGTGAACATTTGTACAAGAGCCATTTGGTCTTCAAATCCATTCTAAGAAAAGACCAACATGATGCTATTCTTATTCAGATGTATCAGTACAGATCCTTAAAACTGTTATCTCCAGAGTTATCATAAAATCTCTTTGATCTTGCTACTACAGTTAAAACAAATTTGAGTTTCCCATTGCAACAGGAAAAAATAACGCACTTGGATTTGTGATGCAAAAGAAGAGAGAGGTCTTTGACCTTAACTTGTATAACAGAGTTACTGTATTTTTGTGAATAGTTTAAAAATATGTACTGCTGTAGTAATCAGTAATTCAGATTATACAGAGGGTAGTTTTCTACCCTTTTCCATCATTCTTAGTCCTCCTTAAACCTTCCCTCTTCCTGAAGCAATCACCTCTGACTGATTTAAACTGTTGTCCATACCCAATATTGGATGAGCATATTTAAGCATTCTTTTTAGATAATGGTATTTTTAAGACCGAGATTTCAATTAGTCAAAATGCAAAAATGATCAAATTACAGAATTTATATTAAGCAAGTACATCAGTAGGAGATTTACTCTTAGAAGAAAGGTCTTTGTAAGGACTACACAGTTCAACCTTTGTACTATTCTGTACAGGAACTTCTCTTGGAAAAGTGAACAGAAAAGCTATTTTGAAGTTGCAATGTTGAAACAACTAATTATTGGGTGTGATGAACCCCGCTTCCAAAATTCAGAGAAAATACTAGGTCTTGTCTTGTGTGTAGGACAAGTTCTAAGAAAAGTGGGGAGAAAATCTGGGAATATACTTATAAAAAGAGCAGAGTAAACCAAAAGGCAATGGAAACATTACATTAAAACTTTCTTTTTTCTTCACATACAGTAAATTATATTTCTTTCAATATCTGTTGTTTGCCTAATTCTTTCAGAGATGATCACATGTGGCAGCACTCTTCCTTGGCAAAGTTCTGAGTTATGATCTCCATAATTATAGAGGAATTCAAAGAAAGAAGAAAGTTTCTTTCCAGCTCTATCAAAAACCCCCATTATTTCAAAATCATGGAGGGCTTCTCATATTGACAAAAGCAATATCCTTCTAAAGAATTAAATGAAACCATGATTTTGGAATGATGACGTGGACTAAAAACTTCTTTACAGTAAATTGCATATGCTGAGATGTACACAGTAGGTCACATCTGTGCTGCTCTTTGACAGATGACCATCATCAAAACCAGATGCTTTATACTTTTGGGTTTTTTTTAATTAATTAATTTTTCATTCATTTCTGTAACTGCCAAAGTTGGGAAGTTTCTGTTTTCAGAGACCTTCCCAAGACATTCCTGCTGTGAATATGCTCCAAATAAACCAAAGTTAGATCTGTTGTAATATCTTATTGTTTACTTTACACTGAAAAGAGAAATCCAACTGGGTTTGCTCTTATTTCATTGTTCTAAATGGTTAAATTAACATACATGTGCAAAGACATTTAATCAATTTAAAATAACCAACAAACAAATAAATTTTTCAGATTCATGACCCAATCATGTAAAAAAGAAATTACATTATATAAGAATGTTAAATGTTGGGATCTTTTCCTTCCTTGGGTTGTTTTTGTTTCTTTTTGAATGATCTGGTGGATAGCACAGTAGGAATAAGTAATTCTCAGAAGTGAAGCATATAAAACTTTTAAAGAAAAATCTGTATGTTATTTCAAATTGTGCAGACCGTAATGGTCAGTATTATTCTCAGGGTTTCTCTTCCTTACTTATTTAAATTAAACCTATTAAGGTTTAACCTTAGCCTAGGAAAACCCCTTAAATGGGACTGTGTGGTAAATTATTTTTATTCTATTTTCTCTGCTATATAGAATCATAAAATCAACAAGATTGGCAGGCAGCCTTTGAGGTCCATAGTCCAACCCCAGTCCTCAGGCAGGTTCTCCAATGACAAATTACTCCAAACTGTGTACATTCAGGTGTTGAATATCTTCAAGGATGGAGACTCCAGAGCCTCCTCAGCTGACAGATTTTGCTTCCTTAAATATCGTTTGAACTATTTTTAAGAGATAGTCATTTTTATATACAAATGGTTGTGTGCTTACAGAAGTATTTTTTTTAAAAATGTTCACCAGAAAGAAAATATAATTAGAGAAATAACAAGACTGACAAAGATCACCTTTCAAATTTGAATATTTTCCCTGATGAAATACTTTGATAACTGCAAGTTGTCCTCTGCTTCTCCTCTACTAGAAAATTGCTTTTATATTTAAAACTGCAATAAGCAGACCTGCTTTCACCATGGCAATTTCTGTTAGAGAATTGTGCACAAATAATACATTTAGTGAAATATCCCTTTTTAGTTCTTTCTCACCACTCTTAAGTTAATTCAGACCACTCTTTTCTCTTTAGTCTTAAATCTATATATTACTTCATTCATTTTTCTTGCTTTAAACTCAAGCTTCTCTATAATTTTCAAAGCTCTCCATAGCAACACACTACCTTCATTTTGATGCTTTACTCTTCTGTCTACACAAGATTTCTTTTAATTTCAGGGTTTTCTTCATAGTCCAACATGCTCAAAAGAGCTTCCCAGCTAATCTTTGTTATTCTCTCACTCATTCATCTTTGGAAACACTTCCAGAAACATACTCATTCTGTAAAAAAGCTTCAGTTATACTAGTATAACTATTATAGCACAATTAATGTTTCAGAATAGTATTTGTCAGTGTTGTCAATGTTCATCTGAGCACTTGAATGAATTTGCATAAATTATTAGATGCTTTTTCTGTAATTATGATGCACAAGTATTCTTGCTAAATATTCCAGCAAATGAATATTTTCTGATCATTGAATTTATGGAAAGCATGCACTAAATTTCAGAATTCTTAGTTCTTAGATGTAAAAGGGTCCTCAAATACTATAGACATATTTCACGATTTTAAAAAGATGTATCTTCACATTAAGACTCTGAGGTTAGGAAATTTTATCCTCACATTATGCTTAGGAAACTGGAACACAGTTGTTAAATCTACATGTCTAATTAGGACAGTACCAAGAACTGCTTTACATCTGTGAAAGTGCATCATGGGAAGGCCATGTGTGCAATAAACTGAATCTAGTCTTGCATGTCTTATAGGCTTTTGTGACTTTATGAACATAAGACTTAATGATTGGTATTATGCTTTTTTTTCAAAGTATCTGAAACAGTGTGAGGCTACATGGCAACTCATCAGAGTAGTATAAAATGGATGTTTTGCATTCATGAAGGCACAAAGAGGCGTGTGAAGTATTTTGGATTAATATTACAGGACTGCATAAGGTAGAAAAGTCTATAGTACATTTGGAATAATCCATTAATTTATTATTAAAGGTCCCTGGCATGTGCCTGTAAACATGTGGTTGGCCAAATCCTGTCAAAGGTCTTGTTTAAAAAGATATGGAGAATTACAAGACTAGTGAATAAAGCTTTTCTTCTATCTTACACAACCTATATTTAAGAAAGCAAAAGAGTATTGTTAGTCTTATAGGAAATCTGTGTCAGAGCAAAGAACTCTGACAAAAAAGGATTTCAAAACCTTGAACAAATGTCTTAAAGATCTCCTAAAAATCTTACCTCAGGCTTGAATGCAGACCCCTGTTTGTGAGATGATATGGAGAAAACTCAAGCACAAATGCCATTTCATAAGCATTCAGTTTACATTTAGGTGATTCAAGTTCTATATATAAAGGCGCTAGTAGCAAAGTTACTTCAGATGATAGTGCAAAGAGAAATCACACCTCATGCAGACTGTTTCTTTTCAGAAATTGATGTGAGTAATGTGGGTATAGTAATGGAATTTTGCTAGAGTTTAGATTCTATTGGAAAGTCTTGAAAGAATTACTGTATTTGCAAATCCTAGCAAAACATGTCAGTCACTCCTGGCAAGGAAAGAAGGAGGTTTTGGTAGGATATTAAAAACAAAAGTTGCTTTTCAACACAATTAGATTGTCTAGGTCCAAACAGTTCAACACATGTATTCTGCTTTGCACACAGCCATCTCTGTAGTGCTGCTGGAAGTTTTTCACCATTCTGTGTCACTTATGTCATTTTAGAGTTTCAGTAATTTAATGAAAATTAATGGGTGGTTTTAGGGAGCTTTTACTCCTTCCACTTCTTTTTGCAACTAACATTTCCTTAAGAATAAACTGTAACAAATTTTCAATATAGCCCAATATATGAAATATTTATTTTGAAATATTTAGTAGTGGGATCCTAGCATCATCAACTTGAGTTCATCATAATTTCTATCCACAGTTTAATTACTTCTTTTTCATTCTACTCTGACTGCCACAGCATTCCTGAGCTTTCAATTTGAGACAGTGGTTTGGCATTCTGAGGAATGGTCTGCCTACAAGCATTTCATGTACCCAATCATGATTCAAAATTATTTATTTAGGCTTGCTGCATTAGCTGGAAGTTGACAAGGGGCCATGTTGGCAGCTGGGCTTTTGATATGCTCTAATTTCCTTTAGTACAATATACCAATTGTGGAAAAACACAAAGGATAAAAGATGTATAGGCAATACATCTGGTTTCAAACTGAGACTAACAAAAGAGATTTATTTATTCTATTGGTAGTATTATTTTGAAGTTTGGAAACAGTGTTTTGATTTTTAAAGCAAATGTTTACATTGTGCTTTACGTAAAGCTCCTGGAAAATTCTGTGATTCTGTGAAAATACGGACTAACACTGGTTTCAGCAAATGGTCATGCAGTTACCAGAATTTCCTGAAACTAATAATGAAAGGTATTCTCAGAAGATAATGCAGACTCAATAAGTGCAAGAAATTCAGTTATATGTTGATAGGGGCTACCTTTCTCTGGATAAATGTGTGGAGTCTGACTGAGCTGTGCTTAATTTTCCCCATAGCAGCCCCCATAATGGTGTGCTGTATGTCTGTATCCAGCATAGTGTTGATAACACACCCCTGTGTATTGGCTACTGCTGAGCAGGACTGGGACAGCATCAGGGCTGTCTGTCCAACATTTCTTCCAACCTCAGCCTGGAGGTGAACAAGATCTTGGGATGAGACACAGCCAGGACAGCTGCCCAAATTGTCCGAAGGGATATTCTATAACATATAGTGCCTGGTCAGCAAAAAAAGCTGAGAGAAGGGAATGGATGGAATTTATTACTTACATTTGTCTTCTGGAGCAGCCTATATGACCACTGAAGCCCTGCTTCCTGGGAAGTGACTGGACATTGCCGGCTGATGGGAAGTAGTGAATAAATATTTTAGTTTTTTTCCTTTGCTTCTGCACATGGCTTTTTGCTTTATTAAACTGGCTTTATCTTGACCCATGAAAGTTTTTTCATCTTATTTTTCTCACCTCCCTGTCCTACTGAGGAGAGTGATACAGAGCCTTGGTGGGCCCCTGGTGTCCAACCAAGGTCAAACCACCACAATAAGTACACCTGAAAATGAAAAACCAGAGGTGTTGAAATATCAAGGGATTTTGAGGTAGAAAATAAAACTACCCAGAAAGACAGTACTGCACTTGGACAGTTACTAGGATACTTCTGAAGTAACAGTAGCATCAAAGATCAAAGCAACATGTACTTTAGGCTGGGCATTAATATTCTAGCATTTGCATATATTTTGTTGATGGCTAAACTTCACTCTGATGGCTCTGAAGTCAACATAAATGCATAAGGGGTGTGTGTGTGTGTGTGTGTGTGTGTGTGATTTTAGAGAAACTGTGTGGGACACCATGGGACTACAGACTGCGTGCAATTCTTTGGACCCTGAAATATAACTTCAAAGTGGTCCTTCAAAATAACATTATAAGAGTATGCAAGATGAAACGTAAGATTTTTGCCAAACTGGAAAAGAGTTCAGAGACTCTGAGAAATAATATTAGCCCAGTTTGCTAATTATTCAGTTCTCCATACCTGACTGCCTTCAGTCTCTGCACCTTGGGCACTTATTATTTTTTTGAAAGCATCCCCTAACTGTTCAAGTCAGGAAGAAAGTCTCTTTTGTCTAAGAGTTGCCAATGACGTCACTTTGCTTTTCTAAGTAATGCTTGAGCACTTTGTGATGAATGTGGTACAAAACAATGCATTGTGCTGCGAGAAAGATGGGATTAAATCCTGTAACTTGTTAAGACAAACCAAAGGCGGACAAATTAGCTTTTTCCAGCTTTTGCAAGGGAAACATAGGAGGAAAGCATGATGGTTTTAAACACATACACACACACAGAGCTTTTTTAGAACCCTGAGAGCAAAGATTTCTCTTGTGTTAGATCTATGACAGCATTACTTCTAGTAATGACTAATGTATTGTCTTTCACTGGAGATAACCATGTGAGATGAACTGAAAAGTATTCAAAAAATGTTATTTTTTGAAATACTGGATTAGGATGGTTAAACACTCCATGGCTTCCTTCTTATCCTAGCTGTGAGAGTAGGTAAGCTCATCACCCAGATCTCCAGATGGATGAGAGAAACAATGGAGAGAGTTACAAAGAGAGGAAAGTGCCATCCACTAAATCACATATGCAAGGTTTGGGACTCTGAGTCAAAGTCATCTCTATCAACCACCATGTACCATAGAGCAGACTTCCCTTTTTAAGACATAACTTAAAGAACAAAATTTGAAAGATATGCATTGCTTGAAATCTGAAGAAAACATAAAGAAGAAAAAACTTTTTAAAATTAGTATCTTTTCTTAGGAGAAATTTTATTTTATTTAATTTATGTATTTTTTAATTGAGGTGCAAGTCCCAAACCTTATCCATCACAATATTTTACAGATGCAGAGGACAGACTTCCAGGTAACATTCCCCAGTTTATTCATGTCATAACACTACCCCCTAGAATAGAACAGTTCAGTTGGAAGGAGCCTACAAAGATCCAACTGTCCTAGTGCTGCGTTTTGACAAACTGGGAGTTACCACAAATTCTCAAATGGACAGAGAGTACTCAGGAGCCCTGCAGGTGGAGTATTTGGATTTCTGGAGCATCACTTTCTGCAAGAACAAAACCAGACATCACCACTACATGGTACCCCATTCCTTGCTCTTCTCCAGAAGCACCTAGAGGTTGTCTATCCTAACCAATGCAACTTGATCTGACTATATAATCAACCAACCTAATCTTCTATGACAAGATGACCTGCTTAGAGGATGAGGGGAACTCTGTAGATGTTGCCTACCTGGATACAAATAAAGCTTTCGACACTGTTCACACTGTTCCCTGAAGCATCCTCCAAGATGGGTGGCACTCTCTTCTCTAGGTTAAAAACTGGCTGGATGTCTGGATCCAGAGACTTGTGGTGAACAGAGTTAAATCTAGCTAGTGGCAGGTCACAAGTGGTGTTCCCCAGGGCTCAGTGCTGGGGCCAGTCCTGATAATATCTGTATTAATGATCTGGACGAGGAGATCAAGGGCACCCTCCGTAAGTTTGCAGAGAACACCCAATTGTGTAGAAGTGTTGATCTGCTGGAAGGCAAGAAAGTTCTACAGAGGGACCTGCACAGGCTAGATCAATGGGTAGAGGACAACCTTATAGGGTTCAACAAGGCTAAGTGTCAGGTTCTGCACTTTGATCACAATTACCCCAGGCAGCACTGCAGGATTGGGGCAGAATGGCTGGAGAGCTATCTGGAGGAAAAGGACTAGATGTGCTAGTGGGCAGCTGGTTGAACGTGAGCTGTCAGTGTGCAGAGATGGCCAAGAAGGCCAACAGCATCCTGGTTTGTATCAGGAATAGCATAACTAGCAGGAGTAGGGAAGTGATTTTTCCATTATATTAAGCAGTGTGAGGCCACAACTCAAGTACTGTGTCCAGTATTGGGCCACTTGATATAAGGATGTTAGGATGCTGGAGCACGTCCAGAGAAGGACAACAAAGGTGGTGAAGGGTTTGGAGCAGAAGTCCTATGAGGAGAGGCTGAGGGAACTGGGGCTCTTTAGTCTTGAGAAAAGTAGGCTGAGGGGACACCTTATTGCTCTCTACAACTACCTGCAAGGAGGGTGTGGAGAGGGGGTTGGTCTCTTCTCTCAGGTAACAAGTGATAGAATGAGAGGAAATGGTTTCAAATTGGACCAGAGGAGATTTAGGTTAGATATCAGGAAGAATTTCTCTACTAAAAGGGTAGCCAAGTATTGGAACAAGCTGCCTAAGGATATGTTGCAGTCACCATCCCTGTTTAAAAAGTATGTAGATGTTGTGCTTGAGGACATGGTCTAGAGGTGAGCTAGGCAGTGTTAAACTGTGGTTGGACTCAGTGATGTTAAGGGTCTCTTCCCAAGTCAATCCAAGTGATTCTATTATTCTAATATTATTCATCTCGTTATAGAAAGCTACTTGCATCACCCTAAAGGCCATGTTGCAATGAGGAGGCCAAGGTATGACAAACTGCTCAACAGCTTGTTGTCACCATCTCAGTGTCACAGTGTAGGTGGTAAGAATTCTTTTCCTTGGAGGGAAGTAAATAGAACGGGTAACTCCTTTGGGTAACTAATTATACAGTTAAAAATAAACATAATTAAAATAAAAAAATTCTATAGTGGGTTTTTTTTTTGTTTATTTGTTTCTATTTGTTTGAGAGTATCACTTGACTGTAAGTTTAAGACACAGCTTTAGTAGAGGCAATAAGGAATAAAATCCTATATACATAATTTCAACTTCTTCCAAATAAAGGAATATATATACTTCTATGGTTTTGATGTAGATATATGGTTTCAGTAGCACTGAAATGTTTGCCAAGCTCAGCCTCTTGCTTGACTTAAGGTAATGTGGTATTCCTAGGACAAAAAAATCTTCCAGGGAAAAATTAGCTATGATCATATTTTTCTCTAATAAACCAAAAGGGAATTCTGCCCATAGGAGAGAAAAATGAGTTGTGAAAGATATCAAATCCAATTGCAGAGAAATGGATGAGAAAATAGGATGTTCTCCTTATGATTTTTCTCCTCTCTCTAATGGACTTTACAGATGATGCCTAGAGTTTGCTATTGTAGGAAAGTCCCATGCTGGAGAAATTTGCCTTGTCACTGGGACTGGTCAGTACAGTAATCTCTGCTACCAACCTAGACAGTGCTTTAACTGCCTTTAAAATGCAATCTCACATGTCAAATCCTGCAACATTAATAATTTATGCAATGAAATGAAGTTGAATGAGATGTGGCTCCGTGTCTGCCCCCTGGCATCATGGTTATAAACCTGAAACTTCATTTACAGTCTGTCCTGATCATTTCTCAAGACTGCCCAAGGCCAGTATAGGGAAAGCTTTCCCCACAGCATTTGGCCAGGAGAAGGCTTTCTTCCATGTTTAAAAGCATATGTACTGTCAGTCTTGTCAGTTACTGGAAGAGTAGACAGTTTCTGTGATTTGCAAAATAGGAATGGTGACATATACCTTAATACACACAAAATTCAAGTATGAACAAACATTTCACAAATGGGAAAAATGTCAGTTCTCTGTTTTCTTGAGCTATGTTCTCGAAGGCGAGATAAGTACAGTATTAGCATACTGAATTAGCAGGTAGAAATTTCTTTTTAAATGCTATTTTTGTGTTCTTGAAAAAGGGATTTTCAACTAGATCTTAATGACTTTGAACTGAGAAAACTGAGACACTGCTTGGCAACTTCATCTTTTCCAACTATATGCTAAGCAAAAGTCTTCATGACACTTCTTGTATGACTGCTAAGACTTATTGACTATGGCAATCCTAATGTATGTTGTTTTGCACATCAAACTAGCTGTTTTTCAACATTTCATACTCATGTTATAAAATTATAATTAAACACCCTTGTTATTGTCTTAAAAATTAGAGGGGCAATCATAAAAATCTGATGAAAGGGACAATTCAGGACAAATCTAGCTTCATTTGAAAAGAAACTCCAGAACACACAGAAACACAGAAAAACTTGAAGTTCTTTTTTGAAGATTCAATGCATTATTCCAATCAAATAGTCTTGGGGAACCTCAGTTAGCTCATTACCCTGAAAAATTAAATACATCTATTTTCACTATAACCTTCCACATTGCATCTATGAAGAACATGGTGGCTGAATTATGACAGTCTATCATTTGCTACACACGTGAGGTTTCATCAAAACACACGGTAATTTTTGGCTGTGTTTTTCAATGATTTTCGGAATAACCTTAAAATATATTTTAAGTCAAAAATTGGACCGAATCAGTGAGTCAGAAATACACTCAAGCAGTCCTCGATGTAGCTATTTAGGACTGTTGAAACCTTTAAACCTAACTGAAGGTAGGAAGAGGGCAGCTTTTGGATATTAAAAGACTTAGGCTGGGACATAGGTAGTTGGGATGCAACTTATTTTCCCTATATATGTAAACAGAAGACTTTTAAAGCTGCATTGTTCTTTATTAATGAGAAGGTCATGATTGATTAGGAAGACAATAATTTTCTGGAGCTGACCTCTCACTACCTTGATGTAAGCCTGAGCAAAGGTGCATAAGTCATTCCCTTGACATTAGAGAGTCAGGCAAACCTAAGGGTATAACGTGATTTTCCTGAGATTTTTACTTTTATTTTCAACATATGTTTGATGCTTCTGGCGACTGAGCTAATGTATTATCTACTGAGGATAAAATTTATTATCATGAATTCATATGACAACAGTTTAGCAAATCTGTTTGCATTTGTTTTCTTGATGAACAATCTAGACAAACTATTTTCTGGTTTTGAAAGTTCTTTCAGTAACTGAAGGCAGAATACTTAGGAAAATATTTTATTTTTAGGAATACCAAAATATTTTTTTCCACTGATTTAATACCTGGGGCCATGCTCAGAAAATTTTTTATTACTTTGTTGTCATTGCTGTTTCTCTTCAGTCAGAAGTCCCATTCTGTAAACTTCAAATGAAACAAGGGTCCTGTGTAAACTGAGGGATACAATCCAATTTCCATTTCAAAGATTTCCAGTTTAAATAGACAAAATATAATGAAAAATTATATTAATCTTCCCATTTTAGACATCGGAAATGGGCTAGATGTATATATATTTTCCATTTTAAAATAAGTTCTTTAATCTCTTACTTTGAGCTCCTTGTAGATCCTGAAACTCCAATAAATGAAGGGTATTCTATGCCTCACTGTTACTATGAGTGCTAGATAACAGTCCAGCTCACTGGAGAATGAGTCAGATATATAGTCACTGTATACTTGGATGGACCGTGGGATTCAGGATGTGTTTTAAATAGTACAGTGCTATATCTTCACATGCTGTAGCTGAGTGCTTACCCAGATTATATGCTTTTAAAATATCATTAACCTTTAATCTACTTTCACTTACACCTTCTGCTTGTTACTCATTCTAAAAAGTTTTCCCCATTGTTTTTTCACCCCCCTTATTACAATTTGAGTAAAGTATTGTCTTTGTCAAAAATGTGAAGTGAACATCATATGAAATGGATCTGAGTAATGGCATAAATTCTTCCTTATTTTTTATTTCACTTTATTTTGTTTTGTTTTAAAAAGTTTAACTTTTCCAGAGATAAAAACGCCATCCAGAATAACTGCAATCCACATAAATAACAGCCAAAATTAAAATACTTATAGTAAAAAGTATCTGCCTTAAATAATGTTCAATTTCATCGATCCTTAGTTGTCAAATATGTTGGGAAGAAGAAATGAAGTTCTAAACTAATTGAAATTCCTGAAGTTCTAAACTAATTTTATTTCATGTGGTTCCAAGAGGGGGATGGGAGGGTGGTAGAAACAAAAACAAAACCAGAGGCTAAAATTTTGCTGCACCCTAGCAAGGAAATAAAAATGACAGACTTCAAATATTGTTTTGCAGAGTTAATACTGGTTGGTGCTTATATTTGAGATCAAAAGTTTTAGGATATTTAATCACTTGCAGAATGAGATAACATGTTTTAAAAGACAGCAAGGGAACTGCACTGTTCATTGTCAATGTGAGGTAGTTACCACCAATAATAATCCAGACTCACATCCATAAAACTACCAGTTATGCCATGCATATTTTCCAAACAAGCAATTTATATCATGTTTTCAACATCAAGTATAATTTATTATTTTATTTTCTTCATAGAATAGAAAAGGATGTTAAGAGACTTACAGTATGTAGCAGAAATATGTCCATAACTGTTGTCAGAGTGGTACTCTCACAAAATGTGGGTTTTCACATATAGATTCACGACTACTTTAAATCTCATGGTAAATAGTGGACTGGTGAGGTGAAGGGGGTAGGGAAACTGGAGAGTCTACTTGATTTGGTTTTGAAAGAGAGAGTTTTATCTTCACTTGAGGATAAAAGTAAAACATTTTCCTCAAGTACCAGTAGGTAGAGAAGTGGAGAAAGACAAACTAAGACTCAGAGAATGCTAGTGTAAACAGCAGAATTTAAGAGAAATACAGTCACTGCATTTATAAGTTCTTTTATTGCAGCTGTATATTGTGGCCAAATTTACAATCTCTGCTACTAGTCCAATGAGAAAACTGCATTTCACAGTGAAGATAATTCCTGAGTAATAATGCATATAGAAAACATATTATAGGAGTCTAATTAAGTTATCGTTATCAGGGACAAACAACTTTATTTGTTTATGGAGTTAGGTTTCTTCTGGTTTGTTTTTTTTTCTGTGAAGAGTTTTGTGTTGAATAAGTTTGAACTGATCATTTTGGCTTTTAATGCCTGTTAAATTTACTATGTTGCTCTAATACGTAGACAACTTTTTTTCTAAGCAGAAGGGTTATCCAAAAAAAGGGAGGAAAAATCCCCAAACCATCCAGCAGTAATATTACGAAGCTGAAGTACTAGATGTAACTTAAAAATGAGTGGCCATGGACATTTACCCACAGAGGTAGTTATTTGTGTTTACAAAATAAAAACATGTCTTCAGTGCAAGAATTGAGAAGCCAACAAATATATTTAGGAGGAAGCAATTGGGAGTGTTTGTGTGTGTTGCTATTCTAGTCTTTTGAGAGGAACACCTGACACTGCATGGGCTGCATCCATTGAAACTGCAAATTGCATGCTGTCCTAGTTACAGAAGGAAAGCTGTGATGGTGAGAAGACTGCATGAGCAATCCATACAATCCCAGAAAAAACCCATAACCAATTTAACCAGGATTTCTGATTTTTCCGCAATTGTTTCCAACCATTTTCACTAGAAGCCAAACTAGAAGAGAGTGTTTTGAAACTTTCATGCCTCCTCTAGTCCTTCATGCAGGATTTACAGATTACTCACTAATCTGGTATAAATTCTCTGGTTCTGCCTTCCTGGAGCTCAAATATAACAAAGCTCTTATCTAGTCTTCTCATCACCAGAGAATTTACAGAGCCAGTGAAGAAAAAGCATCTGGTAGAGATAAACAAAAGATGGGAAGAATATCTTGCTGCACACATAACTGCTCTTTCTTTTTAGTGAAAAATTGGTAGGAGGAAATAACAAGACACAAAGTTACAGCAAAGTTAGGTGTTCTGTGTTGCCGCTACTTACCCATTTATTCTTCTGTCTGGGCCAGTAATGTGAATAAACTTTCAAGACATCAAATCTTTTAGGGAGCACTATGGCAGAACGTTATTAGGTTCTCTATAATTCTGGTGAGAACTTGGTGGTTTCCTGTTTACTTGCTGAAGCTGTAATAGCAGAACAAGAGAAAGATAAGACCCTTCCAATCCTTAAATTAATCAAACCTGAAATTTCCATTTCATAGTCAATTCTGACGTTTCATCAGACAATAAACTTGATTTATGCATTTTTATCTCTGTCTGTGAGAGTCCCAAATATTTATTATGTGGCAGTTATGTAGTCAACTCTAGAGCTTTTTCTATGTCACAGAAAAATAGTTTATGTCGTTGACTTACATAGGCTTAGTAGACATGTTGTGCTCTCCAGCCCTCCCTTTCTCTGCCCCAGTGTTTTTGTCCTGTGTATTTCTGGAACATGAATGTTTCTTCTGGTTTTGGTTGGTCTTTTTGTGAATTCCAAAATGAATAAGAACTCAAATAAACTAGAAGCTCTGATGGCAAGTTAGATTTGTCATCATTTTGTAGTATGCAAAATGACATTGCTCCACTGGAATCCAGGAGCTGCCTCTTATTCCCCACTCCCAATTTTTCATGAAAAGACATCAAACAGAAATATTTGTGAAATTAGGTATTCTGTTAATCTCTTGTGGCTCAAAGCGTTATGCATGCCTAAGGAACATATAATATAAAATGCATGGATAAAATTAGGAAAAAACTCTCCTATACTGGAACAGTTCTTTAGTCTTCAAATAAATTTATACATTCAGCTAGGCTACAGTTAAACAAAGCAGGTTTTTAGTGTGGGTTTTTTTTTTGAATTTTTACTTTCAGGTTGTTGCACAGACTTCCACAAAGCAGGCTCCTTATTTTTTTTACTTTGGATCATTACCTGTGCTAAACTAATATTGCTGCCGGTATGGATGATGTCTCATATAGTTTGGCAAATGTATTTTTCCCAGGTGTTCGGTTTTTCACTTTTTTTCAACTGTTTGTTTTTTGTTCTGGGATGATACATAATAAAAGTTTGTTTTGGGAGCTCCTATTTGAGGAAGAACAGAGATAAAGGCAAAGTGATGAAATGTCCAAGTCAGAGCTCTGATCACTGAAATGGATGTCTTCTGTTGTATTCTCTCTATTGTATTACAGATTTTTTTTTCTTTTTCCAGTAGTGTCCACTGAAACACATAGCAGTGGATACAATGCATTTAAATAATGTCCATTTAGCAATAAAAGAAAAAAAAAAGAAAAAACAACGGAACCGTAAATGAAGAGGCCCAAACAACTATTGCAAATCATGGTAGCAAAAAGAAAAAAAATTAAGTCCTCATCATCCCTATTTCTTTATGGACTTAATGTCCTCTTAATTTCTAATTTTCTGTGTGGAATGAATAATATAGGCTTGAATTCTATAAACAGACACTTTCATATATTTCCTTTATGTCATTTTCATCATAGCTGACTGGGAAATTATTTTTCCATAAACATATTTTGAAGGAAAAAAAAATATGAGAAAAAATACCATTGGAAAAAACAAAGTTAATTTAATACCTACGGTTACTTAAAAAACAATGACAAAGATTTAAAACAACAAGTCCATTTAAAATATGATCCTGACTGTACTTGAGTTAATTTGAATATTTTTACTTACATGATAAATAAATAGTAGTGAATTTCTATAGATATTTAAGAAGAACACATGAAAATGGGAACTTTTATTATTCTCATTACATAAATCAGAAAAATGAGGGAAATTATGAGCATTATATTATCCGAAGTTACTCAGCAGGTCACTGATGAAACATACACTTCTATTACTCCATCTTTTTCCCCTATTTGTATAATAAAAAGTCTTTAATATTTCTTTTGGATACTCATGTGTCAATTTAGCATTAGTATTAAAAAAATAAGTTAAAAAGTAGCTCACATTGAAGAGGTAGGATATTTTGGTTTTTTAAGTAATGAATAGAGACATATTCACTGCATTACTACACCAATACAATATATTCAGAATGTGAGCTTTAAAGATTAAACCATAGCAAAACAGTCAGTTTAATAATGTTGCCCATACCTGTGCAGGTGTCCTGTGCTATGCCACTGCCATGAAAATGAAATACTGTCTGCCTTCTGGGGCTGTATGTTATAACAGCATGCTATGTATTTAATGAGCAGATGTTTGGTTTAGACATGGAGATAATACATCTGAGTGATCAAGGCACAAACTGGTATTTATGCAGATATTTTCCTTCAAAGAACCTGTGGAAGCTGGTGTATCATGTTTTGTTTTCCTGGGAAGAACAATGGCGTTAGAGACCTGGGAACAAATGATCCTGCTTTATTAGGCACTTGGGCACCAGTTCTGTCAAACAGTTCACTCCTTTTCAACACAGCAACTCTATCTTTAGTGAGGAACACAGAAAAGAATCTACAGTCAGCAAGAGGTTTGGCTTTCTTTTTTTCAATGTAAATTGCTCCTTACCTAGAATTTACATAAGTGTGTGGTACATGTATTCCTTTTTAGGTAAAATGTGGGTTTTTTTTCATCAATTAAGGAAGCATTATCCATTCTCTTCACTGTTCTACAATTTTATTCTGATGAAAATTCAATAAAAATGTTGAGGTTAAGTCTACATTTTCCCTGACGTGTGAGAAACTTTTTTGAAAGTGTCAGCATTTTTATAAAGGTAACACATGGCTTGTCCTGTTCTCAGCTGAAAGAATCCAAGTGCTTATGTAATTTCCCATTCATATGGGAAAACACATCCTCCGATTATTCTGATTATCAGAGTGGTTACAAATCCAATCACTCTTTGCTTTTGCTTTCCCCTGTAATAGCTATAATTCTTAAAATGTGAACATTGTGACCTGTTTTCCATGTCTTCAACTTTATTATGAAAATAGTCTAATCTTTTCTGAATCACTTGAAAATCTCACTTGGAGGAAGACTTTCATAAAGCAGGATCTATTCTGGTTTTCTTTTACAGTTACCTGCAGTTACTTTCATGCTGGTTTCTAGGGTAAAATATTAGCAATCTATAGTAACTTGTGCCAGATATATGTGCTTTAGGGAAGAATTTGAGGACTTAGATTATAAGGGAAGAAGAAACGATTATCATCATTGAGGCTGTCCTTCTGAAAAACATAAAGCAAAGAATGAGTCTTGCAGTAAACCGATATTTTTACTGTCTCCACTCTGGCAAGACCCATCCTTTATCTAAAGATTCCCATGTTAGAATCTTATGCTTAGTTTCAAGTTTTAGAATTAAATATTAGTGATCTAAGTGACTGATGCAACTTCAGGAAAAAATTTGTGACTCAGATATTAAGGGTAGAAGAATCAATGTTCTTCATCTGGGCTGACCTCCTGTATAATACAAATAAAAAAGCTGTGATTATTGAATTTAAAATAAAAAGGTTTTTCTTTGTTTTCTATGGTTTTGGACCTCTAATTGGTATTTGACTTTTAATCCATTCAAGATTAAGTGTTAAAATGTCTTTTACATAGGTATGTCAATGCCAGAAGGTATAATCTTGATTAATCAGAGGGTGTGAGATTTGTTACAGTAACTGGATATAGGTTCCATCTTCACTAAATTATCAACATTGAGTGATTTTACTTTTTAAGACTGATTGTATGCTGCAAATATTAGGGTCTGTTAAATTCATGTTCAACACACATACTTTTCAGAGTTGTGGATTCTCGTGGAATTCCAGGATTCTGCAAGTGAAATTCAGGGTCCTACAAATTTTAGATAGATTTTCAGATTGCTGGATATGACCTGCTCCTTAAAAAAAGCAGACAATTGTTAAAATCTGGCAGTTTTATCTTACATATTATTTGGTTTATGCCTTTCTTAATTTTTACAGATATTTATTATGGACATGCCTTGAAGTGCAGCTAATGGTTTCTTTCCATAATGTAACCAGAAAGAAGATGCTGAAGCTACAGCAATGTCAGTGAGTGTAGTCTACATAAGCATTTCTACCTTGCACCACTATTAAAGTTTGTAAAACCCCTTTCTCTCTCCCCAGCAAACAGAGAAAAAAAATTTTTCACACCAGGGACTGTTGTTCTTATTCATATTTACTGAAGAAAACATACATTTGTTAGAAACAAATGATGAAGCTTCACTGACATTGAATGTTCAATAGATTTTGAGGAGCTCCGCCTTCCTCCCTTATTTTTTCATTCACTGACACACCTACTAATAGTGTCAGGGCTTATTTATTGGTTAATTCTTTTGAATTACAACAAACTTAGCAGTATTGCTTCCAGTTGCTTACACGTGAAAATGTTCTAGCAGCTTTATTGAGCAATTAATATAAGCATTTCTAATAAGTTTGAAATGGCCAAATTATTACTTTCTCACTAGAAAGTGTTTCAAAATGAAGCTTTCCAAATTACCAGGAATAATAATTATTATAAATTTTAGTCTCTTTTTTTTTCCTGGAAGTTTTAAAATATTATGCCTTCATAGAAGTCAAAAAGTTGTTTAGAAACATTGGTTCTCAACCTATTAGCAAAAAGGGGAATATTAACACTATTTTCTGAACATAGTATACTGTATTTAATAAAGTTCATGTTACTACAATAAATTTAATTTAATGTTGATAACACACACAGTCTTAAAACTTCCACCTACACTGTACTTGAATATTTGTATGCCAGCATGCTATGTATTTGATTAAAATTTTAACAGTGTTTGGAATAGTTTTGCTTTAATTTCATCCAACCAGGCTGAAATAAACAATTTCATGATTTTTTGAGATTGAACTGTTTTATTAAAAATATATTGATGATCTGGAGCATGTCTAAAGAAGATCAACAAAGATGCTCAAGGGTCTAGAGCGCAAACCCTATAAGGACTAGCTCTGGGAACTGGGGTCATTTAGCCAGAAGAAAAGAAGGCTGAGGTGAGATATGATCACTCTCTACAATTACCTGATAGGAGAGTTTAATGTAGTGGATATTGGTCTGTTTTTGAAGTATCAAAAAACAGGAAAAGAGGAAATGGCCTCAAATTTCACCACAGGTTATTTAGATATTAGGAAAAATATCTTTGCCGAAAGAGTTGTCAAGTACTGGAACACTCTACCTCAGGGGGTGATTAAGTGACTCTCCCTGGAGGTTTTTATAATATGTGTAGATGTGGAATTTGGGGATATGGTGTAATGGTGGAACACTTGATACTGATAGAAAGAAAATAAAAGTTTGAAAATAAAACTGCAAATAGAAAGTCTGGATTCATTAGCAAGGTTAAGATCATGCATCTGCTTATACTGGTGGTAGAAGGAGAAATACACATAACAAAACAAGATGGAAAAGGCATCTTAGGACATATGGAGAGGTGTTGTGCTCTAGAGAACTAATGATGTCTGCTATCTCTGTTTAGATCTGTTTGTGGTGCTTTTATGTTTTTCATCCTTGATGCTTTCTAAACACTGTCTGTAGTGTACTTTTGCCATGTATTGATAATTTGAGAAGAAAAGGTAGCAAGAGCTTGGCCACACTGTGAAGACAGTTTGACTCAGGAGTCTTTTTTGTACACAGGCTGGTGGAGGTCATTAAGCGGCTAATAGAAAGGCAGATACCAGCAAAAGAGATAACTGATACCTAAGCTGCAATGTTGAAGGTCATGCAGACTTGAAGTAAATTAATCTGTTTAATGAAGATTTCCAATACATTTTATTGTTTGTATGTGCCTCCTAACCCCTTCCTTGCTTGTGACTGCTAATGAACAGCCCCCTCAGAAAGCCTGAGAAAGCCCTGCACTTGGTTTGATTTACAACAAAAGCAATTGTTAGGAGCCTGTCTTTTCTGTCCAAGGAGGTAGTGTCAGTAGCGTTACTTCAGTACCTGCCAGGTCTTCATAAGGCAGTGCATAGTATTTTCTGTCTGTTTAATCACCTACCTGGAAGAGAGACAAGAAGTAACTGTATCCTTTGCTCATCTCCTTAATATCCTCAGCGCCTTGTTTGCATAGTAAGAGGTACGTAGTACTTCAACAAACATAGTAATGACATGCAAAGTAGTTATGGCCAGTTTTGGAAAGGAAAGTTCAACAGAATTGAAGTTAAACATTCACTTCTGAGGATGTTTTATTTTCTTAAAAGTGTCATTCTGTAGTGAAATCAGATAGACATATACTACAGCATGCATGAGTGGAAAACGCATTTGGAAGGATACACTTAAAAGTAATGGAGTGTATCACAGTAGGACTGAGCCATCTGACCTAATTTTTGAGGTGAACAGAATCTTTTTAATCTCCATGGAAATGTCAGAGCGTACCTCTAAGTAGGGGATTTCTTTCAAAAATGCATTTCAGGTCTTCCTTCTTCTGAAGGTGCTTAAAGAGAGAATTGGCAGCATTCTGTACAAATAAAATGAAATAGAGCACAGTTAGTTTTAGTGAGCACAGATAAAAATTTACCCACAAATAAGTAGTGGTGGTATTGTATTGGCACCCGTACAGATATTGGGATCCCAGGATATCGGTCTGAAAAAAATCTGTAAATTACAGTTGAAAACAATGAGAAAAGCAAATGGTTTAACAAAATGCATGGCTTCTATGACAGGTCTGACTGACATCATACTTCAACTGCATCATTATGTAAGATAACAAATAAATAACAACACCCTAATTCTTATGGTTTAACTGAAGATGATGAACAAAGGATAGCAGAAGTAATTTATGATGATTCTAAAAGTCTAGAGAAGGTAAATGGAAAGAGATTTTCTGTTTTTCATAAGTCTACAAGTATGCAACAAAATCAGACTATAAAATAGCTCTTTCTCAAAAATGTTTCTTCAGTTAAAATTTTAATATCTTTCTTATGCAACCAAGTCGGAAAAAAATCAATCTGTAAACCAAGACAAAGGAATAATAAAGCTTAGAATGAGAAGAATTTTAAATAATCAAGTGAAATTTTTATTTGCATAATAACATATAAGAAAAACATTCTGCTTCAAGAAGTTGTTTTGCTTAAGAGAAACACCTGGGTTTTTTTTCTGACAAGTTTATACTTTCATAAAAGTCCCTTTATATATTTCTAAAGTGGTAGTGCCTGTACATAAGAGCATATTTGGTACAGAAACTGATCTAACAAGTTTAGATTCAAACACAAGTTGATCTAGCAATTACTTTTCACTCGTGTCATGAAACTTTTATTTGCTTATAATAAACCCCTCCAAATCTCCCTCCAGCTCACAGAGAATAAATGCACTAATGTTGGAAGAAAACTGATGTTACATTTATTGAAAGAATCTCATAGTTGTTTTACACTTTCTTTTTTTTTCCTGCTGCTATGTTCTTGTTTGAGACTGAAAAAAAAAGTTTAAAACTTTTTACCGTCAATATAATTATCAGTTGACATAATGTTAACAGTCCTAATGATAAGGCTGGCAACAGACTGTCTTGTCACTGAAAAGAAAGAAGTTTGTATAGAAAAAAAAATGCCATTGACAGTGAGACACATTTGCAGTGAGCCAAAGATCAAACCAGGCTCCATGGTTGAGTGCATGGCCTACAGAAATAGAAATAATTTGGAACAGTGTATGCATTTCTAAAGAGATTTATACTGCTTCTTTATACATCCCATCCACCATTCTTATTTATTAAGTGGAATGCAACAGAAAATTTTACTGTAGAGCTGTTGAGGTGTTTCTGATTTGGCAATGCCAACACTACTGCAATGACAGTCTTAAATGCAGCTGGTATTAAAAGTTGAAATCCATGTAGCTTGAACTGGTTAGTTCAGAAGGAAAATGTGATTTCCCTTTTTGGTTTCTTGAATGAAAAAAGATCAAATTCAGGCATAAAAATATTTGTATTTAAAGCCAGAGCTTCAGGGCACTTTGCAATTTTCCAGTTCAAGTTAGCAATTGGCTTTAACTTGTTCATGGAATAGCTTCATGACACAAACAAAACCTAGGAATGACTGTTATTTAAGTGATGAAAATAACAGTGGAAAAAAATAATTGTATAACATTTGCTTTACAAAACCATATGAAGAGTGGTGATGTATATGGGGTTTTTTTGTGGGTTTGTTTTTTTTTTTGGTTGTGTTTTGCTGTTTTGGATTTTTTCAACATTTTTTATAGTCATTAATAGAAAATAAAGGAGAATGCCTGAGACTGACCAAAGTGAAAGCAGTAAGGTTAATCAGAAAAAGATCTGTAGGATTTCACGTTGGAATAGAAGACAAGGTACAATATCCATACCATATTAAACCAAGGTTTGTTTTATGCTTGCTTACGTTGAAAAAAAAAATTGCCAATGTTATCAGGTCCTCCAGATCACCCCAGGCACTGCTGTTTCCCTATCAAAGCATAATTAGGCAATTCTCCCAGCAAAACACTGGGTCTACATTGTAGTATAGTGATAGTAGCGAGCTTCTTTTCCCTATCACTTGCATTATAAGCCACTAAATAAAGACACCAGCAACCTCCGTGCCATTTGTCAAATTATTCTGGGATTTGGAGCAGATTTCTGATTCTCAAGACCATGCTGTACAGCTAGATAAGATTCTTACCATTTTATTACTTCAATATATGTTTTCAGAGAAAGTTATGCAGATGGAAATACTGTTAGCTTCAAGTTTTTAGAGTGTAAGACATACATTTTGTTATTTTTATAAAAACCTAAAAAACCCCAAAATCTATGATAAAATATTTTTCTAAAGTCTACATAGTTTTGTAAACTATTTGAAGATGGCTCTGTAGAGTTACGGTTTGTCAAGAAGCTTTAAAAGAAATACCAGTCCAGCAAAGCTGGACAATCTCTGATGTATTTTCAGATGCAACTTCCCCAGCTAAGGAGAGATAGACTCAGGGACACTGGAAGCCCCCTGACACTGTGGAAGAAAAATGTGCTTTAGGAAGTCATGAGTGTCAACTGCAGTGGAAATGACTCACGGCTGAAATGGATAGCATGCTTAAGGGGACACAGAGGTTTCAGTGTGAATGCTGGCTTTGAGCTTCTTTCTCCCACTCTGATGTTTGTGTAGTCCATTTGAGTACCAGAACATGTAAACAGAACAGTAACTGGCCATACATTGCAAGGGATGCAGGAAGTGCTTTGGCTGCTTGTATGTGTGGGAGGTATGGCCCAATAACCTTGTAGATCCCTCTAGTGGACTTCAAGTATTGTAAAACATTTCTATTTGTTGATGAGCAAAAATATCAGTTAAACAGATTTCATAACAGCACTTAAAATTGGAGTAGTTATTAGGCTTCCAATGTCCTATTGGTTACAAAAACTATAGTATCTTTCAGAAAACATATGTCCAGTTTGTTTGCTTCACAGTGAAAATGTGGTTATTAAAGAAAAATATTTTAAACAGACAACTATTTAAAACTTCACATTTCCAGGGAGCTTTCAGACATTCTTTCCTGTTACCTCTGAACAATTATTAATCTCCACTCACTCTTTTTTCTCCTTTCCTCCATGTTAAATCTAAAAATGATATTTATCATTTGCAGCTCAAGTAATAATTTCATCTATCCTTACTAGTGGGAAGAGGGGTTCAGAGCAGGTCAGGAGAACCCATGTGTTGAACGAGTGACTGAAAGGCTGGTGCCAGCATAGGAACTCTGCTCCTGGCATGATTACTGCTGACAGGGCTCACCTGTCCCAAAGGGCAAAGTGAATCCTTGCCCAGGAGATGGCATGGCTCATTAAGTGTGCTTTAAACTAGTTAGGAAGAGGGAAGGGGATATTACGAAGGCTACTGGGGCTAGGCAAGTGCTTCAGGAGACACTACGTGAGTTGACAGTGGAAGAAGGTAAATGCCAGCAGCACAGAGACGGACTTGAGGATATTGTTCCACGTGATAGTAGGGAAAATTCTATGGATTGCCCTGAGGACTCCTCAGTGGAGCAACAATTACCAATCCCCTATCAGAAGAGGATACCTGCACCTGCTGCCTCACTAAAATTCCTTTATACAAATGCACGTAGCATGGGAAACAAGCAGGAAGAATTAGAGATCTTCGTGCAGTTGCAGTGCCACAATCTCATTGCAATCACAGAGACATGGTTGGACACCCAGGATAACTGGCACGCTGTCATGGATGGCTATGTGCTTTTTAGGAAAGACAGGCTAGGGAGGCGAGGTGGAGGAGTTGCTCTTTATGTTAGAGAGCAGCTAGAATGTATTGAACTCCACCTGGGGGAGGATGAACCATCAGTCAGGTGCTTGTGGGTAAGAATCAAGGGGCAGGCTAGTATGAGTTACACTGTTGTGGGTGTGTACTACAGGCCGCCTGATCAGCAGGACGGAGTTGATAATGCTCTCTATAAGCAGCTAGAAGTAGCTTCAGGATTCCCGACGCTGGTCCTTATGGGGGACTTCACTTACCCAGATATTTGCTGGGCAAGCAATACGCCCAGTCGTGTGCAGTCCAGACAATTTCTGCAGTATGTTGAAGACAATTTCCTGCTACAGATGGTGCAGGAACCTACAGGGGGAGGGCGGGTGCTGGACCTTGTTTTTACTAACAAGTGGGCTTATTAGGGAAATGAAGTTCCGGGGTATCTTGGGATAAAGTGGCCATGAAATGGTAGAGTTCAAAATCCTGGGTGGAAGAAGCAAGCCAAAAAGTAGGATACCTACCTGAATTTTGGTAGAGCTAACTTTGATCTCCACCACAACCTAATAGGAGGTATCCCGTGGGCTACACTGTTAGAAGGTAAGCAAGCCTGTGAGAGCTGGATGGCATTTAAAAAGTGCTTCATCTAAGCCCAGGACCGGTGCATCCCTTTGAGCAAGAAATCGGGAAAGAGAGGCAGAAGACCTGTATGGAAGAGCAGGGAGCTAATGAGTAAACTCAATGTCAATCAGAAGGTCTATAAACTGTGGAAATAGGGTCTGAGCACCTGGGCAGAATATAGGCATGTTGTCAGGGCCTGTAGGGATGTGACTAGGAAGGCTAAAGCCTGCTTGGAAATGAAAGTGGCAAGGGACATAAAGGAAAATAAAAAGAGTTTTTTCAGATATGTGAATAGTAAAAGGATGACCTGGGATAATGTAGGTCCCTTACTGAACGAGGTGGGTGTCCTGGTAACAGGTGATGCTGAGAAGATGGAGATACTGAATGACTTCTTTGCTTCAGTCTTCACTTCAAAGGCCCCCTGGGATCCACACATACTGGATTAAAGTAGGAGTGTTTGGGGAATGAAGAGCTTCCCTCTAGATGATGTGAGGTGGTCCAGGAGCATCTCAAATGGATTAATGCACACAAATCCATGGGCGTGAGTGGGATACATCCACGTGTACTGAGAGAGCTGGTGGAAGTGATTGCAGAGCCGCTCTCTATCATCTTTGACAGGTCTTGGAGAACAGGAGAAGTGACTGAAGATTGGAGGATAGCCAGTCTTTAAAAAGGGCAAGAAGGAGGATCCTAGCAACTATAGGCCTGTCAGCCTCACTTCTGTCCCTGGAAAGCTGATGGAACAGCTTGTTCTAGATGCCGTCTCCAAGCAACTGGAAGAGAAGAAGGTCATGAGGAGTAGTCAGCATGGATTCACCAAGGGGAGATTGTGCTCGACCAATCTCACAGCCTTCTATGATGTCATCACCAGCTGGGTGGATGGAGGGAGAGCAGTGAATGCCATCTACCTTGACTTCAGCAAGGTTTTCGATACTGTCTCCCATAACATCCTGATAGCAAAGCTGAGAGAGTATGGAATAGATGAGTGGACAGTGAGGTGGGTTGAGAACTGTCTGTCGGACCAGGCTCAGAGGGTGGTGTTCAGTGGAGCAGAATCTGAATGGAGGCCTGTGGCTAGTGGTGTTCCCCATGGCTCGGTGTTGGGTCCAGTCCTGTTCAGTATCTTCATTGACGACCTTGATGAGCGAATAGCATCCACCCTCAGCAAGTCTGCTGATGATACAAAGCTGGGAGGAGTGGCTGACACGCAGGAACACTGTGCTGCCATCCAGTGAGACGTGGACAGGCTTGAGAGCTGGGCAGGGAGAAACCAGATGAGGTTCAACAAAAGCAAGTGTCGAGTCTTGCACCTGGGAAGGAATAACTGTTTGAATCAGTACAGGCTAGGGGTTGACCTGCTGGAGAAGAGCTTTGTGGAGAAGGACCTGGGGGTCCTGGTGGATGACAGGTTGGCTATGAGCCAGCAGTGTGCCCTGGTGGCTAAGAGAGTCAATGGGATCCTAGGGTGCATCCAGCAGGTCGAAGGAGGTTATCCTCCCCCTCTACTCTGCCCTGGTCAGGCCCCACCTGGTGTACTGTGTCCAGTTCTGGGCTCCCTGGTATAAAAAAGACAGGTGTCTCCTGGACAGAGTCCAGAGAAGGGCTATGAAGATGATTAAGGGCCTGGAGCATCTCCCGAATGTGGAAAGTCTGAGAGAGCTGGGACTGTTCAGTCTCGAAAGAAGAAGACTTAAGTTTATAAATATCTTAAGCATGGGATGCAGGGGAAATTGGCCTGCCCCTTTTCTTTGCTCAGTGGAGACAGGACAAGGGGCAATGGCTGCAAATTGGAGCACAGGAAATTCCACACCAACATGTGGAAGAACTTTTACACCATGAGAGTGACAGAGCCCTGGAATAAGCTGCCCAGGGAGGTGGTGGAGTCTCCTTCTCTGGAGAAATTCAAGACCTGTCTGGACACATATCTGTGTAATATGAAATATGGAGCCAGTTTTGGCAGGGGGTTTAGAGCCAATGATCTCTTGAGGTCCCTTCCAACCCTTACGATTCTGTGATTCTGTGATCAGCAATCACTAATCATAGAATCATAGAATCATAGAATGGCAAGGGTTGGAAGGTACCCCAAGGATCATAAAGCTCCAACCCCCCTGCCACAGGCAGGGCCACCAACCTCAGGCCTGGATCTACACAAGGTTACCCAGGGCCACATCCAACCTGGCCTTGAACACTTCCAGGGATGGGGCATCCACCACCACTCTGGGCAGCCTGTTCCAGGACCTCACCACTCTTTCCCTAAAAAACTTCCCCCTAATATTCAATCTAAATCTTCCCTCCTTCAGCTTTAAACCATTCCCCCTTTTCCTTCCATTCTCTGCCCTTTTAAAAAGTTGATTCCCCACCTGTTTGTATGCTCCCTTCAGGTACTGGAAGGCTGCAATGAGGTCCCCCCGCAGCCTTCTCTTCTCCAGGCTGAACAAGCCCAGCTCCCTCAACCTCTCCTTTTAGGGCAGGTGCTCCAGCCCTCTAATCATCCTTGTGGCCTTCTCTGAACTCTCTCTAACCGTTCTACATCCTTCTTGTATTGGGGGCCCCAGATCCGGACACCGTACTCCAGGTGGGGCCTCACGAGGGCAGAGTAGAGAGGGACAATCACCTCTCTGTCCCTGCTGGCCACCCCTCTTCTGATGGAGCCCAGGATACCATTGGCCTTGCGAGCTGCAAGAGCACACTGCTGGCTCATGTTAAGTTTCTCACCCACGGTGACACCCAGGTCCTTCTCAGCAGGGCTACTCTCCAGGAGCTCTTCTCCCAGTCTATATCTATGTCTGGGATTCTTCCGGCCTAAGTGCAACACCTTACACTTGACAGTGTTGAACCTCATAAGGTTCACCTGGGCCCATTTTTGCAGCCTGTCAAGATCCCTCTGGATGGCTTCCTTTCCTTCTAGGGTGTCGACCACACCACTCAGCTTATTGTCATCCGCAAACTTGCTGAGGGTGCACTCAATCCCATCATCGATGTCATTGATAAAGATGTTGAAGAGAACTGGTCCCAAGACAGACCCCTGGGGGACACCACTTGTCACCAGCCTCCACCTGGACACAGACCCATTGACCACCACCCTTTGGTTACGGTCTGTTAACCAGTTTCTTATCCACTGGATGGTCCACCCATCAAATCCACATCTCTCCAGTTTAGAGATAAGGATGTGGTGGGGGACTGTGTCAAAGGCCTTGCACAAGTCCAGGTAGATGACATCGGTCACCTTCCCTTTATCTACTGATGCTGTTACTCCATCATAGAAAGTCACCAGATTGGTGAGGCACGACCTTCCCTTGGTGAAGCCGTGCTGGCTGTCCCGGATCACGTGCTCTTCCCTCATGTGCTCCATCATGTCATCCAGGAGGATCTGTTCCATGATCTTCCCAGGCACAGAGGTGAGGCTCACTGGCCTGTAATTCCCTGGGTCTTCCTTGCTCCCTTTCTTATAAATGGGAGTGACGTGGCCTTTTTTCCAGTCCCCAGGGACCTCCCCTGACAGCCATGACTTTTCAAATATGATGGAGAGTGGCTCAGCAACCACATCAGCCAGCTCCTTCAGGACCCTGGGATGCATGTCATCCGGCCCCATAGACTTGTAGACATTCAGTCTCATGAGGCGGTCTTGGACTTGCTCTGCTCTTACAGTGCAGGGGGATTTACTCCCCCAGTTCCCACCTAGAGGTCCAGGGATGCAAGGTTCTGGGATTTGAGAATTATGAGAATCCTGGCTGCCTGAGAAAACTGAGGCAAAGAACTCATTCAGTACCTCAGCCTTCTCCTCATCAGTTGCAGCCAATTCTCCTTTCTCATTTACCAAGGGAGGTACGTTCTCTTTGACCTGTCTCTTCTTGCCAATGTACCTGTAAAATCCCTTCTTTTTGTTTTTAATTTCCCTTGCCAAGTTCAGTTCCATCTGCGCCTTAGCTTTCCTGACCCCGTCTCTGCAAGTCCGAACAGCATCCCTGTATTCTTTCCAGGCTACACACCCTTGCTTCCAGAGCTTGTGTTTGCCTTTCTTTTCCCTCAGTTTGACCATCAGGTCCTTACTTAGCCATGCTGGCTTCCTGCCCCTCCTGCCCACTTTCTTATTCAGAGGGACAGAGAGCCCTTGAGCTCTCAGAAAGGCATCCTTAAAGAGTAGCCAGCTGTCCTCAACATTTCTGTCTCTAAGGACCACCTCCCAGGAGATCTTGGTCAACAGGTCCTTGAACAGCCTAACGTTTGCTCTCTTAAAGTTCAGTGTCCTGATCCCACTCTTCGCCAGGCCCACATCCCTTGAGATCACAAACTCAACTAGGGCATGGTCGCTGCAGCCCAGGCTGTCTCCAACCTTAACACCTTTAATGATCTCCCTCACGTTGGTGAGCACCAGGTCCAGCAATGCATCTCTTCTGGTTGGTCTATCAAGTATTTGAACCAGAAAGTTGTCATTTACAGACTCCAGGAGTCTCCTGGATCTCTTGCAGGTCGCTGTGTGGTTTTCCCAACAGATGTCTGGGTGGTTAAAGTCCCCCATCAGAATGAGTGCCTGTGACCGCGATACCTCCTGCAGCTGAAGGAAGAAAGCCTCATCAGTATTCTCTCTTTGATCAGGTGGCCTGTAGTAAACCCCTATCACCAGCTGCTCTTTATTAGCCCCATCCCTAATTCTGACCCACAGGCTTTCGACCTGCTCCTGGCAAGCTAGAAAGGAAAAATTGGGACAAAAAAAATCAATCCGTGGAGGAACTTCCTTCTTTTTTTTTTTTTTCTCGTCTGTTAACAGACAAGTGGGTTGGGCACCCACAGCAGCCACCCACTCAGTGGCTTGATCCAATGGACATGGGAACAGCCAGGACTAAACCCTTCCTGAAGGGGGAATATGGATCTGCCATGTGCATAGAAGTTAAATGTAACGCATGTTAACATTGCACTGCTATAAGGACTAAATGAAGTTCATGTTGATATTACTGAAGTGCTTCATAAATGCATGTTCTTTGCCAGATAGGGTCAGCAAGTGGTTTAGCTAGTTTAGTGAGAATGATTAGATTTAGTGAGATATTAGCACCATAAAAATATGTAGTTATGCTAACCTCTTTCGTAGACTGGTAAATCTGACTTACACTAACTTGAGCTGGGTTCTTTTGTATAGTTATCAATTGATTCCTTCCCTTGCATTTAGTATAAAATCAAGCATATGTATTTTCAGATTTAATTACTTCTAAATCATGAGTGCCTAATACCTTGAGACTTCTTTCAATTCTTTTCCCTGTTAATTGCTCAATAAGCAAAAGTGTCTGGTCACATAGGAACAATACTGTAAAAAGAATCACAACAGACAGCTGAAATCTTGTATTAAATTTCATAAAAGTTTCAGTCTCCTACATGTTTTGTTGGAGAAGGTACACAGCGTAGCATAGATACAATCATAACTCATATGTACCTCATTCATGGTTTATGAATTACTATGTCATGCTGCTAAAAAAAAAAATCCAGATTAAATAAATGAACAAACACATCAATTAAGATTCTATGCTACTCACCAACATCTGGAATTTTGACCTGTGTCTTGAAAAACAAAAAGTCATATGAGGTATACAACTAATTTACAAGATTTGCAAGTTTGTTCTCTGATGTTGCTCATGGCGCCTGAGAATACAGGTCTGAGGCTCAGAAATTCAGAGAAGGCTCATTTGGAAAGGAAGCAGTTTACAGAGTGATAATAATTAATCCAAAGGATATGCTGCTCATTAGAGTTTTAAAAGGCTGCAGTTTCAAAGTTTCTCATGCTCAGTTGCTTCAAATCACCCATGCTTACAGACATCTAAAATATTTATGGTCTATGTATCTCTGATGGGATAATATACATCAGGAATCTGGCATAAATATCAATGTGTGATTTTTATTTAGTTATTTAGCTGGAAAAACGTGTTACAATGTTCTCTAAGGTGTGGATCAGTGAATTTACCAGAAGTTGTCATGACCATATTAAAATGAGTATGAAATGCATGTCCTTGTAACATGTAAAACATTACAACCTCTGACAAATAAGTCTATCTAGTTAATTCATATCATATGTTACGACTAGAAATAATTTTCACTGTTTTGAAGAATTATATTTTCACTCCACATATTATTAACGAGGCAAAAAAAATAATTTCTACCTGTTTAGAAAGCACTGTCCTTTTAAAGCTATTCTACACATAATTAATACAAAAACATATTTAGCTGGCATTTACAAATTCACCGCACTGAGCCTACAGTGATTTATATATGTAGAGAATCTTCACTGAAATACTAGTTTTGCAAAAATTAATTATGCTTTAGTGATAGTAATATTTTAATATGATGCAGATACTTTATCAAAAGCCATATTAAAAACTAGCAGTAGTCACTAATAATTAGTTCATGCACTGTAATAATCAGTTCCCTAATCAACAAATCCTATGTTCTCAGTTGATTTCTCTGTTTTTAAAAGGTAGTCAGCTCTAACAATCTTTTAATAAAATGAAAATGAATTACTGATATTTGATAGATTACAAATTTTTAATCAATTTTCTCCTTATTAGAAAAGTTTTAAAAAACCTTGCATTCCTATTATACTGCTATGAAGTCTGGAAAATAATTATTTCATCTCAAAATCTTGCCTTTCATCCACAGCCATTTTATTTTCTTAACTAGATGATAATGTGTCAATGTCCTTTTTGGCTTTGGCATTTAAATAATGTTTTTTTACTTCATAGTGGAAATTAGGTCGCCATTTCTAAATATTTATTATCTAACTCTTTAATATTTCCCAGACACAAATGACATCATAAATGATAGAGTAGCTTATAGAAATATTTTACAGTTGTATGTTACTTTAAATGTTACTGGAAAGTCAGGCCATGTAAATATTAACACATATTTTAAAGCTTACTGACAGCTTTATTTCAGAAATGCTTGATGAGCTGAAATCACAATGTCCAACAAAAAAATTAATATTACAGAAGAATAATTTATCTAGAGAAGGAGGCAGACATATTATGCCTGTCTTTAGTGGGTTAACCCTAGCTGGAGTCCACGGGGTCTTCCCACATGGTCACAGGTCCTGAGGACAAACTTGCTCTTGCATGAGGTCCTGTCTTCAGAGGTCCACAGGTTCTTCCAGGAATTTGCTTGAGCATGGGCTTCCAGTGGGGTCACAGCATCCTTCAGGTGTCTCTTCCTGCTCCAGGCTGGTATCCTCCATAGGTATCGGGTGAAATGTCTGCTACCCTTCATCCTCCATGGGCTGCAAGGGCACAGTCTGCTTCACCGTGATCTCCAGGAGCTGCAAGGAAATCTTTACTGCAGCACCTGGAACACATCCTCCAAATGAAGCTGTGACTCCATGGGAAGCCCAAGGCTGGGGCAGATTTGCTGGCAGGACTTGTGACCCTGTGGTGGACTGGGATGTAGCAGTCTGGTCCTGATGGTCTGCAAATCGTGAAAATGACCCATGCTGGAGTAGTTTATGAAGAATTGTAGCCTATGGGAAGGACTCATGATGGAGAAGTTGGTGGAAGACTGTCTCCAGTGGGAGGGACCCTCCCAGGATCAGGGGAAGAGTTTGAGGAATCCTCCCTCTGAGGATCAAGGAGGAGCAGAGACAATGTGTGATGAACTGACCCCAACCCCTGTTCCCTGTCCCTCTCTGCTGCTGGGAGGAGGAGGGAGAGAAATGGAGAGTAAAGCTGAGTTTGGGAAGAAGGGAGGGGTGGGGAGGTGTTTTAAGATTTGGTTATATTTCTCATTATCCTACTCTAATTTGATAGGTAATAAATAATTAGTGTGTGTTTGCCAATGATGATAACTGGTGAGTGACCTTTTGTTGTGGTTCCTCTGGAGCCGGGGACCACGCGTTCAGATTTCCCCCGGAGCGGGGGAGGGAAAACCAAAACACCAGAACCCCGCAGGTTGGGATAAGGGTATTTTTACTGGAAATAACAGGGGAAGAACAAATAACAATGAACAATACAACCTTTTGCCGAGATGAGCAGTTCAGATCGCGCACTCCCCGTAACGGACACCGCGCCGCAGCCCGCGCAAAACCCAGCCGCGACACAAAGGACCCGAGCTCGCGCCACGAGTAAACAAAGCCCGGAGCAGAGAGCACGCTCCCTCCCGGTCCCTGCTGTTCGCGCGCAAACACTGCAACACCCCCTGCTTTTTATACTCGGCATGATGTAACTGGCATGGAATGATCCTATTGGTCAATTTGAGTTACTTGTCCCGAGCCCAGCATGTTAACCCCTTCCTGGCTGAAGCCACTGGCTGAAACCAGGACACCTTTCCTGGTCCTTATCTATACCTAGGCACCTTTTGTTAAGTGTTCTGTCCCCAGTCCAGCTGAGGAGGACCAAGATAGTGTCGCTTTGGTGGGCATATGGCCTCTAGCCAGGGTTAAATCAACCACACCAGCTCCAGAATTATTTTTTTGGCTGTACATTGCCACAACATGGTTCCTGCATGAAGAAGTCAAATGAATTCTGTATTTCAAATATACACACACAGATTCAAACACAAGCAAATATGTACAGGTACAATTCTGGAAGGACAAAAAGGTAAATGAAAAGAAAAGGTGTTCTTATCCTAATGAGGTTACAAGGCATGCAACTTCCTCAGAAACATATCCTATCTTTTAAAAGCACTTACCTTTCACAGAACTCAGGTGCATCAGCTATACAGGACTGCAGAATATCTAGAGTCAATACTGGGTCAAACAAGGGTAATCTACAGCAAGTTGTCTAGGATACTGTTCAGGTGTGAAATATCTCCAAGAATGGACACTCCACAACCTTTCTGGTCAATCTGCACCAATGCTCATTTACTCTTGCAGTAAAAAATAATAATGTTTAAATGAAATTTCTTGGTTTTCACTACTTGCCAATGTCTCTGTTCCTTAGAAACTCCTGAGGAAAGCCAACACTCTCTTTTAGAGGCCCACACTTTAGGTATTTGTATACATGGGTAAGATCCCCCATGACCTTTCCTTTCTCCAGACTGAACAGTCCCAGACCTTGCATCCTGTTCTTCTAACACAGATGTTCCCATCCCTTCATAATCTTTCTGACTGTTGGCCAGATTGATTCCAATATGTTCATGTGTCTTGTACTGGGAAGCTGAAACTAGATCCAGCACTACAAATGTGTCCTTAGCAGTACTGAGCTGAGGGGATGGATGACATCCCTTTACCTGTTCGCAATGGTCCTCCTAATGAGGCTGTTGGCTCTCCGTTTCAAGGGCACTTTGCTTGTTCATATTTGTCTTCTTGTATACCAGGATCCCAGGTCCTTTTCTGCAGAGGACCTTTCCAGATATTTGGCCCTCAGCATTTTCTTGCTCATTGCTGTTTCTTTTGCTGCTGAGGTACCTGCAGAAGCCTTCTTGTCTCTGCTATTATTATTAGGTGACCTAAAAGATCCCAGCACAGAGGCCAGAAATTGTTGTACAAAATCCATCTGTTGCATCCTTCTGCTACCTATTATCTTATTTTTTATATACATTAAAATGGAAATTTTAGTAATCCAGGTACTTACTGATCCAAATATATTCTTAGAAGCACAGAGATAATTACCTGGAGATAATTACCCACTTTCATTAAAAAAAAACAACAAAAAAACCACTCCAGTTCTCTAAAATGGAAGTTTAATTAAAGAAATAAGGATACATTGGATCTATATGCTAGGGGAAATAAGGTCACCCTCCTTAATAAAACAGTTCATCACCTGTTTTCAGCTCTTATGTTCATGTGTAGAGCACTACAAACCACTTTTCCACCTACAAGCAGAAAAAAGCAAACTTCCTTATCCACTTATAATCACACCTGCTCAAATATCTTCACAAATTAAATAATTCATTTGGAAAATACTAGTCTTTCTAGGCTAATTTGGTAGGAAGTTGTATTGATGAGTTATTTTGCTGGAATTTTCTCAGTAAGGGCTAATTTCTTCAAACCCAGTTTCATCACTAAATGACTAATTTGATTCATAATATTTAACTAGTTCATTATTCTTTTAATGAAAATCTAGTTTTTCCACACTTCCTCATTTCTCAAATATGAAATCTTAACACCTAATGATAATTTAGAGATAAATTTTTCACAGTAGTTTCACACGTTAAAAAAATACCCAAATGTAGTTGAAAAAGTTCCCTAATGTATAAAATACATGGATTTAAATCTATTGACTAAATGTAAGGCACCAATTAAACGCACAGCAGTTACATTAAGGCTGCAGCTACTAGTTGGTGCTACTTAGATGGCTAATGTCTAGAGATGGGGAAAGAAATACAATAACAGAGGTTAGAGAACAGTTTACAATTTTCACTGCTATATTTACTTAGAGGTCAAAAATGGTCATTTCTTCGTCCAAAGATGAGAGAGTAAGTGGAGAAGGGAAGCACTTATAATACATTTTAAAACCAAGATTATTTCTGTCTTGAAAGAAAATAGATAAGCAACAACTGTTTCTATGTTGTGATGCATACACAGACCTGATATAGCAGGGAAAGATAGTAGTAACGTTATTCTCCGATCAGAAGCCATTACACAGTTGCTCTAGTGAAAAAGAAACAGAAGTTGATGCTTATTTCTGATTGCACTTAGGTAGTCATTGAAAAATCAATTCTGTTTTCTACACTCTTAATTAGGAAGCAATCCATCAGAGCCAAATGATGTAGATATCTTATGAAAACTTTAATGCAGCCCTAGCTTTTAATACCAGATTTGCATCAGAATTTCATGGAGTGAAGTATTTAGAGATAAAATAATAAGGGAAAATTTCCCAATCTTTTCTATTCAGCAGTCACAGTAATGGTACGAAAATGCACCGTAAAGTTCACCTTAAATTAACTATATAACAAGGAAATGGATTATTTTTTTCATTCTTATACCTTTGCTATAACTTTCATCAGTCCTTGTAGAATAAACATAATGTCTACTGGATAATATAAACAACTCATGGACAATTAATACTCTCCTGATAATATCTTTTTTTTTTTTTAATTAAAAGTACCTCCTCATTTAATAAAAAAGTCTATATTTTCTTATGCTTAGCTTCCTTTTTTTTGTGCTAGGCTTTTGTATAACCACAGATATAAAAATTCACACATCTATTTCTGAAAGACCATTATTTCACTACTAAATTGGTACATTGTTTCTGTTTACTGTGTGTGCTCCAACTGTTGTTATTGATTTAGCAGAGTGACATTTACTAGAGCTTCCTTTCTTTTAAAACAGAAACAGATTTGTCTGAAAAGATTGGATTTTTTTTTCTTTTTTAAAAATAAAAAATACTGAAAATTAATGCAAAATCACTTTATGTAGAAAATACATCATTTAAATGGGTTTGAACTTTATCAACTCAGTCAATACGCCTTATACCATAAGATACAGTAGCCAAAAATTCTCTGTTATTCCAGAAAAAAGGAAATGGTGCCAAAATGATCCATTTGTGAACACCTTAGGATTGATGACATTTTGAAGAAAAGCCAACTAGTCAGTTACTCAGAGGGGTTCTGCATGTGTTATCAATGACTGCCAGTGAAATGCCTGGTTTTAGGTGGGTTTTTTTTAATTATTCCATCACTAAAATATACTCTAGCAGTAGCTATCTATGAATTAAACAAATCAAGAAGCCTTAACTTCAATTCATTCTGATGGAAGTCAAAATCCACTGGAGGGACAGTCTTTGAAGACCTGTGAATTTTTATTTTTCATTGTTACAACAGACCCAACCAGACACAAATTCAGGTCCAGATATAACATACTATTAGGCTTCTGCTTCCCTAAGGAAAGGCTGAAATGAGGAGATAGGCATTTGGGAACTGTGTGTTACTCCTACCTGATGATAAAGAAAAAGAAACAGAGAACAACTACTGACTAATTGCTGTTTACTTTAAACAGAAAAGTTTAAAGTACTTGCTGTTTACTTTTAACAGCAAAAGAAGCCACTAATGCAATAGGAGGTGGCAGCTCAGCGTTCCACGGTAGTTAAACAAGGTACATTGTCCAAATGCAGCTGACTGGAGAGTTGAAGACAGTCTGCCTAGTAGGCTTGGAGGTTCTAGGGAAAGGTAGGTCTCTGTGCATACCGTCAAACCACACACTAGTAAAGAGAAGGTCAAACAGAAAGATCAAAGGAAGGTGACACAGACCCTTAAACTACATCTTTCCATTTTTTTTTCCCCTGGAAGACAATTAGTAGAAATAGCTTGGCATGTAGGTGGTTTGTTTTGGTTTTTTTTTTTTTTTTCCTTTTTTTTTTTTTCCACTGGACCTTACTGAGAAAAAGAAAATAACATAAATACATAAATGTAGCACTATGTTCTAGGTGTTTCCTTCTTCCCAAAATAGGTTAGAAATGTCCTTTCTAACATAACACTATAACAAATTGACACTTACTTACATTTACTAGACTAGTGGCCTTCTGAGGGTACATGGCTTCTGAATTTTGTAGTTCAAAAACTTGTTTTAAAATACCTTTTCAGTTGAGCAGGTTTTAAAGGTAGCTGAATGAACTGTATTCTACATTAAATTAAACTAGAATACGGTCATAACTTCAAATCATATTTATATCTTTATTTATATCCAGATTTTATTTATAAGAGCTCCAGTATATTATTTTTCCATCAGCCCCACCAGAGCATTTACAAGTCTCCCAGCCACTCCAGGACCCCCCAGACTGCAGAAGGGATTCAGATTGAGGCACAATCACAAGGGCAGGATTGTTGTTCTCTTCTGAAGCACTGACCAGGAATAAGACACCTTCAGAGAGAGACCCTAAAACTCTTCATTTCTCTTTCCCTACCCCCAACTTCTTCCCAATCACCAAAGTAGTTTCAAATAGCTGCATAGAGTTTATTCTTTCACCATAGCTTCTCATTTTGCTGATTTATACTCTTTCTTACTACCTGCAATGGAGCTGGAGTGGTAATTTCCATTTTAACCAGCAATCCATGTTCATTTCTCATTCTGCTACACTGTTTCTTATTGCTGCTATGTCCCACATTGCTACCTTATTACTTGAGCCGCTAATCAAAGTTGTTCAAGCTGTATATCCTCCACCCCCTCTTTCCTATCTATAACAGCTTGTAATATTTCATGCTGTTATCTTCCTAGTGCAACCACAATTCAGGGTTGGCATTCTATGTGTGTGCCAAAACATAGTTAAAAAATACCACAAATGGCAAAAAACCCTCTGACACTTGATTTCTGGTGAATAGCTTTATGAACTGTACCATCAAATTGTAATCAAGTCAGGCTCTCCTCTACCAGTATTTACAGTCTCATATTTGAATTTTTTCTTCTCCATTAGAAATGTGTTTCAATAGAAACCAATGATCCACTTTATGGCTTAAAAGACAATAATTTCACTTTCAATATATCACCTCCAGGATACTTTGTGGCCATTATTGCTCATAGTAGAACTGAAGTTACAATAAGTCAGAGCAGAATTTTTGTAAAATATTTTTCATAAAAATCATGATTAAAGGTCTTGAAGTTTGTCACCAAGTGACACTAAGATGTCACAACGACTTTCTGAGAGCTGACAATGGGTATGCACTAAGTAAGCAGCAACAGAACAGCAATATCAATGCAGTCTTGTGATTAAAAGGTCTTTGCCTTCTATAATAATACTATCTGGAAATCTAATAAGATAACAGACAGTTTGTACAAAAATTAAGTATTCTACTTCTGAATACAGCTATCTCAGATGACCATTTTGTGAGACCATTTATATTGGCTGCTAAACAATTTCTGTATTGCCTTTTTAAACAAATGAATCACCATCAACATTGATATCTATATCTGCTAGGCAAAAGATGGCATTTGTTTTCTTGAAACAGATATCCTATTAATTCCTTGAAAGAAGGCGCTGTGGTATGTGTGGAGGAAAAATGGGCTGTTCTGAGATGGTCTGTCCTTGTCATATGCCTCGGACCTCATTTTCATAGAATCATAGAATCCTAGAATGGTTGGGTTGGAAGGGAACTTGAAGATCATCTAAGTCTACTCTCCCCCATCCCCTCTCCCCCCCTCAAATGGGCTGGGACACACTCCATTAAGCCAGGCTGCCCAAAGCCCCATCCCACCTGGGCTGGAAGACTTCCAGGGATGGGCCATCAGCAACTTTCCTGAACAACCTGTTCCAGACATTTTCTGGTTTTTGTGTTTTGGTATATTTTTATTCTGATTAAGTCCTTCTTTCTTGGTAGGAAACTTTTTGATTCATTTCAATAATTTCATTTTTTCACTTCTGCTCCTCTTTCTATCTATGCATGTTATGAAACATAATTATCCAGGACTTAGAACGTAGAGAATTATGGCCTGCAAAATACAATGATAATGCTTTTCATGAGAAGTGGAATTACCAGCCTGCACCACATACGCTGTCATTGAGTAATGAAAATGTCCTAGGCTTCAGATTTTCTTCTGTGTATGTGCAGTCTATCAGGCAGGAAACCCTATCCACAAAAAAAAAAAAGAAAAAAAAAGAAAAAGATTAGAGTAATCTCACCAGGGGAGAGAATTAGTATTCAAGAGAGACAATGATTAATGAATGTGGCCCAGGGTTCTTCAGCAAGGTCTTCACAACGCGAGGCCCAAATTACAGAGAGGGAACAACAGTGGTTTTGGTTAAATAAAGCAGGAAACACTGATTTGCTACTGCAAACCATTTCAGCAGACTTCTCCAAAAAGCAGAAGAGTGAAAAACAACACCACTAGATGGTCAAAATATTTTAAACCCTTTTACCACTGCCTCTTCTTATTCAGAGCTGTTATGTGTCCGAGCATTAAACAGATGCAATCTTCCTTAAAAATGTGTAGTCAGCTACCTAGTAATAACTTGAAAATCTATTGAATTCATAATAAAAATACCTACATTTTCACTACCTCCATAGTTATAAACTGAATTTGCCTTTATTTCAAGCACATATGTAATTATATATTCTATAAAAATCTTCTATACACTCAGTGTGAATCCCAAATTCTTCATGTGGTTTTCTCAGGATATTTCCAAACCTATGGTTATAAATCACAGAACTCAGCAAAGTTAGATAGAAAATGGCCTAATCAGTTTAAAAGATTCTTCCATTTTCTTCCACGGTTACATTTTAAAAAAATAATTATAAATTCTTTGTAACATCTCTTCACATGTATACATTCCTAATCAATTAATTGAACCTGAAACTTTTAAAATAGTCATGACAGAATGGTATAATCAGTTTATCTGGACCAGCTTATATTCCTTTTCTGAAAGTTGATGCTAATGCTACCAGCCCTATATATTTTGTCACCCTCTGCTGCAATTCTCTCTATTTTCTCTCTGCATTCGCTCTGAATTCTTTCTCTGCAGCTCATTCTACTTCTTACTGTGTGTATTTCAGAAATTTCTACTGAACATTCCCTCCATATCTGTGTCTTAATGAAAGCTTTTCCTATAGAAAGAAATGCTTTTGTTCTTAACCTCAGGAGTCTGACATAAGCTTTTGCTTAATGTATTCCTCTTTATAAAACATCAATGATTTTTCACAACTTCTGATTTATTTTAACAGTTTTCCCCTTTTCTCTCCTCGTGGGGATAGCAAACAGAATATATATTTCTAATTGATGTCTCCTCCCTCTGGATGATTGCTTGTTCTAAGTTTCCCTTCCTTGCCTATGCAGCTGCATGATGACCCTGCAATGAGCATTTCTTATATACAGATTTTTCAATAATATTTTTCTTTCAAACAATTTAAATTCATATTTTTCTCAATATCTGTGACTGGACCTCTGACACATTCATTGAAGATACTACTGCATCAGACCTCTCTCTGCTTGTCTGTAGCGAATGTGGTCATGAATCTTGAGGCAATGTATACTGATTGTTATGCTCAAAGAATTACCATCTTCTGAGGTCATAATATGAAATGAATAGCATAGCATAACATAGCATAGAATAGAATAGTTCAGCTGCAAGGGACCTACAACATCTATCAAGTCCAACCGCCTGACCACTTCAAGGCTGATCAGAAGTTAAAGCAAATTGTTAGGGCATTGTCCAAATTTCTTCTAAATACTGGCAGCCTTGGGGCTTCTACCACCTTTCTAGGAAGCCTGTTTCAGTGTTTGACCACCTTCTTGGTAAAGAAATGCTTCCTAATGTCAAATCTGAACATCCTCTGGAGAAGTTTTGAACCATTCTTATGTGTCCTGTCACTGGATCTAGGCCTGAGGTTGGTGGCCCTGCCTGTGGCAGGGGGGTTGGAGCTCTATGATCCTTGGGGTCCCTTCCAACCCTTGCCATTCTATGATTTTATGATTCTATCCCAGGGAGAAGTGCTCAACACCTCCCATTCTGCTTCACTTTCTCAGGAAGCTGTAGAGAGCCACGAAGTCACGCCACAGCCCCCTTTCCTCTAAACCACACAAACCCGGAGTCCACATCTGCTCCTTATTGGACATGCCTTCCAGCTCTTTCACTAGTTTTGTTGCCCTGCTCTGGGAATACTGAAGGACACAGAACTGTTGTAACAGGTCCAAAGGCAGGTCATGGAGATGATTAGAAGGCTGGAGTACCTCTCATTTAAAGACAGGCTGAGACAGCTGGGGTTAGAGTCACAGAGATCCAACCACCCATCCACAGGCAGGGCCACCAACCACCAGGCCTGGATCTACACAAGGTTGCTCAGAACCCCACCCAACGTGGCCTTGAACGCCTCCAGGGATGAGGCATCCACCACCTCTTTGGGCAGCCTGTTCCAGCACCTCACCACTCACTCTTTAAGAAACTTTCCCCCAATGTCAAATCTGAACCTTCCATCCTTTAGCTTTAGTCCATTCCCCCTTTTCCTGCCATTATCCACCCTTTTAAAAAGTTGATTCCCCTCCTGTTGGTATGCTCCCTTCAGGTACTGGAAGGCTGCAATGAGGTCCCCCCTCAGCCTTCTCTTTTCTAGGTTGAACAAGCTCAGCTCCCTCAGCCTCTCTTTGTAGGGTAGGTGCTCTAGCCCTCTAATCATCTTTGTGCTCCTCCTCTGAACCGTCTCCAACAGTTCCCCATCTTTCTTGTATTGGGGTCCCCAGATCTGGAGACAGTACTTCAGATGAGACCTCACGAGGGCATAGTAGAGAGGCACAATCATCTCCCTGTCCCTGCTGGCCATCCCTCTTCTGATGGACCCCCGGTTCCACTGGCCTTGTGAGCTACAAGAGTACTCTGCTGGCTCATGTTAGGTTTCTCATCCACCATGACACCTGGCTAGTGATGCCATGTTTGATGTACCCCAGGATCTGATTTTCCCTTTTGGCTGCCCAAGCACACTGTGACTCACATTGAGTCTCCACCCCAGACCCTTTTCTGCAGGGCTTATTTGCAGACACTTCTAATTTATATTTGTTTCTGGTGTTGCTCCATCCCAGGTGCAGAATCCAGCATTTGGTCCTTTTAAATTTCATACTACTGATGATTTCCCAATGTTCCCATATGTCCACATCCCCCTTGAAGGACTCTCTCTTGTCCCTCATGAGAAAGTCAAGAACAGTTCCCAGTTTGGTATCATCAGCAAACTTGCTAATGGTGCATTCAACTGCATCCAGAACCTTGATGAACATATTGAACAGAAATCACCCAAGGATTTAGCCCTCAGAATACTGCTGGTTATAGTTGCCAGCAAGATGTATTACCGTTTCCAACAATCCTTTGAGCTCTGCTCTTCAGTCAGTTTTTTACCCAGTGCACTCTGTATCTGCACATGTCAGAGTTGGACAACTCAGTCCAGAAGGATACAGTATCAAAAGACTTACCAAAATCCAGAAAAATTGCATCCACTGCCTTCTCTTCATCCATGAGGTGGGTAAGCTTATTTTGGAGGGATATGTAATTAGTTAAAAAAGACTTTCTCTTTCTGAACCCATGCTGACTCCTTTATGGTTGTATTGTTCTTTAAATACTTTTCAATGGTAACCTGTATGACTTTCTCCATAATTTTTCCAGGCACTGAGGTGAAACTAACAGATCTGTAGTTACCTGAGTCTTCACTCATGTTCTTCTTGTAAACTGGAATAGTTTTGACTAACTTCCATTCACCACACCCCTCCTCAGACTCCCAGGACCTTTGGTAGATGATTAAGAAGCCTTCCTTGTGTTCTGACACTAACACTGGCTAGTTTCAACTCTAGTTCAGCTTTATGTATCAGTTTAGCTTTATGTATTTTCTCCCTGCATAAGTGAACCGCAGCTCTGTAATATTCCTGCAAAGCCTGAACTTGCTTCCAGAGACTGTAATTTTTTTTTTCCTCTTGAGTTCCACAAGATGTTCCCTGTTCAGCTAAGCTGGTCTTCTGCCTGCTTGTTTGAGTTCTGACACATTGGGATTACCTACTTTTAAAGGTGTTTCTTAAAAGATGACTTATATTTACAGACTCCTAAATCCTCAAAGGCAGATTCCCCGGAGACATTGCTAAGTAGTTTCCTAAGTCTCTTAAAGTTTTCTTGTTTGAAAACCAGGGTAGCAACGCCGAAGACCTTTTTTTCTCATTACACAAAAAATTTTAAATTTAACCATTTCATGATCATTGTAGCCAGGGCAACCACCTGCCATATCTCCCATGATTCCTTCTTTATTCACATATAACAATTCTAGGAGGGTATCTTTCCTTGTTAGATCACTTTGTACTTGTGACAAGAAATTCTATTCAACGTGAATCTCCCAGACATGCTTGTCACAGCAATATGGTATTCCCAATTGAAGTCTGTGAATTTGTAATCTCCCACAAGGACAATGGCTACCAAAACAGAGATTTCTCCTAATTGTCTATAGAATAACTCCCCGCCCAGAGGCTCTCAAACAAATCATCATTAACTGTAAGGTCTGTACAATCAAACCTCTCTCTTGCATACAGTGGAACCCCTCCACTCTGCCTACCTTGCCTACTCCTCCTGAACAGTCTGTAGTGTTCTATGCCAGCATTTTAATTGAGGGAATCTTTCCCTTATGTCTTTCTAACACCAGTGATCTTATAACTCTGGGAAGTTATCAAAGTTTCCTGTTCATCCTGGTTATTTTTTTCTAATACTAGGTGTGCTGGTTAACTTCAGCTCTCTTAATACTATCCCCTTTCCTTGTTTTTTGGGTTTTTTTTCCTCTGAGACACACAAAATTCATTCATACTTTGGAACACCAATGTCTATTCAGAGAACTAGCCTTACTTACGGGTATCAATATTTTCCTCCAGAGACATGTGAAATAGTCAGGGCACAGGTAATTACATGTAGCAGAATATTTTCTGCAGAGAACCATCCAGAAGTGAAAGATTCCTTACAGAAAAGGGGACATTTTTATAAAAAAAAACAAACCCAAAACCAAAACACCAAATAACATTTAAAACTTCCAAGTTTAAAATTTTGTAATCCACAAAACCAAACAAAAGAAATAATTCTACCTTTGCAAAATTGTTCTGAAACCTTAGTTTTCAAATGCAAATATTTTATAAAATGAAATCTTTGTTTCCTCTCTTACAGCGAATGACATATGACACATGACACAAGCCTCCCTCTCCCATTTCAGATGTACAATTGTTATATGTTATTCATTTTTATTCTGTTTTCTGCACATAGGAATAAAATTAATTGTGACAGAAAGGAAAAATAAATCACCCTGTTTAACACTCTACTTATATTGTGATGTCTTCAACATAATAAAGACTTTATGCACTGGTGAGTCTGCAGACTACAATGAAAAGAAGAATGGGACATCAAGAATGGGCCAGTCCTTAGGGCAGTTCTGCAGTGTTAAATATGCCATCCCACTTACAAAAATACAAGGGACAGTTGCTATTTCTAACTCTGAAGGTGATCTCTTTGAAATTTGTGTTCAGTAAAGCATCCTGTTGATGTATCATATACACTGACAATACCCTAGCTCTGACTTTTTCAATATACTGTATTATGGCTTAACTGTACACTCTCTTAAGACTTGATGTCTGTTAGCAGATTTTAATTCTCACTGCACTTGCTCGCAGTAACAAATACTGTCCAGAAATATGACTGATAAAATAAAACTCTAAATATATATGAAGATCTAAATATTTTCTAACATTTAGTAACAGTTCTCTCTTTTATTTTTTTACAGTGATGGCAACTAAGAAAAGAAACTTAGTGCTGCCTATTAACAATGGAGAAAAACATGAGAAGTTAAAAAGTTTGTGGTACACTCTGTCAGTAAAATGATTGCAGTGCAGCTTGCCCTTTGCTGCGTGGGAGGCCCAGACTGAGTTATTCCTTTTCTCCTTCAGTCATTACCACTTCCCAGACATAAATGAACAAATTCCTAAAGGACATGAACAGGGAAGATATATAGAATATACTAAAGGACAGAGTAATTGCTTCATTGGGCTTGACCCGAGAGGACACTCAATGGTACACAGTGCAGAATTTCTGCTGTGAGAAAGATAAATGAAAGTACTGATGAAGTAATGGGTTCTGGTTAACAAATAATTTTCAAAGGAAAACTTTTGCGAAGGAAGTGGGTGGGAGACAGCAAGAGAAATTGAATCTTCTGTTAGGAAGAAAACAACCTCAAACTCTCTGACAGAAAATACCTGGTGAATAGGATGAACCTCACCACTGTAGCTGTTTGCATGGAAACTTGCCAACAAGGCAATCACTGAGACGAAATCAAAACAGTTGAGTGAACACAGATCTAAATCAAGCAGCAGAAAACAGTTCAGTCTTGCTTTCTGTGAGAATCAGCTGGCAAGTGTGCTCTCCCTCTGCTCCCCTGGAAGGTCCTTGATAATGGCTGTATGCACTCATATGCTGCTGCACCAGCTATGCCAGCTAAGTCCTCCAATTCTCATTTACCAAACCCTTTTTTTTCTCTTCCTTCTGTACCAATAAAGACTTTTAGTGATGACTTAAAAAATTAATTATGCATGGTGTTACTATTTCTATGCTTTTATCTGCTTTTGAGACTAAGGTCAGGATCTCTGGAGTAAGAGATGTATTTTCCTGAATGAATACAGGCTTATACTACAGGGTATTTCTCTGCTAGCTGCATGAATAATATGTTACAATAAACCAGAACAATTGACTATCACGTTTTTCATTATTTATTCATTACATTTTTATAGTAAAAATCTTCCACAGGTTGTCAGCAAAGATTCAGCTTTCCACATCATCCATCCCCCAGTGGGTCTGGTTAATCTACTTCAGGAGCAGGCTTTTAAAGTCAAAACCAAGAAGAGTATTATATTTCTAGAAAAACCACTAGTCCTCTTCTAAAAAACCTTTCTGATAAAGGAACAAAACCCCCCCTTCTTAAGTCTTAGCTTTTCATTGTAAAGAACAGAACAAGCAAAGATTTTTGAAGTGAACATATGAAGTAGGTTGGTGGAAAAAATCAAGATAAACATGTCACAAAGTTTAATTGCAGTAATTTCTAAAGATAGTTTTTTTGAAAGTTGCTCCTCTGTTTAGTTTTTAGGTAGACTGAATGCATCCATACTCAAAACACAGATAAACACACAAATATATCTTTATAAATTTTACATGTGTTGATAATTTGCATATATTTTTTTTGAAAAAAATAAAGATAAAAGCACAGAAAACACAATACCTCAGAGAGAATCAATGGGAGTTTTTTGATTATCAATTCTGATACTAGATCTTTAGGTCACAGATCTCCTGCTTCACTCTTAGTCTGAAAGTAGGAATTTTACATAAAGAGTGGTGTCCAGCATGAAACGAGGGTGAACAAATACATTTTTTCTAGGCTAAATGCTTGTCTCCTGTGAAAAGAAAGGACTTGATCCCTTTGCTCCATTTACAAAGGTAACTGAAAGAGGAAACTGCAATAAGGGATCATAACTATAAGGATCAGACTTCAATTGAATCTCTGCTATATCAAGAAATAGTACCAATAACAACAACAAGAAAAACAAGATAAAAAACAACAATATGTTTTCAATTCTATCCTATGAGCAGTTAAAGTAATTACAAATTTCTGTGACAGAAAAAGTTGGTGGGAAATGCAAATTACAAAATGACAAAATCATAGAACAGTAGGAGTTGAAAGGGACCTCTGGAGATCATCTAGTCCAGCTCCCTGCTAATACATAATCACCTACAGATTCATAGACTTTTGGGGGTTGGAAGGGACCACCAGAGATCATCAAGTCCAATTGCCCTGCCAAAACAGGCTCTCTGGGACAGGTTGAACAGACAGGTGTCCAGATGGGTCTTGAATATCTCCAGAGATGGAGACTCCACAACCCCCCTGGGTAGCCTATTCGAGGGCTCTGTCACCCTCACTGTGTAAAAGTTCTTCCGCATGTTGGTGTGGAACTTCCTGTGCTCTAACTTGCAGCCATTGCACCTTGTCCTGTCTCCATAGATCACTGAAAAGGGGCTGGCCATAACATTAATTAGGTCCCCCCTTTGTCTTCTTTTCTCTAGGCTGAACAGTCCCAGCTCACTCAGCCTTTCCTCATACGAGATATGTTCCAGGCCCTCAATCATCTTTGTAGCTCTTCTCTGGACTCTCCAGGAGATACCTGTCTTTTTTATACCAGGGAGCCCGGAACTGGACACAGTATTCCAGGTGGGGCCTGACCAGGCCACAGTAGAAGGGAAGGATCACCTCCTTTGACCTGCTGGCCACACTCCTCCTGATGCACCCCAGGATCCCATTGGCTGTCTTAGCCACCAGCACACACTGTTGGCTCATGGCCAACCTGTCATTCACCAGGACCTCCAACAGGTCATCCCCCAACCTGTACTGATACATTCAGTTATACAGCTTGTTGCACAGTATGATGTCTGGTTGAGTTTTGAATGTCTCCAAAGGAGACTCCACAACCTCACTGGGCAGCCTATTCCACTGCACTGTCAGTCTCCCAGTAAAGAAGCTTTTTCTCATGTGCAGATGGAACTTCTTGTGTTCCAGTTTGTGCCTGTTACCCTTTGTCCTGTCATTGGGCAGCGTTGTGAAGAATCCGATGGCATCCTCTTGACATCCACCCTTTAGATGTTGCTAAAATCCTATCTCAGCCTTCTCCAAGGTAAACAGACAAAGCTTTCTCAGCCTTTCCTCCTAAGAGACATGTTCCAATTCCTTAATCATCTTAGTAGCCCTCCACTGGATTCTCTCCAGTAGTTCTCTGTTTTTCTTGAACTGGGAAACCCAGAACTGGACACAGAACTCCAGGTCAGAGGGGAATGATGGGGGCAGTGACTATGAAATGGTGGAGTTCAGTTTCTTGAGAGGAGGGAACAGGAAGAAAGCAAGATCGTAAACCTAGATTTTATGGAGCAAACTTTGGGCTCTTCAGGGAGTCGGCTTGACAGAGTCCAGGGGATAGGGCTCTGGTCAGAAGAGGGGTCCCAGAAAACTGGAGAGGGACTTTTTACAAGGGCATGTAGTGACAGTACAAGGGGCAATGGTCTTAAGATGAAGGGAGAGCTTTATATTAGATAATAAATATATCTAATTAGATATTCCAAATCTTCCCTATGAGGGGGGTGAGACACTGGTGCAGGTTGCCTGAAGATGTTGTGTTTGCCCCCTTTCTGGGAGTGTTCAGGGCCAGGTTGGATGGGGCTTTGGGCAACCTGGTCTAGTGGAGGGTGTCCCTGCCCATGGCATGGAGGTTGGAACTAGGTGATTTCTAAATGTGCCTTCCAACCTAAACTATTATGTTATTTCATGATTTAATGATATTCAAGGACCACCTCTTTTAAGCTCAAGAAGAACACATCCACAACAAGATCCTGAAAAACTCAAAGATGAATAGGATACAGAAAGCAGGGACAGATAACCTGCGAGGAGTATAGAGACACTCTCAGCCTGGAGAGGCAAGGCTTACCTGGAGTTTAATGTAGTGAGGTTTGTCAAAGTTAACAAGACAGGCTTCTGTAACAGAAGTAAAAGGAATACTAAGGAAAATGTGAGCTCACTGCTGAATGCAGCAAGGGCTCTGGTGACACAAGACATAGGAAAACCTGATGCATTGAACACCTTCTTTGCCTCAGTCCTTACTTGTAAGACCAGTCTTCAGAAATTCCAGGTCTTGGAGACTGGAGGAAAAATCTGGAGTGAGGAAAGTTTATCCTTGGTTGAAGAGGACCAGAATAGGGAATATTTAAAGAAATTGGACATAGAAAAATCTTGATAGGATGAGCACATGTGTGCAGAGAGAGTTGGCTGAAGTCATTGCAAGGCCACTCTCAATAAACTTTGAATGTTAATGGAGACAATGAGAGGTGTTTGAGAACTTAAGGAAAGTGAATGTCACTCTTGTCTTCAAGAAGGCTAGGATGGAGGACCCAAGGAACCACAGGCCAGTCAGCTTCATCTCAATACCTGGGAAGGTGGTAAATCAATATTGGAAATAATTTCCTGACACATAATGGACAAGCAGTTGGTTGGGCTTCACAAAGATTGTGCTCAACTAACATGACAACCTGTTATGATGATGTGACAACCGTGGTAGCTGAGGGGTGAGCAGTGGGTATTTTGTGCCTTGACTTTAGGAAGACTTCCAACGCTGTTTCCTGTAGTATCCTGAAAAAAACCTTTTACAGTGAGGTTGACTGAGGACAGCAATAGGTTGCTCAGAGATAATGTGGAGTCTCTGTCTTTGAAGATATTCAGAACAGTTACTTGACATGGTCCTGTTCTAAGTAATCCTGCTTGAGCAGAAAGCTTGGGCAAGATGACCTCCAGAGGTTTCTTCCAACCTCAAGCATTATGTTATTTGATGACACTTGCAGAAGAACATGACAATGGAGGAATCTTACTATATCTGAGAATGTAAGAAGAAATTTACATCATACACACCCAAATGAAAGTAATCTAATTGTTGGAAAGAAAGTGGAAAAAAGGACAAGATCTTGGAATTATTTTAAGGTACCCTATAACTCTCAGATAGCAAATGTACAAGCATTAACACTCAAAAGCATCAAGAAAATCTTGTTATTAAAGAACTACAATTGACAGCAGCAATAGCAGTGAGAAAACAGAAGCAACACAAGGTTTAAAGTGCTATTTCAGTGATATTGAAGCTGATGGATGAGATGACAGAATCAAGGAACACCAAACAAAGTAAAGAACATGAATCTCTGAAACACTCATTTGAGATGGGATGTAAGGTCTCACTGAGAGCCTCATTTACACAGGTTTACTTTTTATGTGAAGACTAGTTTTGTAAGGGAGTTCATATATATGCACTGCATTTTGAAAGGCAACTGCTGTTCTTTGACACCAATCTTTAAGAATTATTTTTTAAGTAATATTTATTTCAGAACTGAAGCATAGGAGACAGAATTTAATGCTGTTAAAATATTTAAATTTAGATGCACAGCATTTGAAAATGCTTGTTAGTAAAAGGAGTACCTCAAAACCTACAAGGAAAATGTTTGTGAACCTTTACATTTATTATAAAACATTCTTTTTATAATGATGATAAATGTAACTCAATATCATTTATCAGATGCAAAAGCTGATATTTTGTGCCATCTCCATGAGAGCAAAATTCTACTCATAGAACACCTTAAAACGGTGAAGGCCATTCATAGCCTTCTGTGTATCTTCTCATTTCCTTTCTTGAAAATCTAGTCTTGATGCTAAATTCCAACCTGTTCTATTTTAAAAATGACCCTCCTTTTTCCATCCTCAGCTGGAAAACCCCACAGCTAACAATGTTCAAAATATCAGATTCAACATATTTGACTGTTTCATAAGGGGCATTGTTTGTGTTGTGGTCTCAAATCCATCTCTAATCTACAGAGATTTCAGGATAGCCTACTGCCTACAGTACATTAAGGAATTGCAAGTGTCTATATAGACTATATGACGGCTGAGTATTCTCTCCTGAAATACAATTGTTTCAACAAGATCCAATTCTCTCCTCAACACCACAAAATACTCTAGAGTGATCACACTTAGCAGGAAACCAGTTCTATTAAGATTTGCTTGCTGTATCCCTATCATGTCACAGCTGCAGTCTCTGTAGCAACCATCAGTGCTGAATATCTGAGAGATGTGAAACAGAAGTATATTTAATTGCCTTCTGAAGCATCATTTAAAGCATCAGGGAAAGAATTGCATTTTCTGAACCACACAGAAGAAAATTAAAGCAGTCCGTAGTATGTCTGTTCAAGCTCAGAAAAAAAGAAAAGGCTCTAACAACTAATCATTTTTTGTCCTTATTCTGCTACAGGAAGCCTAGAGCAAGGACAGAAATTAAAACAGGATATTCTACAAGTATTTGATAACTGTCTATGGTGTTCTGCAGTCAACAGAGGTGGCATATATGTTATCAGAAAGGGAATGACTACATAGATAACAGTTGACACAGAGCAAATTGTCATAATCTTTTTGCTTGCTGGACTGTTACTATCAATGTTCTATTTTTCTACGTTTGCTTAGACTGAACCTGAATTCCTTAGTCTGGTTATTGGTTTGTATAATTTTGCGGTGGTTTAACCTCAGCAGAGAGCTGGGTTCTACACAATTACCTGTTTCTTTAAGGGGGGTGGGGTGGGGAGAAGTCTCTGGCTGTAATGCCATTAGTACAACATACAACGTTTATAGCAACAATAAAACAGCATTTATAGCAACAATAAAACACACAGTAATGTGTTACTTAGCAACTATTATAACACAATTTTTACTTTATTAATGATATTGGCTATTCTTACCCAAAATCAAATCCCCTTGAGGTACACATCGAACTTCTCCATCCCTCTGCATTACCCGGCCAAGTACAACCAGGTCCTTGAGCATAAGTCCACCCCTTGATCCCAAGCCCATCTATATGTTGCATCTCTCCCCTGATGTCCTGCGGTATTGTGAGCCTATCGAGCTTATAATAATTTACCCTTATGTTGCCAGTCATGACCTTTCACACATGTGGGAGTTTCCTGCTCTAGCACTTTCTGCAAGGAGTTGGGGGAAAATCTGCGCATGCACATTTCCAAAAACCCAGTTAGGTAAACAAGCACGAGCAGTAGAAGATGGCTGGCATTGCTGGAGATGAGACCCCCGGTCCTTGCCCAGAACCTCTGAGCATGCCTTTGACTCCACAATTGGTAAGGTTTCCTTTCTACAGCACTATAGCCAGGCAGTAGGGACTATGTCCTTGTTATGGTTTTAGTTGTGTATTGTTATTGTTCCCTTACCTTTAGACTCTCAGGTCGTCATTGCCTACCCGAGTGCGTTTGAACCTCCTGGAGCAACCGGAGAGGTAGGTGCTAGTGAGACTGAAAGGTCTTTTCAAAGTTAGATAGTTGGTTTAGAAAGAGTCAAGGCTTCCTTTTCTGTTATTTTCTTTGCTGCTAGGCAGAGGACCCGTGCTTCCTGGTGCAGGGCTGCACAAGATGTGGCAGTGTTTGCGCGACACCTCTCTCGGCGCAGCAGCACACACAATAAGGCCGTGTTCATGTGGCGCCTGATGATCGGATTTTGTGTACTGTTAGAAGTTGTTGTTTTTCTGGTTTTCTTTTTGATTGCTACTGGTTATTATTGTTGTTATGGCTGTGCACACTAAAAAAGGTTTGTTTTGTTCATTTAATCAGGAGTTTCTTTATGTAAATCTGTTAGACTAAAGCTGGAAAGAGAGGAAATTGCTACACCACGTGGGTAATAACTTTATCTCAGACAAAGAAGGGAAAGGATTGTATGATCCTAACAGTTACTTGTTTTGTTGGTTTCTACCTTAACTAACAAAACCTAAGTCCTTACAGATGGTGGGGCTGTGTTTCCAAACCTGGGGCAGACGATTCCGCGTGTATTGGATGCCTCTCCAAGTGAAAGCAAACTGTTCACTCCAGAAATGCAAACAAGTTCTGCCCCCTCATGATTCGGTGGCATTAGAGTCCACTGGGCACCAGTATCCACCAGAGCTTTGTACTCTTGTGGGTCTGAAGTGCCAGGCCGGATCCACACAGTCCAATAAACACAGTTATCCCTCTCCTCCACCTGGCTGGAGGCAGAGCCCCTCTATTGCTGCTGGGAGAGGGGGGGGTTCGGAAAAGCTGCGGGTGAAGGGAAAAAAAAAATAAATCAAAACCCTGCAGGTTGGGATAAGGATAGTTTACTAAAACAGCAGAAAAAGATACAAAGAACAACAAACAGCAGTGATAACACTATTTTAGAACACAGGGTACATGAAACTGGTGATACACAATGCAGCCTCTCACTGCAACCTGTGATTAGGCCGAGCCACGTCACCCTGACCCGGGGCCCGACCTCAAAGAACCCGGCCGCCGCTGCACCTGGGGAACCACGCCCCTCCGAAGCAGCGCATTCCGGACCTGCGCTTTTGGCGCGCTTTTTCTCCTTCATACAGAACATGATGTAATTGGTATGGAATATTCTCATTGGCCAAACCTGGCTCACTGAAACCAGGACAAATTTAAAAGAAATTTGGTGTTCAAAATTTGTTATCTTAACAGGTAACTAGGGGTTGTGGGACTTTTTGGGGTTGGGGTGTGTTTTGGGGTTTTTTTTGTTTGGTTTTTTTGGTGCTTTTTTGTTTTGTTGGGAATTTTTTAGTTGAGTTCTGTTTGGTTGACATTTGAGGAGAAGCCTTTTTCTTCTTTACTATGGCTTCCAGCGTAAGAATCCATACATTTTGATAAACCTCAGACAATGAAAGTCCTTGATGTGAAAACAAGGCACTTCATTCAGAATACTGATCATGAAATATAATGTGTATAAACACTGAGATATTTAAAAGTGCTTTTGGGACTACATGATTCTGATGGATGATGTTAAAAAAATGTTAATATCTTGTCACCATTGTCAAAGTTCTTGGCTGACTAGTGAAACTACTGGAAATAATAAAGAAGCTCCGAAGGATATTACCCACTGTAGTTTCCATATGAAGAGCTCAATAAAATTACTGTATTTTTTTGTCTTCAATACTGTATATGCACTAATAAAGACCATACTGATACAACCGTATCTGGCCTAAATTTTTCTTGAAACTCTGAATTTTAAAAAAGCCGTGAAACTTACTGTCCTGGTTTCAGGTTAGCAACAGTGGGCCATGTTGGCCAATGAGAATATTCCATACCAATTACGTCACAATCATGGTTGGTATAAAGGAGAAAAAGCACGAGTCCGGCAGGAGGGGGCTTGAGGCAGGTGCACTCAAGCAGGAGTGGCTCCGGTGGTTAGACGCGGCCTCTCGGTGGCGCGCGGCTTGAGGCAAACGCAGCTTCCCAGCTTGATGCTCAGCAGCGCAGCCTAAGGCAAACGTGGCCCCCAGTCGGGCCCGGCCCAGCGCGGCCCCTGGCCCGGGCCCAGCTCCTGGATTGGTGCAGCGCAGCCCCTGGCTCGGTGCGGGTTGTGGTGAGAGGTTGAATTGTGTGTCACCAGTCTTGTATGCTCTGTTTTCTAAAGTAGTGTTAGCATTGTTGTTAGTTGTTCTTTGTATCTTTTTTGCTGTTTCAGTAAACTATCCTTATCCCAACCTGCGGGACTTTGTTGTTTTTTTTTTATTCTCCACGGTTCTCCGTTTGCCCCCCCCTGTCTTAAAGAGACAGATAACTTTTGTGGGACCCAGCTCTCAGCTGAGGTTTAAACCGCAACACTTACACAACCCCTGAGGACTCATCCACATACCTGGACAACCCCGGTCAGTTCTATGTCTGTCATCCAGGTCTGAACTGAAGGTGCAATGCAACAAACCATCTCAAGGTCATTTGACAATATTCTGGAAACTATAAGAATATCATGTGCATCATATTGCAGATCTTTCTAATTGCATGCTGACTGTGAATGCTAGAAGAATATGTATGCCTGACACTTCAAAATACTGTGGAGATAACTATTATTTAACATTAAAGGATGAAAATCATATACTGTGTTGGAAGTGAAAGTCCTTCCTGAGCTCCAATACTGACCCATACACAAAAAAGGCAGCTATGCTCATAGTACCTTTTGTGGAACAAAGTCTGCCAGTCCAAGTATGGTATTAAGGTACTGTCTTAACAGCTTTTCTGCATCAAAATTTTTTCTGAGGCAAGTTTATGCCCAGTCATTAGCCAGAAATTTATGCAAGCAGTTGAAGAGCCATGTTTGGGCAGGAGATTCTGGTCTTCCCTGAACAACGATGAGGATGATTTCCAGCTTGATCAGCCATACCTGAACAGTTCACTGGCTTATAATGGTTTAATCATCATAGAAAATGGTCATCAAACATAACTCATGCGATAGAGGAGTGATCACCCTAAATCTGGCTGTCGATACTAAAAGTTCCAAAAAACCTCTAGAAAACACCTAATAATTTGGGACATTATAAATTTTGAAATATATGCATCATTTTAGTGTCTGGTTTCTGTCCTTCAACATTTTTCCAAAGATCTTGCATTACTCTTTAATGGCTAGGTTGAATTAAAGTTGAAAAAAATAACCATACCACAATGAATGGGTGTGAAATACTGAGGACCCATCTCTGAAATATATATTTGTACACATTTTTACATCTTTTCATGTATATGCACAAAAAAGTATAAATGTTTGTATATGTGCGTGTGTACAGGCAGACATTCAAACTTCTAAAATGAATCAAATGTGTACCTTCATGGAATTTGTACTGACTGTTTAAGTCAAGGACTTACTTGCAAATTAAACTGCCTAAGCTTGACAGCAGCTACATTTAAATTGCAGAAGACATTAATCAAGAGTTTGGAAGTGGGCTTTTTCCAGCTAAAGTAACATATACTGCTGCTGTAACAGCAATCCAATTAAAGTTTATTTTATGCCTCTTAAACACTGACAGCCTTGGGGCATCGACCACCTCTGTAGGAAGCCTGTTCCAGTGTTTGACCACCATCTCAGTAAAGAAATGCTTCCTAATGTCAAGTCTGAACTTCCCCTGGTTCAGTTTTGAATCATTACCATGTGTCCTGTCACTTGTTTCCTAGGGAGAAGAACTCAGCACCTCTCTCTCCATGTTCCCTGTAGAGAGCAATGAGGTTGCCTCTCAGACTCCTTTCTCCAAACTAGAAAAAAGAACTCATTAGGCTAGAAACAATAGGCCAGACCTTCCAGGACTTAAATCTCACTAAAAAGATCACCTCAGGGTTTCTGGAGAAGATATTTCATAGAATATGCAAAGTTGGAAGGGGTCTTTAGAGGTAATCTAATCTTACCCCTGTTCAGGAAGCAGGGACAGCTTCACTAGATCAGGTTACTTAGAGTCCCATCAAGCCTGGCCTTGCATAACTCCAAGGATGGGACCTCCATCACACCTCTAGACAACCTGTTCCAGTGACCCATCACCTCCATATTGAAGAACTTTTTCATAATATCTAACCTAAATCTCCCCTTTACAAGTTTAAAATTTTCATTGTCTTTGTTCCCTCCTAATAGTCTTTAGTGAATGTGACCCATTAGGATGATTTGGGAAGGTGAGGTGGGTAAGTATATAAAGAACATATTTGTTTTGCATCAATGACTTCTTGTCTGAATAGTGCTGTTTGAGTCAAAAGGTCAAAAGTGTTATTAAGCTCCTGCTTGCCTTTCTGGGAAATACAAAAACTTGGTAGTAGCCTATATGTCACAAATATAACCTTTCATCTTAAAATCAGATTAAGCTGTAGCCTGCAGCACTAGGAGATAAAAACCCTTATGAATTGAATAATAAGTTTCATAAACAAAATTAGACTGGCTTTACCTGCTTTTTGCTCCTAAACAGTATGGGAAAACTGGTGAATGAGCCTTTAGCAAAGAAGCCATATGTACATTACAGCTTATACTTTCATTTTTGCAAATAGAGCTGGTAACACAGTTTGCAAGCAACATTGAACATGTTTACAGTATATACCACACAGGCCTTTAAAAATTTCTCTGTGACTAAGAAAGACATATTATTCCATAATATGCTCCTAAATCATGTACCTTTTCTGATAACCTCTGCCTGCAACAGATACTTAGTTATCCATTAAGTGACTGAAGGCAGAAAGAAGTCATGGACTGCCTTAAAAACTTTACCTGCCTATATAAGGAATCTAAATCTTACATTTTAGTGTGTAAGCAGCAATTTTTTCACTGCTGTTCTGATCAATGCTTACTGTCAGTGTGTTGAAGTTCTTAACATTTTTAAGGAAAACTTAAAAACAACACCCCAGTACTTAGTCCACTTTTAGAGACAGATTTTGTGCATTCAGGCCAAATCCTATCCTTCTTCCTGTGGCTTAAGAGAACCAACATAGAAAGTTTCATAAAACTCTCAGATTATATTACTGATAGGCATTGTTCTTGTTGTCTACTGTGAAGAAGGTGATTAAGGATTAAATAGTCCACTACACCCTGTCTCCCCTGGAATCAAAGTGTATTGGAACAAAGTAACAGCCCCAAGTCTGCAATAAAAAAGCATCAGAAACAAAAACCAGGAGCTCTCCATTACCCAAATAAACTAGATGCACTCTTTCCCAATTTGAGTTCTTGACTTCTGTACCTTTCCTCATAGTCCTGGTAAGGCAAACTGAGAAAAAGATCACCTTGAAAAAAATTGCAAGACATGCCACAAGTTAATTTGACCCAGTGAAAGATTAACTCCCCATGAGCACAGTATTTGGTGGCTAAAAAATATCAAAAGAAGAGATTTGTTATTACCTACCTCAGCTGTATTTCCATAGTACAAATATACTATCTTCTTCTGACTTTAAACCATAGATATCCAGCAGAAGCAACACAGTCATGCTGGGATTAGAGGTCTTAATGAAAAAAAGCAGAGGGATTTTGCATGATGTTTTAGGCAGAGGCTCTCAGAGAGAAATGAAACTGTGTCCTTCACAGGTCATCTGTGCTGGTAGCAGAATGCAGCTGGGGATATCCATGGGTAAATTTTAGCCATGAGCTAATGCAGCTAAGCATTGCAACAATAAAAATTATATCAAAGATAACTAAAGCACCGTAAAGATATACTTGTCAACCTGCTTCAAGTTAAAAGTGAAATCTCAGGAATTCATATTGCTGCAAAACCACAGCATCAATATATTTAGGTAATTCACTAATATGATTCAAAATACTAAATACGGTTATATGAAATCTATATTGAGCTATAGGGGTAAAATCAGTGTGGGAATAATAGATTATCTAACTAAGTAAGATGGGGTGGTAAACTGTCTTTAATGAGCATCTCATTCTTTTCTCTTTATCAACATAATAGTTGGTCCTCACTTTTCTTTCTGTTGTTTTTTCACCATTATTTTCTATAGGATATTATAGTCATTTAATATAATGCAGTTGTTTTCAACCATCTTTCTGTGTCTGACTATAACACAGTCATAGTACCCAAGATGGTTAAGAGTGGTAGTACTCTGCACCAGCAGGAAGCCCATGGAGGTGCAGAATCTTCTGAATCCCTGTGGTCTGTAGGAAAGGTAACAGCTGTGCTACCACAGATTAGTTTTAAAAGTTTCCTTGTTGGGCAAGCCCAACAGTGATCATTTACTTTTCTCAGACTCTTATGGTTATTATCGATTGCATTACAAGTACTACAGGTCTCCTGAGTGCTGTGGTCAATAAATAAAAACTCCAAATAGAAGACATCTTATTTGCTCTGTTAGTTTTATTTCCTGTTGTTGGTGTCTTATTATTAGCTGTCATGGTAGTTTCACATGTGGTGAAACATGATAAATAGAGAAGAATGAGGACATGGATTAAGTATCAAAAGGAGACCTTGAAAGGAGGCAATGTCTCCAGTATGTTTCTTCATGTCGTCGTCTGTCAGAGAAGTAATCATGTGTGTTCACTAGAGTTCCCCAAAAACTTGCTTTGATCAGTTATTTTATGAATCACCAGTACATACTCACTTCAAGCTTTTAAGGATTTTTGTATTTGACTGCCACATTGTACTACTGAAATCCTTTTGTTTGTCTAACAGCCTCCTTTCCATGCTTCAATCTTTGTCTACTATCTTTGTTTTGTGGCTTAATACTATCCTTTTTCATAGTAACTAATGCCTAGTCTACTTCACTGTAATGTGGTATATTATGTAAATGAATGAACAGCCCAGTCTCTGAGACTCTTCATCCTTGATTTTGAAAGCCTTATTCATCCTGAATGCTAATCAAGGAATATGTTACTAGCATTCAGTGTGAAGATAACACTGTTAAGTCCACCATTGCATGCAGAGCTGCAACGGCATCATAGACATGGCTGCAGACTCCAAGAACTCTCTCAGGGTCTTTAGGGGGGTGTTTTCTGAACTTATTGATACCCTTTTTACTGCCAAGTACTTATCATCTCTCTACTGATATCTGTGATCATTAGGTGTTTCTCAAACCTTGAAGACAGGAAAAACTGTTGAGGACACTAAATACGTATTTTTACTTACTGTAAAGTGTGGTGTACATTTACATATATAATATATATGCTTTTCTCATTAATAATCTCTTTTGAAATATGTCAGCATGACATGTGGAGTTTGGGTTTCATTCTCAAACAAGAGAAAAAATTTTATCTTACACCTTTCCTCACTTGACTTGAACTTCATCTTATTAAACTGACACAGTTTAGCACTATAATCTACTTTTGGGAATATTTCACATATTTGGGAATATTTCATATTTAACAGCGTTATGAAGCTTCAGGAAGGGACAACATAGAAGGGAAAAAAAAAGGCAAAAAGATTGGTATATATCTGTAGTGTCTTTGAATATAAATGCTATATATGTAGACATCCTTTTTTGAAAATAACTCAGGATACCTCCTAGGTAGCTTTATTTGATCTAGTTTGAAAATAATAGACTAGGTCTGACTGTGAATAGAAGGGTGTTAAAGACTTGGCATAGCATTGCATTGCAAAATACATCAGCACTATTAAAATTGTAATTCACAGCTGTAAGGGGCCAGGAGAAAGATCTCAGAAGAATTCGCTAGCATTCTTTAAATACAAATATACAGTAGTCAACAGGAGTTAAAGAGGCAAATATTACATGAATATAGCTATAGGTATCCTCAACTCTGTTAAATCTTATCCCAAGACAAGCGGATAAGCAGAGCAAATGAAATAGGCATGTCCATGAACAAAGATGGTACCAATAAGTGGCACTCTCCCTATCACTTATAAATACTATTATGACAATCCCATACAAATAAAATCTTGCTCTGTTAGTGGATTTGGCATTATTTATTTGTTTTTTTGTGGGGGTTATGTGGGGATTTTTTTGTTTGGTGTTGTTTCTTGGCAAAGGTGGATTTTTTGAGTTTTCCTCTATTTTGGTTACATTAGTTTTTCTTCACAGAAACCAGTCAATTACATCAAAATCTCCAAAGCCAGTTCAGAGTCTTGATGTAACAATGGAAATTGGAGAATTCCTGTGTTTCACCTTGTGGTGGTTTTTCCCCAAACAGTGGCTGAGCACCAAGTACCACTTGCTCAGTCCCAGAGGACAAAGAGACAAGAGTCCATTGGTTGGGGTAAGGACAGTTACCTGACAAAAGCACTTTGAAAGAGGGACAATTACAGCCATTTACACTCACACAGAGTACTTTACCAGCTTGATGGTTACAGAGTTCTGCAAGGCACAAGGACCAACCCAGCACCCTGGCCACACTTGGACTGCCCTGGAGGCACCTGTCCCTGACCAGCCCCATTCATGAAGAAGTGATGTCAGGTGGTGTGGAAAACAGACTGAAATAACTCATCTTACCTGATCTACCTCAGCTCACCTGTGCTGGCTGCTTGGGGAGGTTAACTCTGGCCTGGCCAGATGCAGGACACACCTATATGTCGAAATCAGAAAAACAGTGTCATTCCAGTTTTTAAGGAAGGAATTTTTCTTGGCATCTTAAAACGCCTACATACACACAATTATCTGTGATGTAGACTTTTGTATCGCCTATCAAGGTCTTCATTTCTACTTAAATAAAAATTGTTTCTCTTCACCACTGTCACAGAATCACAGCATAGTTAAGATTGGAAGTGACCTCTGGAGTTCATTCACCTTGTCAAGCAGGACCACCTAAGGTCAGTTGCCCAGGACCATGTGTAGACTTTTTGATATCTCTAGGGAGGGAGACTCTACCTTTTCCAGTGCTCAGTCATGCTCACAGGCAAAAATTGTTCCCTGATGGTCAGGCAAAGATTGTTTCCTGATGGTCAGTTAAAACTTTCTGCGTTTCATTGTGTTTGCATTGTCTCTTGTCTTGTCACTATGCACCAGTGGACAGAGCTTGGATTCATCCTCCTTGGATAACTCCTTCAGGTATTTGTATACACTGATGAGATCCTTGTGAGTGACTTCTTTCCTAGGCTAAATAGTACCAGCTCTTTCAGCCTTTCCTCATAGGAGAGATGATCCAGTCCTTTAATCATCCTTGTGGCTCTTCATTGAACTCTCTTTGGCATGTCCATGTATCTCTTCTTTGGAACAGCCCAGACCTGGACACAAGCACTCCAGACATGGCCTCACCAGGACTGAATAAAGGGGAAGGTTCATCTCCCTCAGACATGTTTGCAATACTTTGTGTGTTGTAGGTAAGGGTTTTCACTCTTCATGACAAGGACTCCTGTTCACCAGGACTGCCAGGTCCTTTTCTTTGCAGCTGCTTTCCAGCTTGATGGCCCTCAGCATACACTGGTACCTGGGTTGCGCCTGCCCACATTCTGGACTGCACTTCTCTTTTCTTGAACTTCAAATGTTCAATCCATTTCTTCAGTTTGTAAAGGTCCCTGTTGTAAAAGTCTTCAGTTTGTAAAGGACATGGATATGAGCATGGTCTAATTCCTTCCAGTTTGGTGTTGCCTGAAAACTTGCTGAGGGTACACTGTGCCATCACTCAGACTATAATACAGACATTAGAGAGGACTAGACTCAGTTTTGACCTACTGATGTATACTGCTAGACTTTGTGCTACTGATCATCTGTCTCTGGATTGGTCATTCAGCCAGTTTTGAGCACACCTCAACAACTGCTCCTCATCTACAGATTCCCTATAAGGGTCTTACGTGAGACAGTGTCAAAAGCCTTACCATAGTCCAAGTAGACAACATTCACTGCTCTCTTTGTCTACCAGGTCAAGCACTTCTTCATAGAAATTATCAAGTAGATCTAGGATGACTTCCCCCTGGTGAAGCCATGGTGACTATTTCTGATAACTTTTATGTGCCTATTTTTATAAGGACTAACTGCTTCACCTCCTTCCCAGCGACTGAGGCGAGACTGACTGGCCTCCAGTTCCTGGGGTATGCCTTATTGCTTTTCTTTAAGATGGTGGGGGACACAAATTTTTTTCCTCCAGCTATTGAGCACTTCTCCCAGTCACCATAATGATTATCAAGATAATAGTAATGATTATCAAGAATGGTCTCACAGTGATGTCAGCCAACTCTTTCAGTAGATACAGATGCATCCCACTGGGGCCCATAGACCTACATATGTCCAGTTACTCAGGTATTATCTGACCTGATACTCTTCTACCAAGGGTAGATCTTTCTTGCTGCAACATTTTCCCCTGAGTAGCTAGGCAGCTACCTCCAGATTGTTCACTGGTTTCAGTGGAGTTATTTGTTGGTGGTTTCTTGTTTGTGTTTTGGGGTGATTTTTTTTTTTGGGGGGTGGGTGTGTGGATTTTGACATAGAAGAATTTCAGCTTGATAAGACAGCTTGAAGCCACGTCTCTCTAGAAATACAGAAATATTCAGCTTTGTGTGATTTAACAATGTATTCTGAAGTGAATTTGCAAAACACAGACCAAAGATACTCACTGTACCTTCCATAATATTTCTCCCAGTCCCATGAAGAACAGAATGATTATGTGGTCTCACATAAAGAGATGACAAGATATCTAGATCTATATTTCTTTATGGATCCACAGCTACAGTTCAGTGATAATTTGTAAATCTCTACACTATGCTTCATCACATAGTAGAAATATGCCCTTAGGCACCAAAGGCAAGAAATATTTATTGAGCCATATTTGAATGACACCGATATCTGTCTGCTGGTGTCAGTCAGATGTTTTTTCTTCTTGCTGAGATTGCATTTACTGCAAAACACCACTGAACTATGTGGCTAAGTTCAAAGTAAGACATGAGATAAGATTTCAAAGCAAAACAAGATAAAACCCTCTCACCCTTATAAACTTCTGCTTTTTTTCCTTCTCTACACCTAAAAGTATTGTACCTTAAGTCATTTATTTCAATTATTAAATAGAGACATGCTGTGCTGGTTCAAAAATCTAAGAAGCCTCTACTATTAAACATTCAGCAGTATATATGAAAAAAACCCCAGTAATATTTGTAGAAAGATGGAAAAAATAGCATTAAAATTCTTGAATAGGCTATAGAGGGAGAGAAATTAGTTTAATTCAAGACAATGTGCTTCATAGAGGTATCTTGTATCTTGTTAATTATGAAATGATGATTTATCTCAGGGTCAAGGATAGATTATTTTAAGGAAAAATAAACAAGACTCTGTTGACCCTTTTTTTTTTTTTTAACAACTGTGACTTGATATTCCACATTCTATCTGCAAATAAATCATTTTTTTTGTAACACTTGTGGTTTAACCCTAGATGGCAACTAAACACCACACAGGCACTTGTTCACTCCCTGTCAGTGGGATGGGGGAGAGAATGAGAATGGTAAAAGTGAGAAAGCTAGTGGGTTGAAGTAAAGACAGTTTAATAGGTAAACCAAAAGCCATGAATACCAGCAAAACAAAAAGAGGAGTTCTATCCCAGCTTCCCACTGGCAGGCAGGTCTTCAGCCATCCCCAGGAAAACAAGGGTCCATGACATGTAATAGTGACTTGGGAAGAGAAACACTATCACTCCAAACATTGTCCCCACTTCTTCCATTTTCCCCCAGCTTTATATGCTGTGCATGGCATTGTATGTTATGGAATATATGGTATGGTATGACTCTCTGGTCAGTTTGGGTCTGCTGTCCCAGCTCTGTCCCCTCCAAACAACTTGTGCACCACCAGTTTACTTGCTGATGGGGTTGGGGTGAGAAACAGTAAGGACCTTGGCTCTATGTAAGAACTGCTCAGCAGAAACAATAACATCCCTGTGTTACCAGCACTATTGACAGCACAAATTCAAAAGAAAGCTCCCTGTCAGCTGCTATGGAGAAAATTAACTGACAAAACCAGCACAAATACACCATAATTATCTTTAGCGTTGTACCAAATTACTAAACAATGATTGTGTGTGTTTTCAGTAAACAGTTTTACCTTTCTAGTATCAGAGATTTGTCTTTAATAAAGATATTAGAATGCATTTTAAAATATACAACCCATGCCATTCTATGATTCATTTTGCTGCTATTTAGATTATAGGATTATAAAATTAAAAGACCCACAAGAATTTAGGAAGAAAAAAAAACTTAAATCACATCGGATTTATATTTAATGGAAGCCCTGAACTAGTAGGTAAGGGGAGAAGAATATATATGGTATACTTTTTTGAGACAGTAGTGTATGTCATTTGTCAGTGATTACTGCAAAAAAATAGATTGACAAAAGTACAGTAAAGCTGGGTATAAAATTAACAGTTTCAAGATAGTTGTAATTAGTTCAATTGCTCACATATTAAGAATAAATACTTGTAATGCAAAGTTCTCGTTAGTGATTTGGATGATGCAAAAGAATATGTTCCTATAATATGCATGTCAAAGTAATTTACATTGGGAAAAGTCACAAGCATTTAGAAAGAAAGGTTTCAATTCAAAGTGATTTTAATAAATTGCCAAAACACTTTGAAATCAATAATATGAAACTCAGTACAGACAAGTGAAAATGCTACATACAGAAAGGAAAAATCAAATGGAAAATGCTGAAACAAATCAGTTTTCTTGAAAACACACTAGATTCTGGAGGATGTAGAAAGAATACTAGATTGCAGATGTAGTCATGTAGTTAAAATTTTGCATCATAATATGGAGAGATCTTCATGAGTCAAAGGCATTTTCTCTGTAACAATATGCAACAGGAAGTTGGATGTCAAAGGCCACGGTTTATGCTAAGAAAAGCCTTTTGTTCTGTTTTCCCAAGAAGTGAAGGTATAAGGAATGAAAAAGACAATCCAAAAGTGAAACTCAAAATATGTTGAGAGAGAATATATAAAGCAACAATGAACAAAGCATTAGATAATAACAGAGAGTGCTGCATGGCTGAGGTGATCACTTTCAAAATGTCAGCAATCTTGGGTCATGTAACAAAAAACCAAAACAAAACATGGGAACTAATAATATTTATGCAGTATTTTTCTATACATGAAAGAAATCATGCCATATTTAAAAATAAATTTTTTTACACTAAATTTAAACAACTATACATGTACCCAAACTTTTAACCTACTGTTAAACATCTGATTTGAAAACAAGTATGCTGCTTTCAAAGCTCCT